>CM023456.1:42368627-42436127 GCA_013339765.2 Haemaphysalis longicornis
CTTCCCCAAGCACGGGGGATAGCCAATCACCTTCACCCCCTTCATTGCGTACCACCTACGAGGAAATACTGCTTGAACAGAGGCTCAACAGGAGGAGATTTCCGGCTCCTCATCCCTCGCTCACAAGAATGGAGGAGGTGCTACTCCGACAGCTTCGCACGAACACACTTCCAATTCCCGCAACCCTGCATAGGTACTACTCGGACATTTACCCAACACCACAATGCCCGCCCTGCGATCAGACGGGAGATTTACTCTACACGATGTGGTACTGCACACAGAATCCTGGCATGAAGAACATAACACCAAACCACAGATCCACGACACAATGCGAGGCCACCCTGATCAACCCACATCCAGCTTGCCAGAAATGGCTCACGGAACGGGCGGAGAGAGCTACTCGTCGGCCAACGGATGTCCCATGGACTATACAGAGGGCCCGACCACGTGACTCAACTCAAGAAGTCTCTCTGAGCGCCAAATAAAAGTCTCTCTCTCTCTCTCCCCGCCTCTCTCTTCTCTCCTCTCTCTCTCTCTCCTCAGATTATGATATTCTACTCTCTCTCTCTCTCTCTCCTCTCTCTCTCTCTCTCTTCTCTACTCTCTCTTCTACTCTCTCCTCTCTCTCTCTCTCTCGCGCGCGCGCGTACGTGTAACTAAAGCGGTTTCAAACTACATGCGCGGGGGCTAATTACGTATACTTTTCACGTTTGCGTACGGGAACTCTGCACGCACGCGAAACTAAAACTGTCTGTTACGACGTTCACAGGACACGAAACGTACTTCGTTATAAGTAAAACTTCGCTAAAAGCGGGATGTTTTTCTCTCACTGTTTGAATAAAGCTAAATTACTTAATAAGCTATTCACTTATAAAACGGGTCTGTTATTACTTTCTTTAACAAAGGTAATGACTAATCATTGTTTAACAAATTAGCTTTGGGCTGAGCAGCACACCAGTGAACACCATGCACCCAGAGCCTCGGAACCTGCAATGAGTGCGAGCACTCTCACTGCATCGTACATGGTTGGGGCTCCAAGAATCGCCCGCATGGGAGACTCGCTAAGTCGTCTTTCTAGACGACATGCATGCAAGCACTCCCAAGAACGCGCTCGTGCGGATAGGCTCAGGCAGCCTGTAGGAACAGTAGTATTTATTCAGCAAGACGACGTGAGGAAGAAGCACGACTATTTCCTCAAGGGTCTACTCTAACGGTGGCCGGAGGTCGTAAATCTTTGTCCGCCGCATCGCTAAATCAACATCGCGGCCGCGGGCGCAAGAGGAAAAATACGGCCAGTGACAGCACCGAAGTCGTCCTGGGAAGCCGTGAAGCCAGGACACCCAGCAAAAAAACCTCTTTTCAAGGCACAACAACAACAGAGCTTTGATCAAACGCCTGCCCGTTTCCGAATCACCACGAATAAGGTAAAACTTCTTTTTACTTCTTGCTGTTGATACAGACTTATGATGTTCCAGGAGCGTGTAATCGTGGGAACGCCGCGAGATGGAGCTGAGGTCGGGGATAAACTAGAGTTCCTCTATATAGCTTCGGAGCTCCCATACAGTACCTCAAGAATAAACCTTCAGTAGAAAACGGAAGAAACTTTCTTCCAACTTGTCAGCGTCTCGAGCGTGTGCGTCTGTTTAAAATTTAACGAGTGAACATGAATTCGCAGTTACAACTATACAGGCCACAGGGCGGGTAAAAATTGCACTCACACGCCTGGTAAGTAGGGTTTTCGTTTTCCGGTAAAACCTGATTTTACCCGATTTGTACGCCCCGGGCATGTTTCGGGAGATTCGGGTTAAAACCGATCTCTCCCCCGAATGGACCTTTTCCAAGTAGCGATATGCACAACCGTGCGCTGATCGGTCAGCCCGTTCTCATCCATTCTTGCTGGAAGCAAGCTTCCACAAACACAGCTTTCGAACTCATTGAGTATTGGCATGACTCTATACCGCTCGCTACCCCAGGCTGGAAAATGCCGCACTGACATTGTTGGGCCTAGCTAATGGAAGTTGCGATGTGAAGCGAAGCTTTCTCCCACTGAGATGCGTTGAAAGATCGTACAGGTTTCGAATGGAGACGGACATGGTTGCGCATGGAGGTGATAATGAATGGATACAAGGCTCTGTAAAAAAATTGATTAACAGCTAAATGGGATTATTTTTTTTATTTCTTGGTGGTTTTCAGTGCTCTTGATTGTCATCATTACTGATTTATTTCCAAACAAGCGCCAAATTTCCGAGAGTATTTGCTAGAAAATCCTAATGTACCCCCAATTACCAGCTTGAAACAAACAGCAATTTAACGCGTTAAAGCTCGCGATACCTTCTGATAAAATAAAATGGGTGTATTACTTAGTACATCTGTATATTTAACAAAAAAAAAACCCTCGAATTTCGGAATGGTTCTACAAAAAAAAACGGTTTCTCCACAATCACCAGTTTGAAAAAATGGGACCCCATTTCTACCACCGGATTTCAAAAAAAAAAAAAAATTTACCAGAAAACGAACAACCCTACTGATAAGGCAGCGAAATGAAAAGTCAGGCCGTCTGATCTCTGAAGTTGTCGAGTGGAGCAAAAGTTTGGCCATCGAACGAATCAAGTAAGCGTGCACGCCGCCGGAAAAATGCCAACAGCTCCCCAATCCCTCTCAAAAATATTCACAGACGATCACAATAACAACAGATGGTGCAATTACAGTAATATTCCATTGCATCACCCCCTCCACAAAAATGACTGAAGCAGACCCCGTGCTGTAGAAATTTGCGAGCTGAGGTATAGTTGCCACAGAGGATGCTACATTTCGTTACAGGCACGTATTTCGTCTTCTGGTACAGATAAACTTGTCCTACGAGTGTCTAGAACTCCTTGTCCATGCTATCATCTTGCAGCGCACTGGTATCGAGCCTCACTGAGAGGATTTACCCTAACCACGGCTTAGCTCGTTTGTGACCTCCACGGAATGTGTTTACACCTGCCTCTACCCCTATACTTTAACCTTCACTTCCCCTACCTAACTGCTCGTCCGTGTTTCTCCATACCATATGTTTAAACTCAAGTCGGTGATAACGGGAATAAACATTTTGCTTTGACACTATATTACATGAGTGGATGCCTGCCAGATTCAGTTGGAATTAACTCGAATGCGTCGTGGGGCTCCTCGCAATTCCACGCGTTGTATTAGACACTAGTTGAACGCTAACCCGACGAAAATTCGTCCAGGTGAGCCTTTTTTGTCCACTTCTGTAAAAAACCAGGCAACAGTCGTTTAGTGAGCTCATGCCTGGTCCCCGATAAGAGGACCCTGGAAAAGAGGAGGCATAAGGCCTGTGTTGATGGTGTGCGCATGACAAATAATGGGTACTCAATGATCAGACATACGCCTGACATTTAATGCGATAGCATTGTTAAAGGACAGTGGTTGTGACCCTTAAATGTGCCGGGGATTCCTTATGGATTCACGAGAGTGGTGAGGGACTCAACTGCGTTGGGCGGTTGTTGGCCGGTTGTTAGGAGTTGTTGATACCTGACATACTGCCGATATGGTAGTCGCCGAACGTCCTTTGCTTGTCAAGCTTCGTTGCGCACCTTCGGCGTTTTGCAAAATAACCAACTTAATTGTCCCCGAGCTATGCCGGAAAGCCATGAGAATGTACATACACATGCTACCAAAAAGAAAGAAATAAATAAAGAAAGATAGATAGATAGATAGATAGATAGATAGATAGATAGATAGATAGATAGATAGATAGATAGAGAGATAGAGAGAGAGAGAGAGAGAGAGAGAGAGAGAGAGAGAGAGAGAGAGAGAGAGAGAGAGAGAGAGAGAGAGAGAAGAGAGAGAAGAGAGAGAGAGAGAGAGAGAGAGAAAGGTGAGAGAGAGAAGAAAGAGAGAAAGAGAGAAAGAAAGAAGAGAAGAGAGAAAGAAAGAAAGAAAGAAAGAAGAAAAGAAAGAGAAGAAAGAATCGTGAGCCGTTTATTATGTGAAGAGGATGTACAGCGAAGCTATTTAGCACTCAACATGCAGGTGTCACAGAATTTAGGTGAAAGAGTACGAGCAATTTTTTTATTCTCTTCAGCGTTCACAGCGGTCATTTCTATCAAAGGCACATGTATGCGCGCCCAAGCTTTTATTCGACTCCACTGCAGATCCAAGCCATGGGGATTATAAGCTTAAGTTCTAAGTAATGTTTTTAATCTTAAAATGGTGCCTGTTATCAACTAATGTACTCAAGATGCATATACAAGTGATGAGACGTGTGAGCTTGAGGTCCAGATCAATGTTTTGAACAGCGTGCGAATTTGGTGGTGATCGCGTGCTAATAGCATTTTTACGCCGCACGGTATGATGGAGCACCTGCCCGCTTCAAAGGCGGCGTGGCATCCTCGGGAGTTCTCCTCCGAAGATATGAAAATACACGGGAGCCCTAGGCGTATAAACTTCGGGGCCCGAAATTGCACATCGATATCTGATTGAAAATGATAATCTAGCGAAGTTGACAATCCCTTGATCACCGAGTCCCAAAAATAAATGGGGCAACTCACTAAAGACAGTGACGGTCATCCCGCTTTTAACTAGTATCACTTTTAACTAGTCTCACCACTTTCCACCAGTGTCATGCCATCCCAGGCCGGCCGTCAAAAATATCGGCCGTTGGGTACCTTTACCCAGCAACACTGCTCAGAAACAAAATGGCCCGCCATGACTCCCCGTGTGTGCATCAAGTGTCAATCTCTTAAGCGTATCTTATTTAGTGCTTGTACTTTTGAATAATGTCATTTGTCCTCTCCTCCTGGTGAGAGGAATCACAACCCTTCTCATCCTCAAGGGATTACATAACTTTTATCCTGTTTAACCAGACGACGATAAGGACACTAAAGACCCCTGCTCTCTTACGGTCCTTGAGATATGTTTTCCATTTACGAAACGTTTGCTATCTCCACACATAATCCATCAACAGTGCGTTCCTGCTAGCTGGCAGAGAAACACATATATGAAAGGTCGAAAAAATAACAAGGTTAGATTTCTAACCGACTCTCGTCGGTCCCGACAATAAGTGCATTGCTCTGGCTCTGCACGAAGAGACGATTCCTGCCGACCTGCTTCAGACGTGGGCCACTGAAAAGTACGAAAGCAAAACAAAAAATAAATAAATTCGAGCGCAGTAAATAATTAAAAAAAAATCTTCGCACCTTAGTCAAGCGATATGTTAACTTCAATGGTCCAGAGATGAAGTCTACTTGCTTCATGAATATTTACCCACATCTTACCAGGAACATCTTACCAGAGAACCGACACAATATGACAATGCAGAGCAGGTTAAAACATAATATAATATTTTTGTTTCACAAAGAGGGGCTACTTAACGAATTGTGTGCACTGCAGACAACCACTGATTGGTTATACCATATGTGTATCTCAATACAAAGGGCTCACAAATTAAATCGCGGGGTATCTCGTCAAGGTTTTATCACGAATACCAATGGATATTTCATCCTACAACTCTCTACAAATTTGGGTAAATATACTACATAGTTTGTTTTATCTATTTGTAACTGTAGTTTTCGTCTGTGGAGCCAAGGGGACAGTAAATTTAAATAATTATAACGTTTACCTTTAAAGGCCTGAGATATTTAACGGAAGGGTCATTAGCGTAATCTGCGTACATACTTTTAAATTATAATTACAATTAGGTGGACAGCGACCCCAGCATTGACCCGTGTAATTACCAGTAATTTAGAGTAACAGTCATTCAGTATTTATCTAGCAACTATAGCTACATGCGCAAGTTTTGAAGCGCCGCCATTTCCACAGTAAAATTGTCTTGTCGATTCTGAATGTTGTAACGAGATCAGCCTTGGTGAGTGGGGTCCACGTCACGTGTTCTCTTTGTGTCAGCAGTGCGGCTAACGAATTTTTGAACGAGACTGTGAGCGTGTCCGTTTTTCGAACAGCTGGCGTTGTACACCTACCTCGCTCTGGCGATTGTTTTCATGAAAATGTCGTTTGACAGGTTTTTATGGTTTACGCGCGCAAAGCCATCGACCTATTGTGAGAGAGCTATAAAAAAATATATACGTCCACGTCATTTTAATGATACTCCAGCATGGCAGAAAAAAAAAAAAACGTATATTTTTGAGTTTATGCGAGGTGCTGAGGTAAGCCCCGCCAGATTTGTAATTTTAGATCAAACTTGAGCTTCGCTCCAACCCGGTAAGTGTTCCTGAAAGGCCCTGAAAAGTTGGCCCTCCATTCAGTTCACTATATAGCGACGGCTAATAATTACCGACAAGGAGACTTATTTGGCGGGTCCGTACGACACGTCGAGTGCAGCTTAGAAGTCTACCTCCCCAAAACGTGTTAATCCGTGAGTATGTGATTTAACAAGTCCTTGCGTAAGCGAGTAACGTATCTATCACCCGGCAGTTCTATGTTCTAAGAGATATGGCAGAACAAAACGCATTGTTCGGTGTTCACGTGCTCAGTTGCCAAGCCCAGAAAGAGATATATATTTTGTGCGCGGGGCCTTGGGCTATTGATAATTTATTCGGGGAATTGCGGGTTCAAGTTTGCTCAAAGTGCAATGTAGGCTATGATATCGTTCTAGCATTTTCTTTTTAGTATGATTGAGTCGTTAGATGAGCAACGTTTACGCAACTGTGCTGCTCGGACAACTTACAAACCATACCGCTAAAATATGTAAGACAAACTCTGAGCCATACGAGGAAAAGCAATTTTTGATAGAATCTTGCATTCTAACTTCTTTGGGGAATCGAAGTTTTAATTTTGCGGTATCTCAATCTAAGATCTTGATTTCACAAACAGGAGATGCGTTTTACGGCGCTCATAAATACCGGTGCACAATTCACACTGGATATATTAATTTCTTAGGTGAATTAAAAATTGAAATAGGCCCTAGGACCTTTTATTAAATGGGCTTATTGTTATGTAAAGGGCGTTATAATAATAAAGCCCTGTAAAGAATCCATATGGCCCACGTAAACATACAGCGCATCGGTCACACGTTACGGACGGATGGATGGACGGACGAACCACGGACAGATTTCTGGGGGTATTTGCTTCGGAATGCCTACGCATTAAAGTAAGAAGAATGTCTGATTTTCACGGAGAGCTTCTAACCACGCCCGTAGTTTCATAAGGCTGCAAGTACCGACGTACTGACATGTTCGCGTTACTAGCGCCACCTGTGTCACCAGAACTTTTTTTCCTAAACTTAGCCAAGCCTTTCGAGAAGGGTCTCTGTCGTGCGGCAGTGGCGAGAGCAGCGATAGTGCCCTTTTTTTCTGCTTCTGTGGCATTTATTTTTACATTGTCTGAATGAATCATGGCACTATTCGTAACGGCGAGGTGTAACCGAAAGGTGAGGTTTGTTCTATTTCGTGGCTGCCGCTGCGCGCGGCGAAAAAAATGGGTGCCGCATTTTGGTCGAGCTCGCTTATCTCAACTTTTTCGCCGTTCCTGAGCGCATGATTTCGTGGTAGCGACCTTGCGGCGAGCCTGGGTGCTTCGCAGATGCACAGGAATATTGGTTAACGACAGCTGGTAAATTAACATATGTGGCGCGAGCACGTTGTACGACGAGAAAAGACCGCGAGGAGCCGACAGCATGTGCTCCGACAGGAGCTCCCCTCGTACCACAGGGAAACCGGTTGGTGGGAGTGCTTTCTTTTTTTTTTTTTTTCTCCACGCAAGACAAATAAGAAAAAAAAAAAGTAGTACACACTAATTTTGGCGCTTCCTCGTTCGTTGGCTTCTGCTCTTGACCCCCCGTACTGTATACAACCGATTCGTTTCTTCCACGGCATCGCATCGTAAAGTACGGTTCGTCGTTTTTCAAAGGTACGTAACGTGGCCTGTGATGTGTCTAGGTCGTGTAATTGGTTCGCGCGTGTATAACGGGAAATCCAGCTGTACGCTGAAGTTCACTGTCAAGGGCTGGCAGCGAGGAGTGAGGTCAACGGAATAATTGGGGCACGTTGCCCCAAGCTGAATATCGCAAGAAGCCTTACTGGTTTTTAACTACCTCCTACGTTCCACTGTTGTGAAAGCGCTAGATGTCAGTATATCTGACGCAGCAAAGCGCCTGGAACAAGATACTATCCGGAAATGTTCCGGTATCTCGGTGGTTGGCACGTCAGTAGTCGACCCACTACCGTACGCGCGTGTACCGAAGAAGATTTGTTTTGGGCCAGTAAGCATTGGTGTGTGCCCTTATTCATATCATATTCTGTAACATTTGAAGATGTATTGCCACCAGTTAAACTTCCTTTATGTTTAACAATTTTACTATGCAACCTTGCCGTCATCCCAGCCTTGGTTGGGTCACTTTGCTTTCAGGGCTTGCCCGTGTTCAATTCCTTCTCGTCATTTTACTGCATATTGCACTAACGTAGGGGGAAACTTGCTGAGGACACGGTGGCGTGAGTATGCAGTTTTTAATTTGCGTCAACCTGAAAATACTGTTCCCACCTCGACTGCCTGCTAACGTTTTTTCACGCTAGATTTGGCTATGCAGCGTGTTACTTTGGGCGCATATTTTCAGATTCTTACGCATTCTCATTATTCATAATACTTTTAGGGCGATTAGGCTTGTTCTCACAATGCTCCGAGGGCCGCGGTCACAGTTTTCCGAGCTTTGCATTTTGAGGTGGTCCGTGAGGTTATTGCATCATCATCTTAATGCACCTTTCAGGTGGGATTTGTTTTGAGCATATTTGCATGCCATTTTTTGAGGTCTTAATGCGGTACACACAAAAATCTGATAAGGTGCTCCATAAGGTTATTGCATCATCATCAGCTTTCACGTGGGGTTTGTTTTCAGCATATTTGCAACAGTGCAATTTATTTGTTGAGCACGGCCCGCCCAAATTGACGAAAAGCTATCCGTGATATGGGCACGGGTAACTTCTCCCCTGGCTACATACAGCAAATGCCTGTTACAACAAAGTTGAAAGGGAAGCAGAGAATGCTGTGTTGTAACCAGTGCTTCATTATTACCATTGTAAGTCTGCACTACCATTGTTCAAAGGTAAATTATGATTACTGCTGTAGCGTTGGGTGCTGTGGCGTGGGTGCGGTATGATCACAGCCATGGTGGCTGTGGTTCTGATGGCGAGGCAAAGATCAAAATGCCAGTTTTTCACACTTTTGGTGCATATCCCCAGTTGGCTATAATTAACCTGTGGCTGTCCACTATGGTGGCATTTTGTAGCCCAGGTGCAGCTGTGGTAAATAGAACTCCAAAATGTTTTTTCCCCACTGGTTGTGTCATGTCTATTTGTCTCAGCCCATTCGTTATAATGAGGTTTAAGGTGCGACAGAAATGCACTGGGCGAGGCTGCGGTGGGCACAGTGTCCCTGCTGCACGTCATAATTTTTCCGTTCTCACTTTGGCGAAGTCCCGTGCTTTCCCCTTCTGTACATTGTTTAACGAAGCAGGTTTGTAGAGTAAGGGACTTTATGTGCCGTGGCGGCCGCTTTTCTGATGGAGGCGAAAAGCGAAGACGCGTGTGTGTACGAGATTTCGGCGCACGTTAAAGATCCCCAGGTGGTCAAAATTAATCCGGAGCCCTCCACTACGGTGCACCTCATCGCCTGCGTTGCATCGGCACGTTGCACACTACAATCAATCGAGGAACTTTATGTGCAACCCCTAAGGATGCTTCGAACACAGGAGATAGAAAACGAATTCCCGAATGAAACAGCCAGTGCCGCAGAGGTTTTTTTTTTTTTGATGCAAAAGCATTATATGTCTCGTAAGGTAAAAAAATCACGCACCCCTCTGTCAAACGAGGACGATGGTTGAACGCAAAGCTTTCTCGTGACAGATTCTTTTGTTGTCATCTATGTTTTCCTAACTGCTTCGACCATGCCGAAATGGAGCAATCGGATAGACACCGGCTTTAAAACGCAAGGCACCCAGGTTCGATTCCGGCCACGGGAAGGGGTTTTTTTTTTCCGCTTTAACGTTTTTGTGTTACAGACACCATCAGTGCTTTTAAAGAATAATGGTGTTGTCCACATCGGATGGCTGGAAGTTTTTTAAAAAATGTGGCAGGGATAGGAACCAAGACCAGAGACACACATGGTAAGAGACCAGTGACTTAACCGCTACTCTAACAGACGACGACACCAATTCACCAATGATATCTGAAAATACGCTTAACTCCAGGGAACGTTGCAGTTGTTCACTAGGCTGATATGAACTAAGGGTCTCACTCAGGTGAAGGAATTTTTTTACGCAATTTTCACCATGCTCGAGCCATGGTGTCCCTTGAAAGTTAGCGTTTGACGATGCTGATGAGCAGTTTGAGGCCTCTTACCAAAATAATGGTGTATGCACAAAGGTCAGCTGTGTTATGAACCACAGATGGATTTTTAAAAATCTGAGAATGTGGCGTATTCCTTGCTGCGGCAAAAAACTTATTCTTCCATACATGTGTTCGTCATGTCTCTCCGTGGTGGTTTAGTGTACTTGGCGGCAGCAAAGCACCGAAAACTGTTGAGATGCGATGCTGCTGTGCAGTTTTTTTTTTTTTTAATTTGCTGATGCCACTACTGCACATGTTCTTGATGGGGATAGTTTTGTCTTAAAGTATGAGATATGTATTACATTCAAGCGGAAGTGTGACATTGTCGTCATCATGACTTCATCACCATCATCAGTAACTGAGGAGTGACCTGCTCCTCTGAGACGTAATGTAAGTGCGCGAATAGACAAATATGACAAATAGGGTCAGGATCCTTCTTATGAGCTGCGTTGCTTCTGAGAGGCAACATCAGGGAGTAGTGAGAAGGGGGGGGGGGGGGTTGGGAACAGTGGAATTGCCACAGGTTGTGACAGACGGGGACGGGTTAACAAATAATGTTGGGTAATTTGTCTATCCCGAGGAGAGGAAATTCTCAGGATCCTTTCCTTAATTCTTTTGGTCACTGAGGGGAGAGCATGTGCATCACATAGAACGCTCTTATGTTTGCATGTTTAGCAGTACCTCTGCCGTCACATTTTGGTGCCTTGTCGATTCCCTTCTAAGATCAGTTGAAGCTGAATTTTTAAAAGTCATTGGTTGCACATAAAAGTGATGGGTTAGGAGGAGAAGGAATGTGTTTTAAAAAAAATGTATCCACTTTTGCGTTGTGTCGAACCCTTGCTCCACTATTATTTCTTTGTAGCGTAGTAAATGAGTAGCAAAGGTACAGTTGCCCAAACAGTGTGGCGACTGTTTACGAAATTAGTGTAGAACAAAATTTTCTCTCGCTTTTTAATTTTTTTGTTTTGATGTTCCCACGATTGCTAACAGTCACATTCTTTAAAAGTCCGTTCAGAATAAAAAAGCAAGTTAATAAGAAACTTAGCCTGGTTATAACGTATCCAGGCTGGGGAACTTAAAAATTGCATAAGAAAAAAAATGCGTTACGGGAGGAAAAAATGTACGCAGTGTAATTGGTCAGAGAAAAATATTGTAATTCTTGCGGTTTTTTAGATGCCGAGGGCATACTCGTGTCCGGAATCGGGTGTCAGGGGGCTCACAGTATTTTACTCGTATCAACTTGCTAGTTTTTTTTTCTTCTTCTTTTTGTCGTGAAGGGTTGATTCGGGAGCGTCGTAAACGGTTACATCCTCCGTTCTCTCGACTGCTTTCGGGCTATTCATCAGTTTTTTTGAATTGTTTGCAATATAAAATTTTACGTTCGGCACCCGCTGCCCAAAAATCCGGAAGATTTGAAGCGGGCGTCGGACGACAAGTGCAGCCGATTCTAAGCCGGGCCTGGCAACACTGTTCCGAAGACGAATCTAAAGCCGCAAAATCGGACAGTTTAGAAGCCAGGCTTGGGTGGCTTCCCATGTGGCTTCCACACAAAGCGACCACTGTCCGGCGTGTGCGGACGGAGATTCAGAGTTATCAGAACAGAAGTTCGACATTATGATAGCCTGCCTACATATAAAGTTTAAACAATGCTACAGACCATGTTGTACTCTGTAAAAATAGTTCGGCGAATCCTGTTTATGCTTCGAACTTTTGGTGGTGCAGTTACCTGATCCGCACATTTTCAGCCTCGGCTCGCCACGTGGTAAGTTAGGCGCAAAGGCACTTGGCGCCTTTGCGTAGGTCTAAAAGCGCTTTTCTGGTGATTTAGTACCGGAAATAATACCTAATTGTTTCATTGCTACGTGGGATCGTTTTAGTGAGGGCGCGGTAAATAATTCCTTTCTTTTCAAAGGCGATGGTCGTCCCACGTGGTGGAGCAGTGCGTTCTCCAATTGCCAAAATCTTGCCGAATATTTGGGTTTGTAGTGCCTACCGTAGTGGGGATAGCAGCGCCATGGTTTCGTGTGTTGTTGCCGACTTTTTCTTTTTTGGTGCGGTTAGTAGAAAAAAAGTAAGAAGAAAGCTTGATGAAGACGGAGAAGATGAAAATGGGAACGGGTAGGGGTAGGAATGTGATGCACTGGCTTATAGATTCTTTTAAGAGCTGTGCATGTAGTGGCGCCTTAACGTAACCAGACCCCTCTAAACGATTAGACGAACTCTGCTGTGGACACCCTTCAAATATGTAGGCGAGTGGCGTAGGATTTTAGCACGGATTGTTCGAGATAGCGGGTTGTTCGTGCACCAGCCCGTTAATTGGGGTGATTCTGGGCGACAACGATGCTGAGACTGGACGTACTAATTTTGCTTTGCAGCTGTGTTTCGTGCCTCAAAAGCGTAAGCCTTTCTGTGTGTTATGCGACTTTTCATTTCTGAGACACATTAAGGCGGCAGTCATTGTCATTAAATCAGCATGAAGGCGTGTACAATCTGAATTGAAATTGTCTTTTGCTTTTTCTCCCTCTCTTTCTGCAGTTTGCGGCTGTCATTTTACGTAGGATGTACGCAACGGCACATCACATACATTAAATGTAGTATGGGCAGGTTTTTGTAGCCTGTAGAACGTACTGCTTACAAAGTGTTTGTTGTGGACAAGCTCAGAACTGACCTGTTTGAGTAACTTGAGCTATTTATTGCAAAGGTAATTTTCAGCTTGCCCGTTCGTGCCTCCAACTCCGAATGTGGGCCACTCAGCATTAACAGGCGAGGCGGTGTTAGGAGCAACATCTTTGTGAATCATAGACCTTGGGGGAGAAAGGGGGAGGGGGCTTTTTGTGTTCGATTTCGCTAGACTCTGCACACCTTCCATTGTTTACCCACTACGCATAGAAGACCGTTAACCTTGATGGACAAGAGAAATCTGAAAAGTTGGAGGCAAAAAGAAAAAAAACTAGGACATTGCAAGACTGGAATCTTGGGAGAAAAGTGGAAAAGGCCCTTATAACTGCAGTGTGATAATGACTGTGATTTTACATCATCATTAAAACTTTCTGCACTGCACAAGCCACACCTAATCGCTATGGCTACACTTACAGAGTTGGAGAAGGATAAATTAATTTATACCCGTAACACGGGCACTTTCAATCGTGATTGAGTCGATCCGGATCGGGCGCATGCTACATGGCAGTTTCAATCGGTGATCGGGATTCAAACGTGCCGTGTAGCAGCGGCAGTGCATCGAGCACGCTCGAAAACTCGATCGCGATTGAAAGTGCCGTGTGACAGGGGTATTATTGAGCATAAAAGGGGGGTGGCTCTCAGAGTCCAGAAAGCTGTGAGCCAACGCAGCAGCTTGGTTGCAAGCAATAAGGCGTTTCTGGCCCTCGCACTCCGAAGTTGGCCATTTTGTTTGATTCAATCATGGCACTAAAATCCCTGTTTTTGTAGTTTTGGCCATTTTGTGAATTTAGTATCGGTCATCCGATACCAAACAAGCCACAGTTTTGGATGCTTAATAAAGCCCTCGTAAAAGAGCAGGAAAGAAGTGAGCTTTGAAATGTGGGTTTGCCAGGCTGGGACCAGAACTTCTCTTCTTAAAGGACCCCTGCAGCCTGGAAAAAAAAACTTGCGCTAAGTATCAAAACTGCAGAGACTGGTGCTGTCTACTTGCCCGGGATGGTAACAGCAGGTGTATAATCATTGTAGTGTGAAAACATGGATGTGGGCTTCAAAAAGAACTTGTGCATTAAGCGTGTTTGTTGGTTTGGCCAAATGAATACTATTGGAGAGTTATAGCGGTGCGGAGAAATGTCAGGGTACAGTTCTCTATGGGCGGCTGGTGCCACGGCATTGTGCAGAGGTGGTGGAAGGGGTTTTGCGCAGGCGCGCCAACCATATATCAGGCGCCGTCCGGGACCAGTCTCTACTTTGTGAGCTTCAGGTGTTTGTGGAATAAAGTATAACCAGGTTTGAATGTAGGGACTGTGAGTGAAAATTTCCTCTTTTTCCCCCTCTAGGAAGTCGTTATAGCGTCATTCGCAAGGACACCAATCGGTTCATTCCGGAGCTCCCTGGCTGCTGTTCCAGCGACAAGGCTGGGCTCTGTGGCAATTAAGGGGGCCATAGAGAGAGCAGGTGAGCGTCTCATCGGCTGCCATGAAGCTTTTCAGGGTTTGTGTGGAACCCTTAATCTATGTTTGGCGGAACTGCATAGCCCAAAGTTAGAGGAAGTCTCTTGCGCTGGTGCCTGGTGGAAAAAGCAAAAAGTGAGGCCTTAAAAGTTGAGGGGGCAAGCAGAATCCAGGCAAGGTGGACCAAGGCGGGTGGAAGGCTTGGTGTTAAATTTGGGATGAGAAAACCTAAGCAAAAAAGAAGCACTCCCATGTAACTGTTTTTTCGGAAATTTAAAACCTCAACTTGTTGAGATAAATCCTGGATTCTCCGCTGTTTGCTAAATGTTTCTCCTAATTGTGACCAAATTCAAATATATTTTCATCTGGAGGTAGCATAGGAGCCAGGCTTTAAAGGGTAAACTCTCAACTTTCTAATTGAAAAAAGTGTGGGAAAGTTGTACTTCATGAGGCCTTTTGACATCAGCATTTAGTCGCAGGGATCATTCACCACTTGAGGACAGAAAACGGTGGGAATCGTGTGTTTACAACGGTTCAAACATTCTGTTTCTGTGAGACAACAAAATATTAAAAATATTACGGGTGTGTGAATACCGAATAGTAACTTTCGAAAGAATTTGGAAAAAAAGGCCAAATATCGAATATACTCTTTTTTTACAAGCCTCGATTTTTTTGTAGGTTTTTGTGAAAAAAGACAAGGTTCTTCGCATGTTTGCGAGTCATGACATTCTTTTTCAACCCAAAGAACACACTTTTCAACTCATTTGCACCAGTGCAGTTGCTGAACTTAAGAGTGGACACGATGCGCATTTGAAAAATAACTTGCGCTGGAGTTGCTGTACTGCCATTATAGGCAACAACTAGACAGGCCTCGTAACTCCGAAGCAAGCACTTTGCAGGCATGGCACGAATACACTGCAGAACCACAATCTTTCTGAAGCACATGAGGCGCGTGAAGGATACGTTGTGGAAGGAAGGCTCGCACTGCAGTCGCGTGCATGAGCCTGCGCTATCCCATCTGGCCTAAAAAAAAAGCGTGCAATAAGCATAAATCAACTGCATTAAAGGAAGCCATCACTCTATTGATTTTATTAACAGAGGTTGCTGTCACAAGCACAACAGAAATGGCGGCGATTGCTTTACTGGAAGCTGCCCCTCACGTGTAAACATCCAGCGCAAATTTCAAAATGGTGGCCAGAATGACGGCATGAAGGAACAATCTGTAGCGACGAAATTGCAAATTACTCCCGTTGTTGCGGATAAAATTTTATGTCCTGAAAGGCACGCTCTATAAACAGTATGATTTGGACAAAACCTGCCAAGCAGGCAGTTAGTGTTAGCATGCACCACATCTCTCACTTTCACAATGCGGAACGTACGGAAAACCCACTCGAAAATGGTTTACTGTATAAGGAGAGGTGGGACCTTGGGTGCCAGAAATGATGCATACTTGGGAGGCTGTGAACACTACAGTGTGCGCAATGCCTTTGCTAGATAGTATCTGATCTGGCGTCCTTGCCCACAGGGATTTTTGTTCAGCTTGGTGCATGTTCTTGGATATTTGAGGCACGAGATTGCTGCTTTGGTGCCATCCTAGGGTGCCTCAAGTCATGTCTAAGCAAGTTTTTTAGGCCATTGCATCAATGCAAGCTAAAGTGATGCCTTCTGGTTGTCCACCAGAGTTAACCAAATGGCCCCTGATGGACAGAGGGGTTTAGAAGTAGAGAGAAAAATAACACTGCTGAGACATGAGGTAAAGGAAAAATTCTGAAGCTAAGAATGTAGTAAGGTGTCGCGAAATAGAAGTACTTAGAAAGCATGTAAATAGTCTGTTATTCTGGTACTGATTTGTCAATCCGGCATCCACGGTAACTACACTAGCTCTGCCAACACGGGGGGGTGGGGGGGGGGCATGTTTAGGGCATTTCTCGTTCGATGCATTTGTTATCATTGGTATTTTCGTTTGATATAGGTGTAGTCTTTGCTACATACAGTGTAGACCGCTTATAACGTATGTCGCTAGAGCCGCAAAAATCCGTACTATAAGCGGTACCACACTAAATCAAAACTTGCACGAATCCAACCACATAGCAACCTGCCTCTCAAGTCATCCTATATTTATCTTCTCTCAAAAACACAATCTTTCTTTTGTTTTTTTTTTTTTTTTTTTTTTTTTCACATCAGCCGCTGCTGCACATGGTCTTGCAGATTGCAAGTTACAGGAGAGCAAAGGGTGCGCGCTGCATCAGATGGCTAATTTCATCCTTTCCTCAGCTGCGCCAGTTGATCAGCAGACCCGTCGAAGAACCACACTATAAACGATATTGTGCTTTGACCAACCGCATTTTGAGCGGTATGCTTATGCATTGCGTTCTATGGGAGGCAAACTGGTTATCACAAAAACTCGTGTTATATCCAGTCCCGCACTATAAGCGGTTACGTTATAAATGGTCTACATTGTATTCTCATTGTAACTGTAATATATTGAGGAATAGTTCTATATAAAGGATAATTCGATGTAAACTGGTTTGTCTGCACCTCGCCTTTGTGTGGTTCCCTGCTGAATACTTGGCACTTACTCGTGCAGCATCGTTGATCGTTCTGTTTCTTCTCGTCCCCTTTTCCCTGCAGGGATCAAGCCTGAGGATGTGCAGGAGGTGTTCATGGGAAACGTGGTCTCTGCCGGGGCTGGCCAGGCACCCGCCCGGCAGGCAGCCCTGGGAGCAGGCAAGTATCTGTGCATTGGTCGAGCAAATAGTCCCAACACCAAGGGGACCATGTAAACAGTGTACGACGTTTCCCGAATCCCAAGATCGCTGTGGCAGGAGCACAAATCTGTAGAGTTCGTCGCATCTTGCCTTTAGTGGTGAGGGATATATGAAAAAAGCAGACGGATAGGGTGGCAACTAGGGGTGTGCGAATACTCGAATATTCGAATACGAATTGAATAGTGCCTCCGCGAATAGTCTATTCACAAATCGAATATCTACTATTCGATTTTTCGAAGAGTTGAGTGGAGTTTCCGAACATTCCCTGGCTTTGTGAAAGCGAGACGTCGGCGCATGCTAATGCACTGCTGCTACACCATCTGGTCTGCAAGTTCCATCCAAATCACACTTTCGACGAGCGCACCTTGCAGAGGCCACAAATTTTATCCCGCTGCACGGAGTAATCTGCGATTGCGTCAATAAGACCCCCCTTCCGAGCCATCGACTCAGGCCACCATTTTGAATTCTGCGACCGGATGTTTACATGTTGGGCAGCTTCTGGTAAAGACCGGAAGATTTAGAATTCAAAATCGCCGTATTTGTAGCAACGAGCTTACTAACAAGTGACGATCACTATTTTAGCGTGGCTCTTGCAACAGTTTGACGCTGTTGGAATCAACATAGAAATACGAGCTTACTAACAAGTGACGATCACTATTTTAGCGTGGCTCTTGCAACAGTTTGACGCTGTTGGAATCAACATAGAAATACAGTTCACACAAGCATTCAGGTGGGCTGAAGTTCTTTGTAGCCAGATTTAAAGCTGCATTGGAGGTTTGTTCAGAGTACGTCATAAGAACTCGTTCATAGTAACGAAGCAGGTAAGTTAGAAGCTCGTTTAAAACAATGCCGCGGGAATCATAGTTGTTTTACAGTGAAAACTAATTTGGTGTGAATGGTTCAATTGTCATTTCAAACTGTGTCGTTGAAATTTAAGATAACATTGTTTTGCACTGATAAGCAGATTGCTACGGTGCAAAGTTACAACTGCTATCAGCGTGGTTAGGAACAAACTCTTGAATGCTTAGGGTGTGTAGTTTGTCGTAGGTGCTTTCAGGAGCAACGCGAAGGGTGCGGGCATGATTAGGCTTCAAAATGGAAATTGCACCGCTTGTTGAGCTCCGCAGAAAACCGACTGCCGCGCTACATTAGCAGCGTCCAATTTGGAACCTTGACCAAACTTATTATTGACAGCTTTTTTGCTCGGCTTAGCACTGGTACCTGGCTGTGGCACTTTTCAGAGTACCAGGGCTTGAATTACCTTCTCCAACTTCTAACCATGGGTTTCGCTAGCATGAGTGCTATGCCCTTAAAAAACTTGATATCCTGAAAGCGGAAACTGAATCCACATGTTTCCTGGTAAAGCAGCATGTTTCAGAAATACTACGAAGAACTGTTGTTATGCCTTTTGTCTGTTTGTAGCATTTGACAACAATCTGCAGTAATTTTATTTTGGAGTATCTAACTGTTGGCCAAGGGTTTTGCAAATATGTCAAGTGTTCCTTGACTTTAGTGGTATCATGTAATGTGATAATTTGTTTCCTTACCTCTGTGTTTGGTCATAAAGCCAGGGTGTTGAGTCCACGAGGCCCTGTTTTTCTGGGCCTAGTGGGAATTAAATCCTGGCAGAACAAACGTTCGGCGTTCCACAGGACCAGTGAAAAACCATGTTCACTGTGCCCTACTAAAGACCGAACAACATAGCGTGCTTGAATCACGCGCACTGAAAAGCTAAGCTCCGAACAAAAAAAAAAAGAGTGTGGGAGTGTACACAGGGCCGAACAACTCTCCTGCTGAGCTCCTTGGACTAAATTTTATTTGCATGGAAGGTATCAGTTATTGGTCTATCTTGGTCACAAATAAAACAGCTGCACTGGTGCCCTTTATCTATCAATGAGCAACCTGCTTTTTGCTGTTGGCCATAAGCTGGCTGGAAAAATAGTCATGCGGATATTACGTGGAAAACCCCAAAAGGGATGTGTGCACCCACAGGCTAAAACAGGTTTTTATTGAACGAAAAAAAACCTTAAAACTAGACAGGTGCCTGTATTTTCGCAGAAAAAAAAAAGAGCACGAAATGAAACCTTCAGTACAGTTTGTGCACAATCAAGCCAGCTGTTAGCAAAAATAACTTTACAAGACTCTTTATTGTAACACTCCGTATGTGTATTTTATGTTGTGGTGACCAGTTATCAGACGTCCAGATAAAGCAAGCCTGTTGCAAGTGGCACTAACAAGGTCATTACTTAGTGAAGTGCACCTCGATGTGTGTAATAGCTTCGCTGTGTATGGATACTACAGTCCTTGCTCGTCGCGTCTCTGCAGGCCTCTCGCAGTCGACCCCATGCACTACGATAAACAAGGTGTGCGCTTCAGGCATGAAGGCCATTATGCTGGCAGCGCAGAGCCTCATGTGTGGATCGCAGGTAATCGCTTGTCCCGGCATCATTTTTTGTTTTGTTTGTTTGTTTTGTGCAAAAAGCACGCTGCTGTTTTGTTCCTTCACTTGGTGGGTTCAGGATAAAGCAACCAGTGAAACTTCTGTGCCTAGCACCGTGCGAAAGGAAAAGTTTTTGTTTAGAGTTAGCTTTCCTGCTAAAAAATAAATAAATGTGAAGTCGGTGCCCGTTTCTGTCGCTGTGTGTGTTGTCTTCCATCTCTTTTCTTTTTCTTTTTTCTTTTTTTTTTTCACGGTGTTGGCATTTTAAAAAAATTGGCCGCGTACTGCTCCTTTCGTTGCAAATGCCGTCAAAAGACGATAGTCTCATGGCTTTTGCGATAAATGCCTATCACGCTCACCTCTCAACCGCCAGGAGCTCAATTTTTCTGCCGTACATTCGTATTGCTCGGGGAAGCTACCTAGGCAAATTGTGTTATTGAGTTCGCAGTGAATTATCGTAAGCATGTTTGAAGGTGCAATTACCTGTCTGCATTGGACAGGTGAAAACTAATTGAAATTACCACCCTGGCTGTTAAAACAAATTGTATTCGTTATTATGTATTGCTTTCAATTGTTTAAGGCTTTCGTTTAAGGTTTAGACAGTTGTGCACTGTCGTATATCTTTAATAATGACGTCATTTCACGTCTCAGCCAGTGGAACTGCGCGAAATGCCGTTTTTTTCTACTTTCCATGCGTACAATATGGTGTTAGGTATGTCAGAACATGGCTAAGTTTCAGGCATATTTGGGAGCTGATTGTTTGTTTGAATTTGAGGGCAAAAATCTTTCAAGGAAATAGCTGTTTAATCCTCTTACCTTAGCACATTTTTTCTTACCTTTGTTTAACTGGGAAATTGTGTTGCGCATGAAACCCTGAGCATCCCTCCTGCATATTACTGTATTTTACGCAAGCACATTTTCCGCAATTGTGACTTTCAGTTTAACTTTCGGCTTTCTGAACAACTTCAGACTAATTCCTTCTTTGTGGTTGACCAGAGAACTGCTGCATGCCCTTTGCGCCAGCAGAAGCACTTCTAGCACACTACCAGAGCTGCTTGACCGAGTAATTTTGTGGTCCAAAATCTCAACTGCCGTAATTGCCTTAGCACCTTCACCGGGACAAGTGCACTTTACAAACCTAGCATCTCTTCCTGAAGTATACCGTATTTTGCGCAGCATAACCCGCAAAAATTAACTTTCAGTGGTAAATAGGTGCGGATAATACGCAGGTTTTTCCTTTATTTGCAGCTTCATGGTAATGTGTGTTTGGCCAGAAGCTCCTACGCAGTAACAAAGCTTTCCATAGCTCTAGCAAGAGCAATGACATGGAGTGAATTTTGACCCCGCCTTGCAGTCTGTGTATTCTACTTGCTAAATATACTTTGTATGTGAATGTCTTGCTTGAACAGCTTTGGTGCACTTTCCTGTATCATGTTGACGGGCAAAAGCGAGGATTATAGACAGGCGAAATTATTGGTAATCCGAACATGGTTTTCAACTCTGAATGGTACACTTGCATAGCAATTTTAGAGTAGGAAGTTGTAATTTCCTTATTTCTTATAAGAAGGCACACTGGTCTTTAACCTTTTTTGTTTCCAAAACTTTATGAAACTGTTCAGTTTTTTTAGCTGGTTCAAAATTAATTAGTTTTGATAGGTAACTAGTTTCGAAGTTAATTAAAAACTACCGATAGTTTTGAGAACAATGGGAAAACAACTATTCAACAAAGATTTCCAGCAATACATGAATAGATACCAGAAGTTGTGGAGAATGCAATGTGGGAACTTTTTTTTTTTTTTGCAAGTGATATACACATTTACATCAATTATAACTTCTATGGTTGAAGTATTTCCTACTAACCAATTGATGCTAATTAAAAATATGAAACACAAAAAGTAGCTGGTACTGTTCTATGTATGGAATTTTTGGAGGAAAAGCTGTGAAATCTGAGCAAATGCTTTTTTCAATTTTTCGATCAAAACTCATGTTTGCCACCTTAATTGGAATGGAAATGCCAGGCTGTTGAGTACACTGGGCTTGCCATCGTCTGGCCCAGTGGTAATTAAGCCCTGGCAAATCGACACAGGTTCAGTATTCCACAGGATGAGCAGTCGTGTTTGCTGCGTCCTACTAAAGCTGAACGACATTGTGCGTGGCTTTTTGTGCACAAAGACCTGCGGAGACGTGTTTCCGCTCTTTGACTGAAGCTGAACGTGCCTTGCCCCTCCCTCTGCAGGAGAATCATGGTGGCCGGAGGCATGGAGAGCATGTCGAACGTTCCCTACTACATGACTCGTGGGGAGACGCCCTATTGGAGGGTCCACCTGAATGTGAGTGGTGCAGTTATTTGGAGGGCCCCGTGGTGCTACGTGGTCCCACTGCCCTTGTAGCCCTGTATTTTGTGCGGAGTTCTCTTCTGAAGTTACAAAGAAATCCACTTAAACTCAAAGTGATATCGATGATTTTGTTATTGCTCTGAATCTGAATGTGCTGCAGTGAAAAGTAACTGCCCTTGCTTCTGTCTGCCGGCGGCCATTTTGTAATGTTATTACCTCCCTTTAGTCTCCTTTCATCTGGAGGAATCTCACTCGGCCACATATTTTCTCGGCTCGCATGTCTTTTCAGAGCTTGTCGACACATATTTATCATGGTTTTGGATGTATTGACGCTTACAAAGGCCCGAAAAGAAATAGCCTGCAGATGGCCAAAAAAACTGGCCAATGTCGGGCCGGTTTTAGGTACAGACCGGCAACCGGCCCGCAGTCTAAAAAAAAAACGGTCATGGTGGCAACCCTACCGTAGTTTGAGGCCGTGCATCCCTCCCATCGTGGGGGGAAGTGGCTCCCATTGAGGGTGACAAGCTTTTGCCGCAACCCCCGCAGAGATGACCGAACACCTGCCTTCCTTGCCCTGCTTGATCCAAGTTTCCTTCTTCCTTTTACAAGGCTCTCTCCCCCCCAGTTTCTACTTTCGCATTGCCCCAATGTCCTCTTTCCAGCCTTTTACTGCTTCCTACTGCCTGATCTCTGCTTTTACTGTGCTGGCATTTACCCGTACCCTGATCATATGCCCTTTGCCCAGTCCCTTCAAAAGTTGTATAATCGGGGTTCCACTGTATGTGATAATGGCACCGCTCTACCACAAACAAGAGGGGAGCTTCATTAGGGGGAGCTTGTTGGCCTAACTTGGACAGCCCGCGCCGCCCTGTGTGTTCTTCTCATGTGTGTTGTTTTTCGTTGCTTATTCCCAGAATGTATCACCACACTCCCCCCGACTTTCAAATGACGCCAGGAAGTCCAATACGCCAGGCTTCAACTTACTGAGCCCTGTGGGTAATTTCCTTTCTGGCACATAAACACCGTCAGAAGCTCCACAGGACCAGTAGTCATAATTGTTTGCTGGGTCCAACTAAGGCAGAACAACCTACTCTGTTATAAGCATAACTATCACCATCTACTCCTGAATTGTAGTTGGTACAGCAGTGTAATTGCTGGAGTAATTGTTGCTAATGATGTACTTTGGCTTCAGGACGGCATCGTGCTCGATGGACTCACCGACGCCTACGACAAAACCTTCACATGGTAAGTTGCTATGGTATTCGGTGGCTCTGAAATCATTGTGCAGCAGCTGCAGGGTGACGCTGGGAATGATGTTATACCTTGGGCTGTGACCACGGGTGGTGAGCGTTGCCTTTGCTAGATAGTATCTGAACCTGTGCCCCTGCGTTCTGCGCACTATTTTGTAGAGAATGTTCACCAAACTGAGCAGACAGTAGCGAGGTGGTGGTGTCTTTGTTTCAGGGTGCCTGTGCGGAACAGACTGCCAAAAAGTACGAGGTTGTCGAGGGAGGACCAGGACGACTTCGCCATCAAACAGCTATCAAGAAAAGTGCATCGGCAGCAAAGGTGAGCGGATGCGTTTAAAAGCATGTTTTTTGCTGGCGGGCTGTGCACCAGGTACTAATTTGTTGTATGCAGGGCATTGCGAATCCTACGTAGTAGCAGGACGTCTTTGTATCATTAGAGCAGTCGCAGCAGCTCGAAGCAATTGAAAATCATAACTGGTTTGCATTGTTAGGTGCACATTATAGTTCTACTTGGATGTCTTGAACAGTTTCTCTCCTTCCTCCCTCTTAGTGTTCTTTTTTGTTTTTTTTTTTTTTATTTGCAACTGCATATCTGCCCTTGTGTTAAATTTCGATGAACCCCTAGGTAACAATTCATAATATTTCCGATGTTGCATTCGACATTCCGAGACAGGTTTGTACTCCAATGACGTCCTTGTCATTGCAATTGTTGTGCAGCATGTGCTGTTTTCACTATGCTTATCAGTGATCATCCTGTATACCTATGGCCCTTCACGCTTCTGCAAACTTTTTTGACATTTGTGGGTTTATGGTAATGCTGTGTGTTCAATAAGGTGCTTGTTTCAAGCAAGGTGTGCTATTTTGATGTCCTGGGGTGCTAGGAGACTGCTGTGGGTGGACTGAGGGTGGAGATGTTAAGGGGCTTGTTTTATGTGCAAGTGAGACAGGAAGCTTTTAGGAGTAGGAGAATTGAGGACTGTTGCATGCCTATCCAGTGCACGGTCTCACAGTGGCCTCGATTTTGATTTTATCTACGTTTCTGCCCTTTCGAGTTGCCTGATAGTGTCAGATTTCCTAACTTGTCAGCCAGATGTCCAATGCGCCAGGCTTCGACTTGCTTAGCCTGGTGTTATTTCACTTCTGGCACATAAACACCTGTTCGATGCTCCGCAGGACCAGTAGTCATCTTGTTTGCTGGGTCCAACTAAGGTAGAACAACATACTCTAGTCATAAGCACAACCGTCACAGATTGGCGTGCATTCTGGAGGCTCACTGTGTGCTTGTGCCT
Source organism: Haemaphysalis longicornis (assembly GCA_013339765.2). Lineage (NCBI taxonomy): Eukaryota > Metazoa > Arthropoda > Arachnida > Ixodida > Ixodidae > Haemaphysalis > Haemaphysalis longicornis. The sequence goes on from CM023456.1 coordinate 42,393,181, forward strand.
TCACCCTCCTTTTGTAGGAAGGCGTGTTTGCCAAGGAGATTGTGCCGGTGACGATAGCGGGCAAGCGTGGCAAGCCGGACGTGGTGGTGGCCGAAGACGAAGAATACAAGCGGACGCCAACTTGAGAAGTTTGGCACGTGCCGACCGTTTTCATCAAGGAAGGAGGTGGGCAGCCGTAAATTCTCTTCTTTTTCTTCTAAACTGCAGAAGGAACTGGTTGGGCACTTTTAGCGACCCTGAAAAAAATTGTTAGCTAGACTGGCCCGAAATCAGTGCTTTTCTCCCGTGGGCAGGGCAAGTGTCATGCGCATAAATTTTCAGGCAAAGGACGTGGAATGCAAGGGACAGCCATTGCATCTCCTGTCGTTAGTGTAGTCCGTCGTTTGTCTGAAAATTTTTGTGCTTAGAGGAGCCAATGAAAGTAAAACACAAGTTTGTTCATTCAAAAGATGCCTCGTTAGGAATCATACTGACGCCACTTTTTTAATGCACACTTCGCTCAAATAAGCTACATAATTGGGAAAAAAAAAATGGAATGGCCATGGTGCACCCACTAGCTCATTTCCCACAACAGAAGGTATGATGTCATAACAACCAGCTCTGCGATTTGGCGGGAGGGTGGCAAAAAGCAAACGCAATTATGCAGAGCTTACAAGCTTGCCCGAACGAGCTATTTGCGCTTGAATTTAGGGCAAATTCTTTTAAAGCCGTAAGAATAAGTGGGACGAACAGTGGAGGTTATCTGAAAGCGCACATAAACATATAAGTACCCAATGTGTACTGCTATTGGTACTGCGTGCACTATGCTTGGTTTAGCTGCACAGGACTGCGGGGGCATTGGGGTTGTCCTCAGACGACACTGGCCGATTGACGCAAGCAACGGTGTCTTACGTGACCATATTTGTCAAGCGAGCGCTATGTTCATGGAACGATTATTTTCTCCGCTGAAACAAAAACAAGCCAGGTTCAAATACAAACCAAAGCAGAAAACAGGGTTGCCACGGATGGTGGCAAGCCGTTTTCCAGGCTTCCCAATTGGCTGCAGAGCGGTTGGTTCCTGTTGTCATTAAAGACCATGAAAACACACGATTTAGCGGGAAAATCAAAATAACTTAAAATAATTTCCAATTAAATAAAGCATCGTTTGCATTCGGGCAAACGCTGGGGGCACAAAGCACGAAATCTTTCGAATAACACTAACTTGTATTTTGTCTTCATGGCTCCTTTAACGGGGGTTTACAACGGAAGCAGAACACCCTGATAATTGCCATTGCTTTTGGAAAATCGTGGTCGGTACGTCTAGTCGTTAAGAGCTTTTTGTTACTTTATTCAGGCAAAAGTTTTGCTTATCTATAAAGATGTTTCATCTCTCTCTTGTATGTGGAACGGAAAAATGAGTTGCAGTTTTGGGTACCGTGTATGTTCCACTTGGTAGAACTAAATAATGGTGCCCAGTTTAGCTATATTAGCTGGTATGTCTGAAGTTGGGCATTCGATTTCGGGTTGCAGAGGCTATATTTTTAATGCGTAGAGAGTTCCCCTTGCATTCGAGCTCCCTACGTGTCTAAGCTAATTTGCAGCTTTCGACTGCGGCAGTCGCAGTTGCCACACTTAGTGGCTTGGTGTATAGTTTGGCTAGGTTCTGACGAAGGTAGTGACGCCTTCCCTCTCTTTACTGCAGGCACCCATCACTGCGGCCAACGCAAGCACACTGAACGACGGGAGCTGCAGTGCAGCGTGTGTGTTGATGACCCGTCGGGCAGCCGACCGGCTTGGAGTGAAACCCATTGCACGCATTGTTGGTGAGTATGCTCTCAGTTTCTCTGCTGTCATGCCATTCACATTTTCATTTGTGTTTGCAGCTGCAGTTAAACCCACAATAACGAAACTGCCGGGGAAAGCTAAAAAATTCGCTTTTTTGGGCACTTTGTTGTTGCGAGAATGAAACATAAACGACAGGAGATCGGTCACAAGCCGACAATTGTATGTATTGCTTTGCGGGCCTTACCTTGCAGCAACTTCGCAACTCAGTTGTCGCATTACAATAAGTACTTCATTGCTAGTTGTCGTGCACGCCTAAGAACGACAGGATCGTGTCAAACGCATCCAAAACATCCCGCAAATCCACCTTCTTTGCACTTTTTTCTCCTTGGCCCTCAGCACTGCGTATGTCCGAGCGTGCAAGTGAAGTACAGCTTCTTCTGTTGACGAACTTTTCCAGACAGTGCATCTCCTTACAAGTGCTGTTCACAGAACTAAGTGAGCACCGCTTTGTTGACGTCCGGAAAGGCCGCCGTTGTTGAGGTTTTGTTTTGCGCACGTATGCCATTAAAGAATGGCAGCCTTGCTTTTCAATAGGTAGAGCGAGCTTCCGGCGCTTCTAAACTCATCAGCGCTGTCTTCCCTTCCTCCACTTGGGCCTTATCTTGCAGCGATAAAAACTTTTGCTTTTGGGCTGGCGGAGGCATTTTACTGAGAGCAAACACGCTGATCGGCACTACACAGAACAAACTCCCGCGTGCTGTTCAGCGTGGGGTGGCAAGCTAGCATAGCCTGAGCCAAAGTCAAGCTGCCTTAAGCCAAGCCAAGCCACCATGTGTCTACTCCTGGTGGTGTCTCTGCGAGGCTGGCTCACATGCTGCCTGTGCGGGTCTTTTGTAAACAAACATGGCGGGGGGCCATGCAAGCATGCTTTGGCAAACGTTTATGCACTTTGAGTCCAAAAAAGATGCATTTGAGCACTCTTAGACGCTGTTAGCCTCAAGTGGGTGGGGTGAAATGCCGACGCGGACTTGCAGCGAATTTCGTTAATTCTTTCCAAGAAACATTTCGTTGCCATGAGATATAACATACACGGGCGTCTATGGACGTTGGCTGGGGATCCGAAAATATTTCGCTGCCACGCTAGCTTCCAGAGTGAGAGGTACATTGCTTGGGTAGCAAACATCTGTAGGAAAGCCACAGCATTAGCATTCAGCCCACGTTCACCAATTGGAGCAGCATTGAAGACAACTATGCCCATTTTTGATTGCAATGCTCTGTTAGCATGAAAAATCGTGGAAGCAGCCAACGAATTATTTTAGTTGATAGCAGATCAAACTACAAGATGCAACCCCTTATTTTTAAATACTTTTATTTGCCAATTTTAAACAATTGGCTCATTTCTGTAAGCAGTGTTATTCTTTTGCACGGTTTAATTTCTTCAGTAAAATCAAGTGAATTGAGCGAACAGACCAACACGGCAAAAAGATTTGTTCGTGTTGTGATTAACGATCAGTGTCTAGTGCCGGCCAGCCGCACGTGGCGAGTTTGTTGTGCGTAGATGGGGAACCTGTGTCTCGTATGGTACAGGGTTACTTGATATAGGAGTTGAGAAACTTCCCAGTAGGCCCGAATCATCAAAAAGTGGCCCTACGATTGGTCCGCTGCTTTGGATTTCTTCCGTACAGTGGCGCCATTTGTTGGTGACAAAATAAACTGTGTGACATGGTTAGCCACTCGGCAATCTGGGCAACAAACGGTATTTGGGTGCTTACGTGAGTTTGTTGTGCTGAGGAAGCCCAAGGCGTTCAACCACGCAAGTGTTTTATATGCATTAGAACCAAGAGTAGTTAAAAATGCGACTGTGTGGTCAGCAAGATGTGTTGTCGCCTGTGCATTGTTGTCTGCTGTGCGTCATCTGCAGTATTCCGCCGGCAAAAAAAGTTAAATTCGCTGCAACGGCTTTACGCAAGCTTGAAAGGATTATTTAGAGCGACTTGATCAGTTACTGGGTTAGTTGGCGTATAATGTGATGTAGGCTGAGCGACAACTGCAAATTTAGTACTGCAGGAAGAACCTATGTTGTGCCAGAGTGCCCGCACAAGCGCCAATCTGTCGAAGCAGTTGTGCAGACACAGTAACAATCTCTATTCCCGGCCGCGGCGGCCGCTTTTCTGATGGAGGCGAAAAGCAAAAACGCCCGTGTGTACGAGATTTCGGCGCACGTTAAAGATCTCCAGGTGGTCAATAATTAATCCGGAGCCTCCACTACGGCGCGCCTCATCGCCTGCGTTGCGTCGGCGCGTTAAAAACCCCACAATCACAATCACACACAGAAACAATAAATTTTCAGTTTGACTAATTACTGGGTTTTTTTTTTTTTTTTTTTTTTTTTTGTATAGTGCATGCGGTGGCCGCAGTGGCGCCACCATAGCACGATTCAAAGCAGGGGGTTACACCCGGGCGGGCGTTTTTGAGGCGGAGTGTTTGCAACTGCCTTCATCGAAGAACTCTGTGTATGGCACGTTAGCCATGAGTGTGCCGCAGTGCAATCAGCTGCCTGTGTCACGATGCTGCTGTTGCCACATCAAATGCCAGAGTGAAACACCTTCCCAGGCTGTGTTTCCCTGGGGCGGGTTCTAAGAGCTGGCACAGTGCTTCTCCAGCTTATCCTTGGAAGATGATCCTATTAGAATGCTTGCCTGCTGTTGAAGTGCTCAGTAAGCTTTGCCTCGTTCTTTCTAGGCTTCGGTGATGCTGCGGTGGAGCCAGTGCATTTCTCCATTGCCCCAGCGTATTGCTATGCCAAAGGTGCGTTGAGATTTTTGGTATTCTTTTACAAAGGCCAGTAGTTTGGCAGGTGTTTGAAGGATCTCGTGGTGCATAGTTTAACTTGTCTGCAGTTCTGATGCAGGCTCTTTCAACTCTTTTCAACGTGCATTCTATTTATTTATTTTAATCTCGTGATCTCTGAATTCATGTGTCGAAAACGCTGTGAAGTCTGGTAAGGTTCCTTGGGGGCCTTTGCGATGGGGAACGAAAATTTCAAATTCCTCTCCTTTTGTCTTGAGCAAATCTGTCTGGCATCTGTACTACCAGGCAAATGGTCATCTAGATTTAATTTTTATTTTGAAACGGCAAGCGTGATTCAATCTGTTGTGGCAGTCTGCCAAGATGTAAATTCTTCCCTGTGGGGTAATGAGTGCCTTGTCCAGCTGCAGTGCGCGATTTATTTCCCTCTCTCATGTGGTGCCAGGTCCTGAAGCAGGCTGGTGTGAAGATGGAGGACGTGTCCATGTTTGAGGTGAACGAGGGCCTTCAGCTCGGTCGTGCTGTGCAACATGAAGCACCTCAACGCTGGACCCGTCCAAAGTGAACATTCACGGGGGAGCCGTCAGCCTGGGCCACCCCATCGGGTGAGTGGTGTTCTCCCTGCTGCTACGTTTGTTTTTGTCTACTTCCGGCGCATCTCATATGGAGTCCCATGTATTGCAATCCCCACTGTTACGTCATGGCTTAAAGTATGTTCCCGGATCATTCGTCGCAATCTGACACTCTGAAGCCACCCGAGCAACATGTACGGACTGGCCGTTTTGACGTTTGACGAGCCTTGGCCAGGCCTGGCTAAGGAACTCACTGCATGCGGAACTGACTATCACACAAGGGTGCGATACGTCGCCATTAGATGGCCCTATGTTGCGGTATGGTATCACCATCATCCCTGCGCTTACAACGAAAGTTTCACTCGGAATGCCGGAAGCGTGTTTGCCTTAAGCATCACCGCAGCAATAGCGTGCGCTCTCGCCGTCATCGTCAATGATGTTCTGTACGGAGGCGAAAAATTCCCATTTCTCGGTTCAGAAATTCCCTATTTTTAGCATTTTCCCCGCAGGTTTCCCAAGAATTCTCTGCGAAATTCCCTGCGTTGTCTCTCTTCAGCTGACAGATCGTTATACGCGGATTCCTGTTGCGGTTTCTGGCGTTAGCCAGAGACACCTAGGTCTACTTTACGTAGCCTTTCGGACGCAGATGACATTCAGAGAATGGGAGTTTCAACATGAGCTTAAATTCCTCTGCATCTGCCGCTCAGCATCCTTGACTATGCATTTCACGTTTTGTGCCAAACAGCATGCTTTTTCATGTGAAAGATCTAAGTAAAAACTGCCCGTATGAAAAAGAACGAGACAGTATTGGGTAATCGGGTAATTCTAGCTTGGTGCTGGTACTCTGGCACCATCTCTTGTTAGCTGCGAGCACACTAAGGTACACCCAAAACACTTTTTGTATAATGGCAGCCCTTCAGCTGCCGCTGCTTTATGCTTTGCTGGCTCTTCCTGATGGAAGTGTTCTTTCCTCTGTGCTCACTCCTGTTTTATGAACTGTATTGGAAGCAGCCTTGGATGCTTGTGGCTTGCGGGAACATGACTGCAGATATTTCAACATAAATCCGACGGAGGTGTTAAGGAACTTCCTAAAAGAAAACAAAGTATAAGTGATCCGAAGTCCGGTTACTTGCATTATTTTTTTCTTTTTTACTCCACAACTCCTAAAATTCCCTCCGTCTATTAAAGATTCCCTTTTTCCCGTTTGGCCAAACTGGACGAAAATTCCCCGCATGCAACATCACTGGTCATAGTGCGCTTCAAGCTTTGAGACCACCGTTGAACTTGCTAGGCCGCCTAACTTTGTCGTGCCTTGATGGCGTCACGGAAACAGGAGGCTCATTCTCTTTAGGAAAAGCTTGACGTACTAAACCCAGTAGGACAAGCAGCCAGTGCTGAAAAGAGTCGACATCCTAGGGACCTTGCATTGCCATGTGTGGCGTTTTCCAGCGCATCGCGAAAAAGCGGCAGTCCTACATTCTCGAGTTTTTTAAGGTTCAAAAGCCAAAGTTGCAGAAATACATGATTGAAAGTCAAAGCTACAATGTTTTCGTTCATTTTCAAAGGTTTCCTCACTGCTTCGTTTTTCTGGTTACATTTTGTTTTCTTGGTCCGTTGGAAAAAACGTTTGAACGAGGGTTCCACTGTAGCTAGACAAACAATGAGAGGAGCATAATTAGATTAACTGGGACATCAGAATTGAACACTTACTGTGAACCGGGGGGTTCACTTCGGAGGAATACTCTAATTTTGGTTTTAATCTCTAGTCGCCAGAGGCAACAGGCCAGAGAGACAGAAAAAAAAATAAATGGAGACTACTAGAACAGGCAGAGAGGGGCCTTGGACAAGTCTGCAATGAAAACGAAAAGTGTACTCCGTACGCATCAGTCGCTATGAATGTCGGGGGCAGGCTGTAGTGGACGCTATTATTGCGCCTGGGGTCTGGTCGAGTGGTCACCCAGTTGCCGCTAGCCAGCTCCCACTGCTCAGAGGTTGGGTTTGTGGTGAGGCGGCACTCCACACCATGTGGTGTAGGTGCATGGGGATGGGCAGCAGGTTTGCATTTGGGTAAGATAAATGGCATGGAGGCGGCTGCCATGGAGAAAGGTGCTGGTCTGCAGCCACCGTCAGATTGACTTTTCGGTCTTGGGAAGGTTTGGATGGGGTGGGATAGTGGTGCTACACATTGTCGGTGTAAATGAGCTGCCTCAGGTGTCGGCATTACCGACATCTGAGGTATGGGGTATGGGCAGGAGAAGCATGTGGTCGGTCGGCTTCAAGGGGCCCAGGGTATTTGGTTGCGGGCAGAGGTGTGGGCTGCCTCAGGGACAGTTGTGTGACCTGGTTGTCAAATGATGAAAGTTGGTGTCTATCGTACGCTGAAAGGCAGTGACAGAAATTCGTCCAGCTTGGTAGCGGCAGCAAGCAGGAAGTCTCAGAATTGGCATGTGCTCTGTTTGTATGCTACTGCTGCTAGTTTTTAATACACACGATTTGCCACTTAGAAACTTCAGATTTAAAAGTTTGAGATGCGTTTAGTTTCTTTTCTCTGCAGGGGCCGTATTCTGCGCATAAAAATATGCCAGAGCTGTGACAGTTTGTTGCAGCCTGTTTTCCCCGTTGTGAATGCCAACCTGACCTGGTAATCCTTCTGTGCAGGATGTCCGGTGCTCGGATCACTGGGCGCATGGCATTGCACCTACAGCCGGGACAGTATGGCCTCGCTGGCATCTGCACGGTGGCGGCGGTGCCTCTGCCATTCTCATTGAGAAGTTGTAAGTCTGCCTGTACATAGAAGAAGCAGGGCAGATCATTCACTGACACAACCCCCCCAAGGCCTGACGGACATCACTAATTCCTGGACCACGTGTTATGCCTTAGTGGGCCGAGTACGAGAATTGTAAATGTGAATATATGGTACGGTATAGGCTTTAATATAGGTGCGATGATAATAATATATTGTTTCTCTTTTTTAAACCACGGAATAAATATTCGCATTTTGGAAGCTTGGTTTGTCTGTTTTCTTGTGTGCAGTGCTGAATTCTGGAAAGTGCTAGCATTTTGCAAATCCTGATGGGAAGGTTTTATTAAAGGGATTGCTGATATTTCTTCATCAGAAACCTACTGTTTTAATGGCAATTCGGCCTCTTGCATCTGAAGGCAGGCACTAGGCTGTTCTGTTTTGTGTGCTGCACATACCTGGAGGCTTGACAGTTGACACGAGTCAACTGTTTGGTCACTGGCAAGGCATAGTATTGTACCTGCCTTAAGAACTGGTTTACCCGAAACCATTTGTCAAACAAATTGGATCGCTGCCCGACGTTCCCCAAGGCAGCTTCCATGTTTTTGTGATTTTAGTATGGCCATTGAAACAGCTGATATGAAATAATCTGATGAGGGACATCTGTGAAATCAGATTACACCCAATGGATAAAAAACCAACCCCCACCCTGCCCCTCTACTTGAGACATTTACCTTTTCCATCGAGCAGAACAAGAACGATGCATGCGTGGGAATATAAAGACTGACCTTCACTGAACCAGAGGGCAGACTCTACTCCCGTTGTACCACTTTGTGTATTCGATAGCGCTGCTTGTTCAATTTCACCGGAGTCGTTTATTCGGCTGCGGCCTTGTTCTTCACGGTTGCACAGACCTGTGCTTGTGGTGATTTTGGCCTGTTTTTCCCCATGTTTAAGGCAATAATTATACTCACTTTATATGACGGAAATCAGGTACCCTGCCGCTCTTTCCGCTGGTCGCACAAACAAAAAAAAAAAGCCACTGGCTTGGCTGCACCAATGACCCCGCTGCCAACAATGTTGCCAGATCTAGTTTTCTTGCCAAACTAAACAAAGGAAGAGCGTTTTGGGGGCCGGCCCCGCGGAAGTCCGTTATAAGCATTCAGTCGAAACAGTGCTCGCTTAAAATTTAGTCTGTTGTAATAGTCTGCTCTAGCTGGGCCCATTATGAGCAGGGTGGACTCTATATTTAAAATGCATGTGGACCAGACAAACCAGCAGAAATGATCTGTTGTAACCTGAAGTCCGTTGTTGCCGGATCCGCTGCAACGAGCGTAGGCTATAACGATTACAGTCATATTGCAGTGTGCACCGCAAATTGAAGCTGCCAGGCTCTCTGCCCCGGCAGCATGCGCCGCGATTTTGCGTTTGCATCCCTTCTACCCCCCCCCCCCCCCGGAAAATGAGTTTGTGCCACTTATGAGGAAGCAAGAGGAGGAGGGGAGCAGTTTTCCTTCCGAATCCACCTCCCGGCGCCGCTGCTTTGGCGTTGTCCCCGCATTCGCCTATATTTGCCTGTTGTCACGTGTGCACTGCTTTGAATTTGACTGGGTGCCTCTTTAACTGCCCCCATTTTTCCGCGAAAGAGACGTTGAGGCCGATGTTTTGGAATGTCTGACTGCCACACTGAAAAGGCAATCGTGCGGATATGTGCTGCAGACAGCGCTGATAGTGATACTTGGACAACGCGCTTGAGCAGCCTACTTAGGTAGGGTCTTCGCTGGAGGCTCAACGCATGATAAAGTCCCTCAGAGACTTCGTTTCTGCAAGGACCTTTTGCTCAGCTAGGTTGAAAAGGAGCTATGAAAGAGAAAATGCAAGTTGGTTTTATTCGAAAGATTTCGTGTTTTATAGTGCCCCCCAGCGCTTGTCGGATACAAACAGTGCTTATTCACTGAGAAATAACCTAATTTAGGTTAAAATTTTGATTTTCCCCGCTCAATCGTGCGTTTTCGTGGTCCCAAATGACATCACAGGACCGACCGCTCTGCAGCCTAGAGTACCTCATCTGCACGATCTCGCCGTACAGGGTAGAGGAACGTATACGCTGGCGCCGCCATTTTCGGTTGCTCGCTCGCCGCCGAAGCACTTGTGTCAAAACCGCGCTAAAATTATCGCCGCAACGCGGTTTACTGAAGAAGTTTGAATCATATTGTCTGTTTCGCGTTGCTAGGTCTCGTGGGAAACGAAAAGAATAACGCGTTGAGCCCGTTGGCCCAATTGCGGCGGCACGGGACCGTTCAAAGGTTGTCTCCACCCTGTTCAGCGGTGTTGGTTTGTTCCGCGTTTCTTTACGTTCCGTAACCTAGATGGCGCCACCATACCGTGGCAAGCATTTGGTTTGTTTTTGCCCGCATTTAAACCTGGCTTGTTTTTGTTCTGGGAGAAAATATTCGTTCCCTGAAACAGTGCTCGCTCGACAAATGGGGTCACGTAAGACACCGTTGCTTGCGTCAATCGGCCAGTGTCGTCTGAGACAACCCCAAGCCCCGTAGTGCTGTGCAGCTAAACCAAGCATGCTGTGCGCAGTACGAACAGCAGAACGCATCAGTACTTCTATTTCGTAACTTCCACTGTTTGTCCCATGATTCTTATTGCTTTGTAAAGAATGTGCCCTAAATTTAAGCGCAAATCGCTCGTTCGTCTAGTTTGTAAGCTCTACCTAATTTTCGTCTGCTTCTGCCAGCCTCCGCCAATCGCAGAGCTTAGCTCATGTGACATCATAGGTTCTGTTGCGGGAAATGAGCTGGTGGGTCGCATGACCATACCAGTTTTTCCTAATTATGTAGCTTATTTGAGCGAAGTTGACGTTAAAAGTGGTGTCAGTATGATTCTAACGAGACAATCTTGAATTAACCAAACTTGTGTTTTCTCTTCATGGCTCCTTGAAGCACCTATGGATGATGTGAGCCAGCTTTGCGTGAACAAGCGAACAAAGTCCTCCAACTGTGGCATCTTTTCTGCAAATAAGTAGTTCACCCTTATGCAAATTAAATGTTTTGATGTCTTGTTCTGTCTTTTTTTGTGCAACCTGCTTATAACAGCTATTGGTTATTACGGTGGAATTTCCTTGGCACTTGAATATCGTCTAAGGAGGTTTTATGCTCAGCTGAGATGGGAAAGTCAAAATCCTGGAGTCGTTGTGAAGGTTGCACTCGGAAGAACAGCTCAAGCAGCCGGCGGGGTGTCGACACGAGGGAAGCGTTCTGTGTCTCGGAGCCTCGAGGGGTACGATGGACAATGACTGTGATAACTGTTGCTCGGTGATTGGCACATATCCACTATGGGGAAATGACTCGTGGCTATGACCCCTTGGCAGGGTGCCTGGATATGCTTGTGGCTGGCTAGTCTCATTACAAATGTTATAAGTGGACTATACTGTTCCCCCCTCCCCGGGTGTTGTTATGCAAATCAAGTCAAATTTTTTTCTCCAAAAAACTTGCAATGAACATGAGTATTGTCACAAATTGGGGCTTGCTCTCGGAATGCAGTTCCTCACACACTCAAAGAAATGGCTCAGTTTTATGCTTATAATCCTAGCGAGCGAAAGGCAAGGGATATGCACAAAGTGTTCCATGAAACTTTGCCTTGCTTGATATTTCACAGCCTGCCGTCTAGCTATCTCTACTGGATGGCTGGAGTCCCCTTTCGCTTTTGCTGAAGGGTACGCAACAGACAGTCCGGTCTCCACGCCATTGATGTCGCAGCTTGGACAAAGACTACACAGGAAGGGGCGCATTCTGTCGGGGACGTGAAATATGCCTGCGAGTAAAGCTTACCGGAATGTTTCACCGTTGCAATGGTGTGTCGACAGGCACTGTGCTTGTTGCAGGTGGCAAATGTTAAGCTTAAGTCTGCATCTGACTGGAATTTGATAAGCAGGGCCGAGCTGAACTCTTCGTTTAAATGTAAAAGGGGCAACCCAGGTCTTGATGTTTTACATTTTTGCGAGCAGAGCATAGTAAGCGATTCTTTAGTATCGCTCTGTTACAAGTAATACAGCTACATAGTGGTATTACTTCCAAAAGATTCACAAAATAGTACCATATGGTACTATTTTGCGAATCTCTTGTTAGCAGGTGGCGTTGCTGGAGGCATCAGTCAGGTCAGTGTGGGAAATTCTTCGAGTCCTCCAGACATCTCACCCTACCTGCACATTCACTAAATATCTGGCCTAGTTAAGTGCACGTGGCGGTAAACTTGCCGGCCGCAAATTGAAGTGCCCCTCGGTCCACTTCAGATGCCTTAAAAAAAAAGTGAGGTTGAAGAACCAGTTTTACCACTCCCCTTTTTTGCTTCTGTGGAGGTTAATACCCGTCACATCCGGCAACCGAATATGTCATTTAAACAAATGAGATTCGTTTTAAATGTCAGTTCGTCTGCTGTCACAAACCTATGCCACTCACGACGTACCGAAGATTACAAGCACTACAGACTCAGTCGCAGAACACTTCCACTGCCCCACCCACAACTAACAAAAACACAAACTACGCTCAGACTTGTGCAAACAAACACGTATCCCCACCCAACCTGATGCATCTATGTTTCCAATCAACACGAGCCCAATCAAATTCTGTACGCAATCGAACACTTTAGGCACCATTATCCTGAATGCACCCAGAACCCTGATGCCTACTTCCCCGTTCCTCCTAGCTAGGGAGACGCTGCTGTCCAGCGCATTTTTTTGCAATCAGCCTCCTGCCTAGTGTTGAGAGAGCTGGTACATCAAGGACTGGCACATGGCTACCTGTAAGAAGGCTCCACTCCCTAAAGGCTCTGCCAAATAAGTTTTTTCTCTCTCTCTCTCTCTGCTGTCACACAGGCTCAGTCTAATGACATTCGGGTACCGAATGAGTCCAGAGAATTAATTCAACTTTGACTTCGGACCAACTGTGTACTCTCAACAGCAGAAGACGAGAAAAAAAAATCTTTTGAAAGAATAAGAAACTTATTGTTCGCACACTTTTTGTTTTATCTTGACTTGTTTTTAAAGCTTTCAGGTGCTTTGCTGAGCACTTCCAATGAATTGCTTCCGCTCTCAGTGTGACCGCCTGGGTTTCCGGCTGCAGGGGCTGCAGCAAGTGCGAAGGAAGTTGCTCTTCATGACTTTTCGTGACGCTTTTCCTAACAAGTTCGCACTTTGTGGTCATCTAGATCTCGTTGCAACTCCATCTGGCCGCTGATACGTGTAGCTCGCATGCACAAAGCTGCGGCGACAGTTCTTTTAACGTTGTTCATCGCGGCGGCGTTTATGCGCGCTGCCATGTTTGTTGACAAATTAGGGAGCACTGCGGATCTGCTTCTTATTTGTCTTGGCTTTGCATGACTTACTGCAACCAAAATGACGGCCTAAAAAGTAAGAGTGTGTGTATAGTGCAATGCAAACTATTTTAAATACATTCTCTCAAAGTATACACGCTTATGAATTGCATGAATCGCATCAGCATTCAATGCAATTTTGATTACGCGAAGTATACTACCAATTGCCATTGACACAATACATGAATGACATTTGGTTTGCGCGTGTAGCCAGTAAGCAGCGAACGAATGACATTCCAAACAAATCTCATTCGTTGAAAATGACGTTATGTTGGCGCGTGTGACACGGGTGTAAGTTTTGCATGCAATTTTTACTCTGAATTGAGAGGAAAGGGCGATCCCTGGGAAAAAATTAATAGTGGCTTAGCTCTGCTATGCCAGGATATACGTACCATGAGCTAAGGTTCAGCAATCCGGTTCAGTCTAATCCAGTCCAGTCCTGTCCAGTCACTGCTCCTCGCGCATGCTCAGCACGGCTCTTCATGAGCCACGTGAAACGGCTAATCAAGCGGCTCCGACGCAGCGTCAGACTTGGCTACTGCGCAATTGATTCGCACCACCTTGGCCTGTGTCGGCGCCAGTACGTCTGCCGTGGCTATGACGCAACACAATCCACTTTAATCCAATCCAAGTCCAAGTCCAGAATCCTCTAATCCAATGCCCCTCGCGCTTGCGCAGAACGGCCCTTCACTGCCACACGCGAAAACTGCTCAACCTCACCCGTGTAGCTTACGCTACAAAACGACCTACATTGGCAATTACAAAAAACCAGTGGGGCTGCAAAAGGGTTGCCACTTGGCACTAAATGACACCCACAAAAATGCAGGTTGGTCCTACGATCAAGTGCTTACAGACAGATGTTGTCTTGATTCATATTTTCAGATTGGATTTCTGGAATTTAGCTTTTCTCTCCGCTGCACACGGGGCTTATATTTTTATCAGAACGGCTAATCAAGCAACACAATATAACATGTTTCTTCACTATTTTTATTGCATGGCATATTTGCAAGCTGAAGCTATACACTGGGCCCTGAAGCGCACCGTAGTGGAGGGCTGTGGATTAATTTTTGACCACCTGGGTATCTTCAACATGTGCGAAAAGTTTGGCCTGCGGGCATTATTTGTTTTCCACCACCCACAAAAGCTGCCACCACAGAGCTGAGATTGACCCCCGTAACTGTTATTTCCAAATTTTGCGCAAAATGGAGACCAGCTTTCCCACTAGTTTTCTCCAATTTAGCCTTGTTGCGTCAGGAAGTTCCCTCACATCCCCTGGATTAAAAAAACCCGTTCCACTGGGTGAAAGCGGATGGCCAACGACGCTGTGTGGTATACAGTGGCTGACCGTTTTTTCAGACTCCAAAAATTTGGACTTGCTGGATATTTTCCCGAGGAAACCGCCAAGTTTTGTCCCATAGGAGTAATGACTCACGGAATTTTTCGGACTGCTCTTTTATTATGACTATTTTTAGTTCCCTCCAGGTCTGAAAAATCGGTCGGCTACTGTACCACAACTCGGGTCCAACTAAGCACATCACATAAATTGTGTTTTTTCGGGGTAACAGCAGTGGCAGCAACCTTGGCATCACTATAATACACATTGATTGGTTGAGCCTCAGCTGCAGTTACACTCTGCTGAAACTGAACCTATACACATTCTATTATGTGGTTTTGTTGAGTCATTGTAACAACAGAGGAGAATGGTCACTGACAAGTGACAAAAACTACTTGTCTGCTTAAGAGATGTCCACTCTGAAGTTGCCAACTATGGACCGGTATGTTATGTTCCTGTTTTATTGCTTAGGCATGAACTCTCCACATCTGTTATGGAGTGACCCGGTGTTATGTATACTAACGGATCAAGTCTTCTCACCTATCCATGCACCACATACATCTGCAGTGAAAAGTTTCTGTGGTTGATGTCTCCTAACCATACAAGGAGGGGTTCATCCAGCCGACTCCCAGTTACATTAGAGAGGAGAGAACAAGGCCACCAACTTTGTGAATGTATGGAGTGTACACGTAACATTCCTCAACTAGCACCGCACGGCAATACGTACCATACTCAAGAGTCTGAAATATTTACATTATCGGCTGCAACATCACCAGTAGCGAAAGGCGGCCATCCATGCCAGTACACTTCAGGCAGCCAAGCGTGAAGAGGTCAGTCTGTGCGAAATTTGCAAGATTTAAATTTAATTAAGTGTATCTGGCAGCCTTTGCTGAACAGACGTTACGTCTAGTAAGCATTACCAAATAGAGTGCCTCACTACCACAGGTGACAATTAGCGTACACCAACTGTAAGCTTGGCGGTGTGCTCGGGGCTGTCCCTACTGCATGGAGGAAAGACAGTGTACTTTGTGACAAGCTCATTTTGTCTCCAAAAATCAGACGGCAAAAGGCGGTCTTTATTCCTTAACAAGCTTTACCATTGATGCCAAACAATAGCCAGAAGAGCTATGAAAGGTACAATCTTAGTTGAACCTAAGGGTCCCCTCCGTTAGTTGAACCTTAGTTGAACCTAAGTGTCCACCGAGGGTCCCGGTGCAGTCTCGACTATGGGACCCTCGTCCTGTATAATTCTGCTTTGTTACCTTCATCTTCTTGTAAGATTGAATAAACTTCTTCTTCTTAAGAACTAGTATATGGCCTGTAGTGTCCCCCCCTCAAAGTGCTGTTCTCCACATCTGTTGATGTAAGTGGCAGTTTCAACTGGAACGAAAGGGACAGGGCTCTGTCTAAGCAGTGAGCAATTCAATACTGCCTTTTGTAGCAGAGGTAATAAAGGGTGAAAGGCATCTGCCCTCTACCCTGCACTTCAACATTTTGTTAAGTGTTAGCACCTCCGAATGTCTCTTCACTTGCTGATACCTCCCCAACTCTGAAATGCCCATGCTGCCGAAACAAAGGTTTATATTCACAAGTGCTGCTACCGGTTTGTAGCAGACCTGAGAGGTTTTAAGATGGAGGAGCAAAAGCTACACAGGACAGTGAGACCTGAGCAGCCTCCACTGTGCATTGTGTTGAAACTGCTTTGAAGGCAATAGTACCAGATCAATTTGAAGAGAAAAATTTGACTGCCTTGCTGAAAGCCCAGAATCAAAATGTGGAGGGAACAACCCGGCTGAGCGGCAGTAAACATGGTTAGAGAGGATTAGTGTCAGTTCAAATGTAGTAAAATGTAGTGTTATTGCAGATTGGCACGTTGTGTTTCACTTTGGCAACATGACACTTGCCGCCAACACAGAATGCAGCCACCCACAAGAGTGGCAGAATAAGATACTGTTGGGGCCCACAGGTGTAGTTGGTGTGCAAGGAGGGCCATGCCAACATCTCCGGCTCCCTTCTCATCACAGGCGGCCTGAACAAGAAAGTGCCGATCGTCTCCCCGTCCTCACCCTGTACACAAAGCACCCGTGCCCCCTGTGCGATGTGGCCAAGGAGGAGCTGAGGGAACTGCTGCCCAGAGTTCAGCTTGTGGAAGTCGACATCGAGATGCCTGGCAACGAAGCCTGGCACCGGTGCTACCGTCACGACATACCGGTCTTCCACCTGAACGGACAGTTCCTCATGAAGCACAAGGCGGACCCGGCTCTCTTGGAGGAACATCTTGATCGTGCAGCCTCTGCCAGTTGAACTTTTCATGGGGCAGCATTCTGTTTCCAGGTCACTGCCGGCTGGGGACTTCTTGTTGCCTAGCTCCCCGTTATACCTAGCACCGTAGCTCTGAACACTGGCACGTAGTCGGGCCTTGTTGCACCACCGTGGGAGGGGCGGAGCGGTTAAAAGTTCAGTAAAATTCCACAGCTTCCAAGGGATATAACGAAGGAAGTTCCTTCTTCTTACCACGTTTTCAAGAATTAGGAATAAGAATTAGGTTTCCAGGTGTTTATTAACGGTAATACATCACAAGAAGAAACGGCTGCGTTACATAACGGCGACATTTTATTAAACAGAACGCTCTAATTAGGCACAAGATTTTGAAGCAATTGTGCCGCACCGATGAGAGAGCCATGTAAAATTAAATGATGTTGTAAGCCAACATTGCGAAAAAGTAGTATTTTCATTGCGCAAACCTTTATAGCCCTGTCACACGGTGTCATTAATTCGGTGCTACGCGAGAACAGTGAATGACATTTGAAGCAAATGACATTTAGCGGCTAAGGTTCGGTAGCTGATTCAGCATGTCTTCAGCCTCATGGGTACTCACAACTTCGTTGTCAGGTGGCAAAGAACATAGAGATAATATGCAAAGAAGTCTGGCACACGCAGCACCCGTTCTGAACACCGACTTATCGCCGTGAGCACGCAAACTTCGCAATGGGAAGGCGCGCGCCAGAGTGAGCGGCTCATCCGGCTCTACCACAGAACAGGGAGGATTGCGCAACTCTCCCTTCGTTTTCTCAAGTCGGGTCAAAATAATTTGGCCTTACTTCCGGAATAACGGAGCGGAAGTCACGTGATGTTGACAGGGCCGCTGCCCTGTCAACATCACTCCATGGGGAAACGTAAACGTTGCGCCTGATACTATGCATTAGAAAAAACTTCTAAAAAAAATTTCTCTTTGTTTATGTTATTTTACGGCCATAACCATTTAGTTACCGTAACACTGTAACTTTGATGTTCCTAGATACGAAAGTGACTATAACAAGCTCGAGGCAACGCCGTCTGCTCGAGGTTTCGGCGGTTTCGGTTGTGATCGTCTGCTGTCGAAAAAAAAAAAGAAGTGCGATCGGCTAACGGCGGCGCTACCAATACGCTCAAAAAAAGTTTTTTGGTAGCCGAAAGCCACGGCGGGCTTTCAAGGAATGAGGTGGAGCTGTTCCTCAGCTGTCGGAAAAGTGACCTCGCCGGTGAGTAGTACGACTGTGCCGCGCCCATGACATAAGGAACCAACCAACCAACCAACCATTCACGCCGGTCAGCGTCGTTGCGGTTAGTGCTGTAGGCGCAGTTTCCTTGCTTTTGTCGCAGGTATCTACCCGATTGAGGAGTAGTAAAGCGAGCTAAACGTAAGGGACAGATGGGGCGGTACACGCCTGCAAGTAGTCGCACACATGATGGTTTTTGCGTCGTCCAATACGTTGTTTTGTTTGTTACCTGGTTTTCCCCCCACGTATAGTACGCGTGCCTGTGTGGACACAAGGTCGTGGTGGAGCAGTGTGAAGACAGACACAATTTTGTTATAGCATAGCCAGGCCTCTTGACCAAGAGCTACAACTAGTTAGCTTGCTGTTGGCCTCTGTGGCCTAGCGGGTAGTGTTGCATCTTCGGACGCTTTTGTACAGGGTTTGAGCCCCGCAAGTCTGTCCATTTCTGGAATTATTTTTATTGGAAGAATGGTCCCTCAGATCAGTTATATGCATTCTTCTTGTAGATAAGAGTGGTTTTATATCTTTTAGGTCGGGTTACGTGCAAAGAGGAGGCTATCACCACGTCTAAAAAAAAGGTCTGCATTGCACTGGTGCACGGCCTGCAGTGGCTTTGAAACAGAATATGTTGCCGTGGGGCTGTGCATGTAAATAAAGTCGACTTGTGTTACCCCCCCTTCATACCGCTTGTGTATGCAGGGCAGGGTCAGAGATCTGTTCTCTGTTTTCACCCATCGGTGTATGGGTTTGGGCTTGTTGGTTCAGGAATTGGAGTAAACAGCACAAAAACGGGGACAGAAAAACACGACAACACAAGCGATTGAGTTGTGCTGCTATTGTGTCTTGCTTTCACTGTCCCCGTTTGTCTTCATGGGCCGTTTAAGCGTCGTGCTATTCTAAAGTGGCTCTTTGGTTATGTTGGTTGAACTGATCAGGGGAAGATAGCGCAGCTGGCATACGGACAAAAGGGAAAAGGCCGACACACGAGCGCTGGGTGCGCGTCCCAGCGCTCGTGTGTGTCCAGTCTTCTGCCTTTTTGTCTCTGTGCCAGCTGCGCTGTCTTCCTCTGCTCGTGTAGTTCATTGAGTCCTGAACTTTGTGGTTGATTACACATTTGCATGAGTAGCGTTTTACACAACCTAATTGGAGAGATAAATATCTGTGAGCGCAGGTTTTCGAACCTTTAAAATTAGAGTTTTAACGAGCGTACCCAATTTTTAGTCTCTACTGCCAGTTGTTTCGCGATAACAATTCAGTCACATTAAATCTTCTTTATTAATAAGGATGTTTTCTAACTAAATCGAGCAACGCAGAAAAAAAGACGCGCACGGCTACCACTTCGTGTCTCTTGGGTAAACCCACACCCTGGTGGCGCTTAGCGAACTGTAGATGGTCTTCATGAGCGGCGACCGCGAGTTGCCGCAGTCGCCCTTGAAGTCGTCGAAGGCCAGGTCCCAGACGGCGAGGCAGAGGCCCGGCGTGCCCACATCTTGGCGCATTCGCTCCAGCTTGAGCGTCAGCGACCTGGGGCCCTCGTAGGCGATCCACTTGCGGGAGCGGACGGCGTAGCTGCACAGGCCGTCCGGGTCGACGCTGTCCCGCAGCAGGATCTTGCACACCAGCGGGTACTCGACCGGTGCGGCCGCCCTGGCGGGGCTGCCCACGTGGAAGGCGCCCGGCGAGCGCAGCGTCCACTGGTTCCCCTGGAGGGACACGCTGAAGCACAGACGGTGCCGGTGCCTGCGCGGTACCTCGTGCTTCAGCGTGCGTATCACGTCGTACATGGTCGGGCCGTCCCTGCACGAACGTGGAACGAATGAACCGGTGACACGATGTTAGGAAAAATGTGGTTGATTCCTCCGTTATAGGAATGGGTAAAACACGAAAGTGAAATGTGCAGCGAAATCTGCAGCTGAGTATGATTTGCGGGTCGGCGGCTGTCTTGCGGGTGTGCTTGGCGAGCGACGTCCTGCTGGCGGGTCTTTTTCGGCAAAGGTTTACTGGCGTCATTTCTGTGACGGATATGACGTCAGCGAAATCTTGGTGTATCCCGGCGTAAAACACTTCGTGTTAAAATATAAAACTCGAAAACAAACAACGCGAAGCATAACGTACTCTTCTAAAGGTTGGTACTAACGGCTGCTTCCCCGCAAGAAGACTCTGTGTGCAGGGGTGCACCCTCTACAGACCGATTGCTTCGTGGTACTGGCGTCACTTCCGTGACGGATCTGACGTGAGAGAAATCTTCGTGAATTCCGAAATAAAACACTTTCGTTTTAAAATGGCAACAGAGCCATGCTCAAAATAGGCCTCCAATTCCTCATTTTAGAGTGCTCAGAACTGCTCTCGCAATAGAACTACGGGTAAATAAGATGCATCTTATTTGCCCATAGTTTTATAGCAGATTCAGTTCCAGACTGCCCTGGAACTGCCCTGGACAGGCAAATGAAAGAGACAAGGTGACAAAACGGCTGCTTCCTCATATGTACCCTAGGTCACCTATCTAGCTGGTGGTATGTAGTACGCAGATGCTGCGTCACATGTCTTGTATAACAGATCGTAGTTGTATTTGTTAGCAAATGCTCAAGGCCGCCTGACGTGACACTTCGCTCCAATACGCCGTTCAAGCAAACTGCCATTAGGCGTGAGGAGGAGACAAGAACAGCCGCCTCTGCCGGATTTGCTGTAAAGTTCGCTTTGCCACGAAGTTATTTCTCGCGAGACGATAAATTCATAACTGACAATCTTGAAACTGACAAACGACTGTGCTTGAAAAGGACGGAGAAGGAGGTTTTTTCGGCCTGTTCCCGTATCGGACAACCATTGGAAATATGCACGAACCGTGATGCATTAGATCTGGCCTGAGCAGCGGTGATGCTATCCGGCGGGGTTCCATAGGGGCTCGGACACTGCGTGTAGAGCTGGTGGGCGTCGGAGAAGCCGTGCGTGGTGGCCAGAAGGAAATCCACTTGGTCCGCCAGCCCTGGGAGGTGGTAGCCGCGGTGCCGCCATTGGTCCTGGTGGTAGAACATGAGTATTTAGGTCCGCCATAGCCGCTGGCTTCTCGTTGCACACTTGTCGCCGCCAGAATTATCCTATGTGGCCTGTGTACGGACCACATTAAAGCAGTGGGGATACCGAAAGCGTAGTTTCTAAGGGCACGGTACATTGTTTCTTGTTGTTGCGGTCCGTACTAATAGACCCTGAAGCCTTGAAGGGGGTCCATGAGCCCCTTGTACCTCCCCTGAGGTTCTTTCCTCAATATGTACCCGTATACTATAGTTTAACGTACAGTAAAAAGCCCAGTAAATAAAACCACTAGACTGTGCCGTTACGGTTTAGAAATGCTCGGGAACTTCAGCCATTCCAAACGGAAGAGTATCCGACACTTGCAATATACCGATCTCCGCGTATCACAGACTTTTCTTGTATGCTCCCGCAAATGCATTGCCTCCTCCGGCACCTTGGAATATCGCGTACTTATTTGCTTGTAAGCTTGGATGACCATTTCAAATGGGCTGCGAGACAATTGGAGCAAGTGTGTATAGCCAGCTTACCGCCTTTTTTGTACATGATGCGCCTCCACGTGGTTTTTTAGTATTGCGTAAGCAACAGGTGGGGCATGCCGGCAATAGTTTTGCCCTCGACCCGTCAACAGAGCGAAACAGAACGGAGGACGAGAGAACGCGTGGCTGAAACGGCGCTGCCTTCGCACCGCTGCCGGAAGTGCTGGAGAGACGTCAAATCGAAGCGCGGTTCACCAGCCGCCTCTGCTGACGCGGCCATCGGACGCCGCCAGGGTGGTTCCGGGCACTCGCGTCACCACTTGTTGGCGTAAAATGGGTTGCGCAGCCAGTGCAGGCCGGCAAAAAGAGGAGGAATGTGAATTAATGCCAGCGACAAAATGCCGATACTGGTCGGCAACAAAAAAATGGCTGGCGATTACAATACACCCTAATGCGATATTTGGGCGCAGCAGCAGTGCGCTGAGGCAGCACTCAAGCGTGGGTTCTCTCGACGACAATGATGAGCCTCCACGTGGTGGACGCGAAGTGCCTTTCAGGAAGGGACCGCGACCCGCGTCTTAAGCAGGGAACGCACACCATCGTCACGCGCACCCCCCCCCCCCCCCCCCCCCTTCCACCCTCACGTCTTCGCCAGCGTCGCGCATGACGAGCGTCTCGTGCGTTGCACAGAATACTGCCCCCCCCCCCTCTCCCAAGCGCACATTTTCGGAGAGCGCTCGCGCCGCCACGGCGAACCACCCTCCCCTCACAATTTCGCGACACTCTCCTCTTTTGCTCTCTTTCACTATTCGGTCTTGCCATCGTTCACTCGGTTGCGACGGCGACACGGCTCAGCCCAGAGACGGGCGCCAAAGGTCTGCACCCTAAAAGAGCCACAGGCTGCTCACGCGAGCAAGCGTTGTCACTGAGACTGTCGCAGCACAACGCACGGTTGTGTTGAGGACTTCTAAAGGCGGGGCAAGACGTGCGCATCGGACCAAACCTTTATGAGTGAGATGGGCGAGGCGTTAACACATTCCTAAAGAGGCAATGAAGACAAAACACAACCCGGTTTATTTTGAGACACCTACCCTTTGGCAGCACGCTCATCTCCGTTCCAGTCACGAAATACGTTTTTCAAATATCGCGCTACATGGCATCAGCAGTGACGTAATATAGAAGGAACACTCTGGAAGCTCCACTACAGTCCAACAGTAGCTTTTTTTTTTTTTTTTTGGCGGTTCCTTTGGTCGGTAGCCGCCAACCCTACAAGCAAGTGCCTGTGACGTTATAAGGATCCAGCGAAAAAATTCCTGGCGAGTAGCCACTCCCTGTTTTTTCCTTACTATCTAGATTATTTTCTTGAAGTTTGCGATGAAATTGGTGTCATTGTTATTGGGAGAAAGTAGTCTTTTCAATGTATTAAACTTGTATTGTGTGTTCACGGTCCGTCAAAAATACATCAATGAGCCTTCCGAATCATTCCATGCCAAACGTTCCAGCCGTAAAGTCGACCATGGCGGATTTCTTCAGTAAAAATTGTGGCTCATCTTTGCATGGCCCACAATGCTCCCTCAAAGTATCTTTGTCCAGAAAAGTTTATTTCTTTTTGTTTTAACTCCAGGGTTTAAAACAAACTTAGGTCTGTCATAAAATCATTAAAAGATCACTTTCTTTCCAATCGGGACCATTTTTTTCGTGGACATCACGTTGAGTCCTTCGACTGTCCTGTGCCGCACTATTAAATATTTTTTGCTTTTTTTTTGCTCTCGTTACGCCAGTCAGAAAATACGCGATGTTCCGCATTTTCGAGAAATTTTAGCAAATACAAGCACACTCTCTCAGCCAATCCAGGATTTTTGTTCTGAATATCGCCCTTCTGGACAATTCGTAAAAAAAATATATTGACACTGAAAAAAGGAGAGAAGTGCGAGAAAACATGTCAATTTGGAAAAAATCTCCTTTCCGCCCCATATTCACCCCTAAATTGCGCATTACTGTGCTTTTAGTAAAAATACCAAATACAAGGCATTCACTAGAACAAATCATCGAACAGTTTTTTGTTTTAACAGAGAGAAAAATTTTTGAATTTGTACACCGACACTTCACGACGTTGTTCCACAAAGCGTCTTCTCTGTGCGGCATGCGCCTGCCTTCATGAAAAACGTGTGGGCCGGCGGTTTCACGCTAAAAGATTACCTTTCCCTGCAATTGTATTTCGTAGCGTCAGTATGGGAAAAAAGGGATAGTTCGCGTGATTTAGGTAAAAGTACAACGTGGAACTAGTGGTGGTGCGCCCTTTCTGTGAGTATGTGTAGACTCAACGGCTGGCGGGACATCAGACGTGCATTTAAAGCATCAGTGTATGTTATGCGGGGTATCCCTTAAGTATGCCGAACATTGGTGTTAAAACAGCGTGTTATCGGGAATCACATACACTGATGCTTTACATGCACGTCTGATGTCCCATTAACCGTTGAGTCTACACTAATTCATACAATGGGCACACCACCGCTAGCTCCACGTTGTACTTTTCCCTCCAGCACGCGAACTATCCCTTTTTTTCCGTATTGACGCTACGAAATACAATTGCATGGAAAGTAATCTTGGAGCGCGAAGCCGCTGGCTCGCTCGTCCTTCATGAAAGCGGGTGCATGCCGGGCAGAGAAGACGCTCTGTGGAACAACATGGAGAAGTGTCAGTGTACAAATTCAAAAATTATTTTCTCTGCTTCAGCAAAAACTGTACAGATTAAACTTTCTGAAATAAACTGCTATGATTAGTACTAGTGAATCCGTTGTACATAATATTTTTACTACGAGCACAACAATGTACCGCATTTAGGAGTGAATATGGACCGGAAAGGAGATTTTTTCTGTTTTTCTCTGCTTAAACAAAAACTGTACAGATTAAACTTTCTGAAATAAACAGCGATGATTAGTACTAGTGAATTCGTTGTATATAATATTTTTACTACGGGCACAACAATGCGCAATTTAGGAGTGAATATGGACCGGAAAGGAGATTTTTCCAAATTGACAAATGTTTTCTCGCACGTTTCTCCTTTTTTGAGCGTCAATATATTTTTTACGAATTGTCCACAATGCTGAAATTCAGAAAAATAGGCTTCATTGGCTGACAGAGGGAGCTTGTATTTGTCATTATAGTTTGAAAATGCACAACATCGTGTATTTTCTTAATGGCGTGAAGACAGCAACAAAAAGCAAAAATATTCCAAAAATGCGGCATGGGCAGTCCAGGCTTCAGCATGATGTCCACGAAAAAATGGAGGCGAAAGAAAAAGAATATAGTTTTTAATGAATTTAATGACAGTTTAATCAATTTAATGACAGGCCTAAGTTTGCTTAAATGCTGGAGACAAAAGAGAGGATACAAAAATAAATAATTTTTTTTTCGTCAAAAATACTTTGAGGGAGCATTGGGGCCTTAGCGAGGATGAGCCACAATGGTCGATTTTACGTCAGGGACGTTTGGCATGGAACGACCTCTTCCGGTAACTCTGTTTCCCTCTACCCTGTTGATCCGTATCGTTAGTATACGCCACCCATGCGTAGGCCTCTAAGGCGCCGCTATCGGCACTTAAGTCATGTGCGTACCTGCAACCCATAATTCATGCTCAGTCGCGGTGGCTTCCGTCCTGCAGTCGTGGCCGAGTGGTTAAGGCGATGGACTAGAAATCCATTGGGGTCTCCCCGCGCAGGTTCGAATCCTGCCGACTGCGCGTGCCTTTTTTTCTTCGTATGTTTGTCGAAAAAAACAAAAAGAACCGCTCACTTATGGGAGGTTGGAAACACTAGCAAGACTTTAAGCTAACTTTCGGGCTTCCTTTAGCGACCACAATAGTAACTAGCGCTGTGGCGTAACGTTGGTTAGAAATGTACCTGGCGCTTAGTTTTTAAAATTCATATTTCTGTATTAACCTCATATTTATTCCTTTTTATGGTTGATGCCGACTCGTGATTTGTTATAACGCCCACAGGAAACTGACGAAGGCTAAACATATGCTCGTCATCCTCTAAGTCCTCCCGTGCGGACTCAGTGATGTGTCGTCAGATTCGGCGTCATGAAATCGGGATGCTGCGTATACCAAGGGGACGGAACTCTTGAACGAACCTTGTCACCAAGCAATGCAACCGAAATAGCTCATAACACGGTCTGCGCCCCAGGACTAATCTGTAGGGTTATTCTACAACATTGATAGCTCTCTTCCCTGCCCTTCTAAAGGTGCTATCAAGACCAAATACAAGTTGGTTTTATTAAAAACATTAGTTTGTCTCGATAACAATGTTACCAATTTTATCGCAAACTTCAAACATACAATGGAAGACACTAAAAAAAACGAAGCTTTGGAGACTACCCAGCCATTCTCCAGCGATTTCTCAATGATGTCACAGAATCTTGTTTATGCGATTGGCCACCGCCGACCTAAACCACCGCCTAGAAACATGACTGCGATTGTACTGGAGCCCCAGTTCCGTTTGATCGTATCACTCGAATGCTAACGTGCTGTGACACACCAATAACTACGTTTTTAGTGTTGGTCCATACTACGTCACTCCTGCCCATATTACCGCACTGCGGCGCCTTTTCTTTCGTTGCTGTAATGGAGCTGACTGAGTTACCAAAGGCTACTTTTACAAACTGAACAAAGTTCTACTTTGTTTTCGTGGCCCCTTTAAGACTCTCTACCAAAGGCTACTTTTTTCAAACTGAACGAGTTCTATTTTGTTTTTGTAGCCCCTTAAGACTCTCTACCCAAGGCTACTTTTTTCAAACTGAACGAAGTTCTATTTTGTTTTTGTAGCCCCTTAAGACTCTTTACCCAAGGCTACTTTTTTCAAAGTTAACAAAGTTCTATTTTGTTTTTGTAGCCCCTTAAGACTCTTTACCCAAGGCTACTTTTTTCAAAGTGAACAAAGTTCTATTTTGTTTTTGTAGCCCCTTAAGCCTCTCTACCAAAGGCTACTTATTTCAAAGTGAACAAAGTTCTATTTTGTTTTTGTAGCCCCTTAAGACTCTCTACCAAAGGCTACTTTTTTCAAACTGAACGAGTTCTATTTTGTTTTTGTAGCCCCTTAAGACTCTTTACCCAAGGCTACTTTTTTCAAAGTTAACAAAGTTCTATTTTGTTTTTGTAGCCCCTTAAGACTCTTTACCCAAGGCTACTTATTTCAAAGTGAACAAAGTTCTTTTTGGTTTTGTAGCCCCTTAAGACTCTCTACCAAAGGCTACTTTTTTCAAACTGAACGAGTTCTATTTTGTTTTTGTAGCCCCTTAAGACTCTTTACCCAAGGCTACTTTTTTCAAACTGAACGAGTTCTATTTTGTTTTTGTAGCCCCTTAAGACTCTTTACCCAAGGCTACTGTTTTCAAACTGAACAAAGTTCTATTTTGTTTTTGTAGCCCCTTAAGACTCTTTACCAAAGGCTACTTTTTTCAAAGTGAACAAGTTCTATTTTGTTTTTGTAGCCCCTTAAGACTCTTTACCCAAGGCTACTGTTTTCAAACTGAACAAAGTTCTATTTTGTTTTGTAGCCCCTTAAGACTCTTTACCCAAGGCTACTTTTTTCAAAGTGAACGAGTTCTATTTTGTTTTTATAGCCCCTTAAGACTCTCTACCCAAGGCTACTGTTTTCAAACTGAACAAAGTTCTATTTTGTTTTTGTAGCCCCTTAAGACTCTTTACCCAAGGCTACTTTTTTCAAAGTGAACAAGTTCTATTTTGTTTTTGTAGCCCCTTAAGACTCTTTACCCAAGGCTACTTTTTTCAAAGTGAACGAGTTCTATTTTGTTTTTGTAGCCCCTTAAGACTCTCTACCCAAGGCTACTGTTTTCAAACTGAACAAAGTTCTATTTTGTTTTTGTAGCCCCTTAAGACTCTTTACCCAAGGCTACTTTTTTCAAACTGAACGAGTTCTATTTTGTTTTTGTAGCCCCTTAAGACTCTTTACCCAAGGCTACTTTTTTCAAACTGAACGAGTTCTATTTTGTTTTGTAGCCCCTTAAGACTCTCTACCCAAGGCTACTGTTTTCAAACTGAACAAAGTTCTATTTTGTTTTTGTAGCCCCTTAAGACTCTTTATCAAAGGCTACTTTTTTCAAACTGAACGAGTTCTATTTTTTTTTGAGCCCCTTAAGACTCTCTACCCAAGGCTACTGTTTTCAAACTGAACAAAGTTCTATTTTGTTTTTTGTAGCCCCTTAAGACTCTCTACCAAAGGCTACTTATTTCACACTGCTAGACAAAGTTCGATGTTTTTTTTGTGACCCCTTAAGACTCCTCACCAAAAGCTCACTCTTTTCTTACTGCTTTTGTAGCATCCTAAGCACTCTACCAAAGGCTACTTTTTTCAAACTGAACAAAGTACTATTGCTTATGTGTTGGCCGTTTAAAGACTTTCTCACGGCAGAGGAAATTGGGGCACCTGGTAAGGCACGCCGGCGGTGATGATGTAGCGTCCTCCGAAGCGTTTCGCGCAGAGTGGCGACCAGCACGACGAAGTTGCGCTTGTCGAAGCGCGTGCCGCAGGCGCCCGCGGCTGGTGCCAGTCGAAGTGGAGCCCGTCAAAGCCCTGGTTGACGAGCCACCAGTAGGCCTTGTCGGCGAAGGCGCGGCTGCTGTTCAGGTCGCGCGCCGCCCTTCGAGAATTGGAATGTGTCGGGCTCGTCGGGTCCACCCCCAGCGACAGCAGGATCTTGAGGTGCGGATACGTGACCTTCAGCTCCGACGCGTGTCGAAAGCCCTGCGACGATAGACAATAAGTCAATAAGTTAGCGCGTGAAGCAATATCGGGAAGCCGCCCATGTACGATGGGTGCGGTACCTATTAGTTTTTTTTTTTGGGGGGGGGGGATAAGAACTGCTCGTACAGTACGGGACAGCGACGAAGAGACAGGACGGGTGCACGCCGTCCCGTCCTTTGGGCGCAGTTTGTCTTCTTAAAATACAGTATCAACCAGCCACTCAACGTGTTGTACTGGCCTGTTCATGGCTTGGTGTATGGCTTGATGAGAAGCTTGAAAAGCCCGTATGCGGCAAATCGGCACCTAGGCTGGTCTTACAGCATGCAAAACATTACTTTGGAATCATTTTTCCCCTGCTACGGAACTTTAAAAGAAATAGTACAGATAACCCTCGGTATAACGAATTCACAATGACAAAAAACTGGCTTTTTTTATGCGGTAGTTCGTTAAGAGAGGGCATGGCGTAGCCTCTTCGCACTGCAGTTGGCACGGTGAAACACTTTGGATAAACGAGATTTCTAAGCACTGAAGGCGGCACTGTTGTAAGAGGATTTCCTGTATATCGACATTTCCTCGATCGGTTCAATTTCGAACTCCGTGCGTAGCAGGCTAGCAGCAGCAGTATTTGTGAACGAACCATTGCCTGGTACGTCTCGTCGAACATGGGGGTCCTTGCTGTAGATGGACCCGTCGGCCGTGACGCCAGCCGCGTGGTAAATGACGTGGGTGCAGTACGCCCCTGGCACGTCGACCACGCGGTAGCGCAGGTTAGGAAAACGGCGGTAGGCGTCGTTCTGGTACACGCAGAAGATGGCGTTCCTGCTCACGGACTCCGTCCGGTACGGTATGAAGTCCTCCGTGTCTAGAAAATCGTATGGTCCGGACGCCGGGACTCGCTGTCCACCAGCGGGTGGAAGTCCGCGCAGGTGCCGACGTTCAAGCCCCGAAGAGACCTGCCGTCGAGGTCGCCGAGCAGCCCTGACGCGGCGAGGTAATCGTCCTGGCTGCGGCATATCTGCCGCAAAACACAAAAAAATATGCATTTCACAAAAAAAAAAATATGTTTTTCTCAGGTACGACACAATGTAGGTTCAGGCGAACAGGAGTAGCTTAGTTCTATAAACCCGTGCACGCGACAGTAGCAGATTCGGACGTCCTTACCTTTATATTATGGTAAGAGGGTGGGGCCTAGGAACTAGAAAATTGTTAAAGGGAGCTCAGATGAGCTTGAGTTAGATTAGTACCCTGTCTGCCTTTCATAGTGCGTGTACTTCTCGATGACGCCTCCTATGGATCGGGATTACTCAGGCGGTAAGTGGGCTCAGGAAAGATGATTCGAGCACCATGTGCCACAGGGCGAAGTGTTAGTTGTTTGCCGGTAGTCAAGGCGTGCATTTTTGAAGGCGCCTGCCACAAAACACTGCTCCAGAATGGGTAAGAACTTTAAGAGTGCCCATACCCTGAAGAAAAACCAACATAATTATGATTCACAAGAGAGATATAAAAGAGCTTAATAATTACAGACCCACAAGCCTACTCTTGGTTGTATGCAAGCTGTTTATCAAGGTAATAGTTACTCGCATTAGCGACAGTTAAAGAATTTCCAACAACCGGGGGAACAATGGATCACATCTATCACATCCATCAAGTAAAAGAAAAAATTAGCGGGGTTTAATAAACCCTTTTACATTGCATTTATAGTCTACAAAAAAGCGTTTGATTCAGTAGGCACCACAGAAGTACTGGAAGCAGTAAAATACCAGGAAGTGGAGAGGAGACATTCACATAAAACTCTTGGACTACATGTAGAGTAATGTACGTCACCGCAGTATCGCGTAGGTTGTCGAGGACAAAGGGACAGCAATTGCTCACCTTAACTTCTAATTGTAAAGCAACCATTGTTTACAAAGTGCGCGCTGTTATTAACATGACAAACAAAAAGGAAATCACGCAGTCGCAGGATTCGAACCTGCGCGGGGAGACCCAATGGATTTCTAGTCCATCGCCTTAACCACTCGGCCACGACTGCGAACTGGAAAACATTGCTCTGTGCGGTTATTTGTCAGCCACTGAGCTAAAATTCCTTGGCTGCCTTCATGAACGTGACTGGCGTTTTAAATGGCGGGAGCTGTGCCCTAATCACGTAAGCGTGGGTAGTGTTATCATTGACACGAAAGAACAGAAAAAATAAATGATAAGACACCACCTTATGCTGACCACTGGTTCTTTGTACAGGATGATTGTATAGGGTAATCCGGTGTAATTGCACAAGATAATTGAACAGGCTATTTTGTGCAGGATAATTTGGTGCCGTAAGGAAAAGGGTAAAAGTTCCCGATCATAAAAGGAGAGGGGTGGACATATCTCCAAGAAATACCAACAATGCGTCGCAGGGATATACAGGCAGCTGGACTTGTTCAAGGCAGGGGTTATGGACAACGGGGAATACCTCAGCCAGTTGAGGTTTGCGGCGATATAGTTTAGTGAGTCTCGACCAACACCCGCAAAATGCTTCAAGACGTATAGTCAGTACCTCTTGGCCGTAGAGTTAAAGTTAATTACAACAATCTAAAGTAATGCTAAATCTAAAGGGGGCTTGATGACACCGCTTGCTGAAGGATGCTGATCCCGATTCTTCTTGTCCAGATCGCCTGGCGGGTGTATTTCGCCGTGGGATCAACTGTCCCAACGTTCGAAAGGGTTTCTGGTGAGCATGCGCCGGCTGACTGTGGTCATCACCACGGCCACCGCCACGGCTGCTTCAAGAAACTGCGCCCCACGCGCATCTAGCGTATCAGCGTATCAGTCCGGGACATCCATCGGATAGCTACCAATTCGGAGATAAATACTGGAAGCCCTGGCAAGACTCTTTCAGTGGGCTTGGGGGACAACGCTTGCAGACGGATGCTGATCCCGATTCTTTTAGTCCAGGTTGGTGACAAGTATTCACTCCTCTATTAGAGATGACTCAGTCACATTGACGGTGTTGCCAAGCCCAGCAGTGTTTGCTCGGTCTATTGTGTGACTGTTTGCATGTGATCAGGTTATTGCTACTGACATCCGGTGATATAGAGCTGAATCCTGGTCTCTCCTCTTCTTCTGATTCAGAGTCTGAGACACAGTTAAACAGTCAAATAGTTAAGAAAATTTTGAAAGAGCAAACAAAGACAAACAAGACTCTGGCTTTGCTGACAAATAATTTGAAAGAGGTTGAATCGGCAGTGTGGAGATATTCAAACAAGGATTACTAATATTGAGCAAGAACTGTGTCGAATTGAGAAATGTGAGCAAAGGTTGGAGAAGTGGACGAAGCTTGCAATAACACGAGCAAACTAGTTATTGAGTTAGCCGCAAAGGTAGATGACCTCGAAAATAGAAGTCATCGCAACAACATTGTATATATGACGTAAAAGAAGATTGATACGAGGACTCGATCTTCTCGAAAAGTCTAGATCTACACGAGAAGAACTGCAGCGGAAAGTTAACGAAGAAATTTTTAAAAGGATTCTAGGTGTTGAAGTAAACGTATTCACCGAATCGGCCTAAAACACGCAGAGCGACATCGTCCCATTATTTTGAGGTTTTTTAACTAAGTAGACAAAACAAAGGTTGTGTCTTCCTGCTTCAAACTAAAGGGCTCGAAAATAGCAATATCGGAGGACTTTTCAAAAAAACGTTCGGGATATTCGTGCAAAATTATGGCGTTCCGCGGCTGAAGAAAAGAGCTGTGGTTTTTAAGGTTTCGCTTCGTTATGTTAAGCCCAAAGTTTATGACAGGCTGTACGTATGGGACGCCGACGCGCAATTTCAGAGTGGAGTTGCCGAAATCCACTGCGCCAGCGCAACCCGAACTGTCGTCTCAGCGGTCCACACGTGCGAACACGCGTAAGCGCGATAAGAAATGATGAGAATCCGTCAAGACGCTCCGACTTGTTTCGTTAAACGCACGCAGTGTGCTGAATAAGATACAGAGCCTTGAAGATATAATTCTGAATTATCAACCACATGTCCTAGTGATCACTAAAACCTGGCTGAATTCCGATGTGCAAAATTAAGAAATAATTCCCCCCTTCGTATACGCTCATTCGTAGGGACAGGGGGGTCAAGGGGTGGCGGAGTTGCAATCGCAATAAAAAATAACATGAAATTCACACGCTTAAATGGCATCGATTGTCACGAAAGCATTAGGTGAAAATTAAAGTTTTTTGGAAAACTATAATATTAGGAGGTGTCTATCGGCTTCCGAATGCTCCTCCGGAATACTTAGATTCATTATATGATTATCTGTTGCAAAATACAAATTCCGTGTTCAAACATCCTATAACAGGTGATTTTAACCTTCCCGGAATTAACTGGTGAGCCTTTCTCATGACGGCAAAGATATAAAAAAATAGTGAATCATTACTACCTAACTGCATTTACGTTTTCATTAACCCAATTGGTTTCCGATGCTACAAGAATTTCCAGCTCTGCTCCTACTTTACCTTGTGTTTGCTAGTAGCTCGCTTCCAGATTGCTCCGCCAGCGTTAAGGATGGGATATCTGATCATCAGTTACCTTCTTCTTGAGTGTCCTATTTCGGGTTTGAAATCGTATGTTAAACCTTCTGAGACATTTATAAGAGACTATACGCATGCGGATGATGATGCAGTTATTAGTTATATGGACTCTTTAGTCCCTTCCTTTAAGGACACAATTGACGTTAATGAGCTGTGGTCAAGGTTTAAGGACATGGTCATTCATTGTGAAAGCACCTACGCTTTAAAGAAAAAGCGCATCAACAGGGAGTACCCAGATGAATCGTGATCTGATACACCTGAAACGCAAGATAAAACGCTCTCGAAAACGTGGCGACAGGAAACAACTTCAAAGTATGGTACGCAGTTTTAAAGATAAAGTACGTGCTGCAAGAGACCAGTTCTTTTCTTGTACATTGACTTCTTTCATGTCGGAACAACCAAAGAAATTCTGGCAATATTTATCTAAAGTTAAAAGTGGCATCACAGAGATCAGAACATCTGGGTATCATTGACGATCCTCTTTACCATTGCCAATGAATTCAGCGCGTTTTTTCAGTCAGTTTTTACTATGAACGCATCGCCACGCACACTTGAAACCTTAACGCTTCGTAACCCGATGCCCGAAATAAATTTAAGCAAAAACGGCATTCTTAGTCTTTTGCGTAATCTAGACATAAAAAAGTCATCAGGTCCGGACAAAATATGTAATGTTTTTCTCAACAGATACGCAATCTGGGTGGCAGAGTACTTATATGTCATATATAAAACATCATTAGAAACCTGTGTGATTACTAATGACTGGCGCGCTGCAAGGATAGTTTCCGATTCACAAGTCTGGATCCCCTTTAGAATTAATTAATTACAGGCCAGTTTCCTTGACATCCACAAACTTGTAAACTGCTCGAGCATATTTAATTTAAGGCAACTATGGACACATCTAAGATAATCATTTACTTCATGCAAATCAGCATGGCTTTAGGGCTGGTTCATCCACCACAACACAGTTAGCTGAGATAACGGATGATTTTGTAAATGCACTGAATATGAGGGGTCAAATTGACGCAGTGTTTTTGGACTTTTCCAAAGCGTTGATGTAGTTCCGCATGCTGACTTAATAACCAAACTGTTCTCTATGGGCATTGAGCGCAATATTGTCCGTTGGATAGCATGTTACTTGTCCTCACGAAAACAATACGTGGCTGTAAATGACTGCCTTTCCGATACATTGGAAATGCACTCAGGAGTGCCACAAGGATAAGTGCTCGGTCCTTTAATGTTCCTAGTCTATATAAATGATATCTAGCTATCTGTTCAATGCCCTGTGAAGATCCGGCTGTTTGCGGACGATTGTGTTGTTTATGCCAATGCAACTCAACCCTCCGATCAAATAAGACTCAATGATGCGTTGCACTCAATTAGTGTATGGTGTGAAACATGTGGCTTGTAGCTTAATACTTCTAAGACGGCGGCTATTACATTTACCAACAAAAAAAAACCTTTGGCATTTTCTTATACTATTAATAATACTTATAAAAGTAAAACCCAGCGAGTGAAGTATTTAGGTGTTACACTCGCAAGCAATTTAAGTTGGGAACCCCATATAGAAAACGTTTGCAGCAATGCGCTAAAAAGCTGGCATTTTGAAACGGAAATTGCGTCGTACCTCATCGACCGTTAAGTTAACAGCGTACAAAGCTCTCGTCAGAGCACAATTAGAATATGCGGATCTGATATGGAGCCCGCACCAAAAATACTTAATCAGGAAAATAGAAAGAGTGCAAAATTTAGCCTTGCGGTTTATATACTCCACATACTCGCGTTTTTCCAGCGTATATATTTATATCAGTTGTACCACGGTTACTACAAAATACCTCGTGAAAGTTACTTAACTGAGCCCCCCATGTGGTCTGATCGTACAAACCACAGCAAAACAGGTAGGGAACCATTTAGTAACATTAACGTACATCAATATTCTTTTTTTCCGCATGCAATTTCACTATGGAATAAATTACCCCAAGAAGTAGTTAACGCTAATGCAAACAGAATCGTTCATTCAGCTTGCAAACAACCTTTCCTTTGACCAATAATGTTTTTTTTTTTATTTTGCCGCAATGAAGGCAGCTGCTTCCTGCATTCGTTTTTCATTTTATGTGTAGTACGTAATTTATTTATGTATTCCATGGCTGTATGTACATGTTAATTACTGTTATATTACTCTTGTGTACTGTGTTGCATTGATGTGTGTGCATATTTTATTACTGCTATATTACTGCCGCGTTCCGAATTGCGAAGCACATTGTTTTCTTGATTCTAATCAAATATATGTTAGCGGTAGTTGTAATTATGTTGCTGTACTATGCATGTACCCACTCCTGCTTGGGCCCGAATAGGGCCCGCAGTATGTGTAAATAAATAAATAAAATAAAAATAAACTTGTTGGAAGAACCCTCTTTAGTGTATGGAGCTGTGGTGTATAGATGTGCCGTAGCTGCGGCTTCCGGGCGAATCCTGGCTATCACATGACGTCGACTCGGTAAAGACTACTGCACTTCTACCGCAGCCGTATACAGGGGCTCCAGAAGGAAGGGGCGAGGCTTGAGACCACCTGCTGTCAAAAAGAAGGGGTCTTGGCATGATTAACCAAATAATGCCTCTAAACAAAACGAAAAGAAATCTGGCTGGAGTGGTACAAAGCGCGAGGGATCTATACGACTGAGTTTTTTTGCCAGAAGAATGTATGCCCCGTCTGCCAAGGTTAATCGTCGCGTAATTACCAGTTCGCATTGTTTCGTTTCTTCTTGTTATAACTTGCTGCTGGCACATAACTACCACTAGAGTTGCTCTGTTCGTGTACGGAAGCGGAAATGATTTCCTTTCAAGTTTTAATCCCGATGTCCGAGGGTTGCAATCACGCACGAAGGCGCTTCCAAGTATACAGTTTAAGTGACATACAGATGGCACGATTGCTCTTCCATAACCCAACAAATACAACCTTAATTATTAGATTATGTAGAATCTTTGAAGTGGATAAAGGGCTGTCACTTAAAACATTTGGTGTTTGAGCGAAGATTGATTTGGTGAAATTAGGCCGACCTGTTAAAAAAAAAAAAACTGACCTTTTCAGACACTGCGAAAAAATGCGTTTCTAGAACCACATAATAATAATCGTGATCCTCATCATCATCATGATCGATGGGTGTAAGCCCCCCAACAGGAAAACACTTTCGAAGCCTCTGGTCATATTTACAGTAAACGCAGCTAATATTACGGTGAGAGCCTCGCCAGTTAACCTTGCGCGTTCGGCGCGGCAAGGAGTCGCCCTGCAAGGAGCCGCTGACCTCATACTTTTCCATACAAAAGATAAGTTAGTATGGCGCGTGGCGTGCTGCTGGGCCGGGTTGGGTTCCACCCGCACGAAGCGCGACGCGGGGGCATGTGACTTGCTGCGAGTACTGCATGGAAGCTGCCTCTTGGGCACGTTATCACTTACAAGAAAGAAACTTTCGGCGAAGATGAACCACCCTCCCGATATTTATTGGTGGACGCACGGCCACCTTTACAAGAAATTGTTGGAATTTATTTGCGGAACTGGACGCTATAGTTTTTTGTAGTGCACACGCACCATTTTTTTTTTTTTGCGAGAGCTACAATGGCCGTATTTCTCGCCGTTTCGCTGTGACCGGTGGCCGCACCTCGGTTCCCTAGCGATTCCTTAGCCGCCGCAGCTGACAGCGCCGTGCGCCGCGCAAAAGAAAGAGTAGAAAATAAAAACTAATATAGAACAGAACATAAAAATGAAAAATAGAAAAATAAAAATAAATAAATAAAAAAGAAAGGAAGAACAAAAAATACAAAAAATCGCATATATAGAAGGGGCGGCTCGGTGGGATTGGTCGTTAGGCTTCGTCGTCGGGGACGGACGAAGAACGAGCCGAGGCGACGGAGGAAGAAAGAGCCGCACGCCGCGAGAAGCGTCGTAACCGCACAGAGAACCGAGCTAAACAATAACATTAACGGTACCTCTTGCTACGCACACCCAGGCATAAACTGAGTTAGGCCACAGCGAATTTTTTCTTTCTTCTGTGTCGTACCTCTGTCCTGATTTGTCCATTGTTTCCCCTCTGTTACTTTACTTTCCTTTCTGACTTGTGGGCAAAATCGCGCAATAAAGAGAAATGAACCTCTGCACGACGTAGAAGAAACTGACAGTGCTGCCGAAAGTCTACAATGGTCATCCGAAAGCGGTAATCAACTATCCCCCATGACGGTATGCCTAAACTTTTTTCGGCCAGCCTTGCCAACGTTTCTCGGCCGCCCTGAACGTCCTAAACCAGTGTTGCAATGGCGCCACATAACGGCAAAGCCTCGTCTTTCGGCAATTTGCCAAGAAAAGGGTGCCTTATACACGACCTGTTCGTATTGCAAAACAGGGGTGCTTTTGAAATGCACCCTGGCGTTTTCCTTATGCTTTTCTTTTCAGCCGGTATAAAAGTCTGCCTGATTTTTTAATACGGTGCATAACAGCGCGTGCGCTGTAGCACTGTGTGCCCCATTCGGCCACCTGCTGACGGCGCAGCAGTATGCGCCAGAAATCTGCACGTGCCTAAAATAGACGTGCAGACACGTTCGCCTCTGCAGTATCGGGCAGGCTGCCAAGGACGAACGGACAGCAATTGCTCACCTTTCATCTGGAATTGTAAAGCAAACCATTGTTTAAAACATGCGTGCTTACCATGCGCGAACAAAAAGATATTTTTGCGCAGTCGGCAGGATTCGAACCTGCGCGGGGAGACCCCAATGGATTTCTAGTCCATCGCCTTAACCACTCGGCCACGACTGCGACCTGGCAAATTCGGCTCTGTGCGGTTATATCACCACTGAGCCTGTGATACCTGGCTGCCTTGACGCACATGGCTAGCGTTTGAATGTCGGGAGCGGTGCCCCCATTCCCTGCGAGTGCGTCTAGTGAAAACTCCGACACTAAAGGACAGGAAAAATAACTGGTTACAACCATTAGCGCACCCAGGATTTTTGTATAGGGGGGTTTTTGAAATTTTCACAAACAAATATAAAATATGATAATGTCCAATAATGTCCAATAATGAAAGCTTCCGAATGTCCAATAATGAAAGCGTCCGAGTACTACACACTGCGCTCGGTGAACTTCGGTTTCGGTTCGGTGGGAGAGGCGTGCGGAGGGGGTTGGGTCGACGGACATCTGGGGGAGGGGGGGGGGGTTACAACCCCCAAAACACCCCCGTGGGTGCGCCACTGGGTACAACCGAGCGGATGCTCTACGCATTCTTCTTAGCCGCTGGGCTATGCGAGTCGCTTTGAAAGTCGGGCTCTATATTGCTAGCGTAGCAGGCTTTTTTTTCTCTGATCGATATGCAAGCATCAGCCACTGGTTTTGCACTAGTGCAACAATATCATGTTCACTTGACAATCTATGCTTTTATTACGCTGACAACGGCTTGATGCTTTTTCTGTGGGGGTACTTGCGAAAGAATGCTTACGCTTTAAAAGCCGTGTCGAGGTGACTTCTTCGTAAGGCATATTTTTCAAAGGGAGAAATCTTTTTTGAGCCACCTAGACGCAAAACTTTTGGTGTATCTCTGTCTAGATCTGTCGCTCTAATCCAGCCAGAAACGTTACTGGTGACCCTGGTCACAAAATGGTTTCTGACCACCAGCTGGGAAATTGCTGACGGCAATTGGTAGGGGGCACCAAAAGTTGTACAGATGAGTAGCCAGTAAGAAACAGTGTGATTTAGAGAGTGAGGGGGGTTCGTGCGGAGAGGGGAGGAATATAGGAAATAGTACAGCGGGAACACAGGAAGGGAGGTCTCGGAAGGGTATGACGAAGTGGGCGGGGGAGTGCGATTAGGTTGGGGACCGCAGTAGTATCCAGGCAAAAGGTAGAGAACTGGTAATGGGGATAGCATTAGAGCGGGAGAGGAGGAGGAAGAATGGGATTGAGAGAGAAGGGGAGAGACAAGGGAAGATACGGGAAGAAGAGTGTCGCAGAAATACAAAGAAGGGAGGAAGAATGCAATGGAGAGAAAAGGGGATCGAAAAGGGCATGCGGATTTAAAAAGTAGAATCAAGTGGGTGGGAGACTAGGAAGAGGAGGATATAAAATGGACGGTGGTGAGGAAAATGCAGGACGACGAGGAAATGAGGAGAGGGAAAGAGATATTAGATGGGAAATAGGAAGGATGGGAAGAGTACGAAGGGGAGGTAGGTAGAATTAAAATAGGGAAGGGAGGTGAAGAGGAGACCGCGAGGACACTACCTAGGCCTGGTGGTATTATGGAAGGAAGGGTACGGAGAGCAGGGTAAGTACAACGATGGGAGGAAAGGGGGGGATGTAGGATCGGAGGAAGAGGATTATTGGGGAGGGAGAAAAGGAACGGAGAGAGGGTTCGGCACTGAGGAGACCGGAAGCGAACATGGTCAGTGCGCATCCATGGGCGGGATTTCAGATTGCATGTTTTAGGTTTCTAACCGGGGCCGGTCAACGTTCCGAGAGAAATGGTTCTGCATTACAAATGTTGAGATGCGTTATGGTGATTGCGACCTTTGTCAGGGCGCAGTGCTTTGGGACTACGGGTACCATACCGACTATTTTCCCACTGACCTGCGGTGACGGTTCCCGCCTTGTAGTACAGAAAACCCAATGAAAGCAGCAGGAGCAGCGCCGACACGGCGAAGGGAGCTTGTAAGCAGGGTTATTCTTGTTGCGGCACGTGCACTCCACCACTTGGCCCCCGTGGTGACTTGCCATTGCGGTAGAATGCGCAGTCGCGGTTCGATGGGATCGCAACGCTTCGCTGAGGGCATCGGCGTGTGTTCTCCAGCTGTCATCCTCACGCGTCACCAACTCGCCGTCTCTGCCGGACCGCTGCTGCGACGCGTCCTGCTCGGAGCGCGAGGAACGGGGAGGCAGGACGTCGCTGTCGAGTTCCTGGGCGCGCAGTCCCTGCACCGAGCGGCTGTCTTTAGTGGCACCAGTGGACCAGTGGACAGTGGACTGGGTGTAATAGCTGTCGCACAGGCTGCAGAAGGTGGAGTTGCCCCGGGGGTGGCTGCTGTCGTTGCGGTCCTGCTGCGCGACGTGTCCGAAGTGGTCGTGGTTCTGGTCGCATGTATACGTCGAAGTGGCTTTCAGCGAGTCACCGCAAGAGGAGCACGCCACAGGGCGCCTCTTGCGCTTGGTGTGGGTGCTCAGCATTTGCGGAGGAACGGTGGGTTCCTCCGAGGTCAACGGTCGGGTGGGCAGCTCTCGTGGCAGGCCAGTCGCTCTTTTGTTGTTGGTTGGCTTGTGCCAAAAGAATGGGTCATACCCGCTCACGCGGATTTGCCAGGAAATGGGCACTAACTCAGAGAAAAAAAAAATGGCTCGGGATTAAAGAAATAAAGTGAATGCACTTGAAGTACTAGGTTAAGAAAAAAAGTGTATATAAACGGGAATAAAAAGGATAATCAGTAGAGACTGCCAGAAAATGAGGTGCGGCATCAGAGAGGACACAGCTACTATAAAATCAACACTAATGAATAAGGAACGGTCAGACAGAAGGACAGCTGTGAAACGTACGCAAAGAAATAAAGCAAGAAGATACGGCAGTGAAGGAGAGGGCAGTGAGCGGGAAGGCAATGAGTAGAGGTGCTGCCATGTTTTATAGAGGATCCTGCCATCTTGATCTAGCGGCTAGCCGGTAAACGGCGAGATTCACAAATGAATGAGTGTACAGCGCCGCGAAGTTCCCTGCGGGAAAAGCTCAGGGCTTTCGCCCGAATGATTATATTATAGGAACAGAGATTGGGTGGGCCAATTGATTAAAAGTGATTTCCAGATATCTTTTTCGTTTGGAGGTGAACCATCGGCAGAAGAGGAAAAAATGTTCTATTGTCTTTAATTCATTAAAAAATGCACACAGAGGTGAGGGAGCCAGATCACACCGGTGCAAATAGAATTTAATTTGGTATGCCACAGCGAAAGTTAGTTGGCTAACTTCACATTCTCGTGATTGACCTATCCGAGGCACTTCGATGAGAACCGGAGGGGTCAAGCTCTTAACCTACGCACACAGTTTCAGCCATGCGCTGCAGGAACCCTTATCTACGAAAACGTGCCGAGGTGAGGAAATGTATGGACCGCAGATTTCCCACCACTGGGCCATCTAATGCAAGTCCCGCCAACGTATCTGCTGATTCGTTAATCCAGATGCCAGCGTGTCCAGGCACCCACACAAAAAAGAAGTTCTCGTAATGATGTAAGGCAAAAAAATAATTAAGGGTTCGACGTAGAGGAGATGTATTTGGGGATGAAAGAGCAGTGCAAACCGAGAGAGAGTCAGTAATCACTATTGCATGTTTAGCAGAATCCAACTTTCGAAGGGCTAGGATAACGGCCAAGTATTCTGCATAAAAAGAACTAGTGAACTAGGTAGTCGGAGGGAAAAAGGCCCAATCTAAATCGGGAGAAACAATACCCACGCCTACCTTCTCATTTCGGATAGAGGCATAGTTGCAATAATGACATGAGAAGGAAAAAACTGTCAGGTGATTCTGCAAAAGGCCGGATAAGAGATTCGACAGGAGCAATTTAGCATTCCTGGGGAAAATTTCATCGAAAGCTACATTAAGGATGAGACATAACGATTAGGTACGGTACAAATAACAGGACCACACGTAACGGCTCTAGTAAGGATTGTACAAACATAACTTGGGGGTGTTTGAACCGGGGCCATGGTCTGCTGAAAACAACGACGGCCATGTTACAAGGCAGCCTGCGGTCTGGATATGGGTGACGCTATTTACTCTTAGGAATGTATCAACAGTGAGGGCGTGCAGGTGGGAGACTAGTGTGGGAATTCGTGCTTTTATGTATAAAACGTTTATTGGCACATATCATGAAGACCCCAGACATAGTCTGAGGTCTTGCCGTTCTGGCGCTAGAAGCGGTCGAAGTTTCTAATGTGCGCTTCCTGATAAGAGCACACATCCAAATTCACGGATTGGTCGGACGTACATTCGGTAAATGATTAATAAGGTGTCACGGCGCATACCAAATTTCTTGTGACTAAGGCTTCTCATAGCGAAACAGACCGCGCACATTTAGCAACAATGTAGTCAATCTGCAGACGCCCATTCAAAGTGTATTCTTATATTATTCCTAGTTATTTTAGGGACTTCACCTGGGAATGGTTTGTTGGCGGTAAGTAAGAGAAATGGAGACTAGGGCCATCCGCCGGAAAGACAAGGAGACACATTTGTCCACATTTAAGTTCAAGCATAGACCATCTAACCAAGCTTCTAAGACTCATATATATAGGTCTGAAGACGTTGGTACAATGTTTGAATGTCTCAGGCTGATGCAAAGAAGGCAATTTCGTCAGCGTAAACGTGCAGCTGACTTCTTGGTGTATTGGAATGGAGCTCATCAGAACGTTAAAAAGCGCTGGGGACAAAACAGAGCCCCGAGGAACACTGCGGGTTTGACTGTATACTGGAGAGGAGAGACTTTGCTGTGAACAAAAAAAAAAAATTCTGTTAGACCGACAATCGATAATCCATGAGATGATATATTTTGGGAAAGGATAACGCTTACGCGTATTAGAAGGAATTTGGTACTCAACGCTGTCGTAAGCCTTGGCGACATCCAAGGTGACTAGGGCGGCATGTTATTGCTACTTCACTGAACAACAAGGACACTCCTTCAGCAAGCAGTCGACACCACTTACTGCTTACCCTTCAGCCCAGGGGATTGACCTGCGAGCCATCTAAGTCCGCCCTACTGGTCCTTCGCGCCCGCACAAGAGGCCGCCCGGCTGCGCCCCCTGAACCCACAGGTCTCCATAAGTGGCTCTTTCGTCCCCCAAGTTACCACGCTCAGGATATTAGGCGTTACCCTTCCGCTGGGATGGTTCAAGGCCCTACTCCCCCAACTGCACCAAACAGTCTCCCAGCTCGTCCACCTTAATACGCCGAATCCGGGATCGGCATACGGTCTAAAAGAGC
>CM023456.1:43168727-43468727 GCA_013339765.2 Haemaphysalis longicornis
CATTTAATATGCCACCTTAGGAGCCTAAAAAAATAAGTTTTGGCAACCGGGCGGGGGAGTGCACTTTTTAATCGGTTTTTGAACGTACATAACACTGAAACTACCTTTCAATGAAGTGTTTTCTACATGAGTATCACCTTTTTACAAGCCATTTTTAAATTTTTAGCCTCTATGCATAAATAGCCTGGAGCTCCGTTGAAAATATCGAATTGAAAAGCTAAGCAATCGTAAGGCATTTTTTATGATCACGTAAATGCCGAAATTGTTATTTCTGTAATCCCAGACTCTGCTTTACACACAAGTGCGCCAAAAGGTGCGCAATGCGAGGTGACAGGATCGTCGCAAGCCACCAGCCCTCCCATTTCAATCCCCAAGGTGCATGTTCACTGCGATCGTAATTTGAGTAACGTTGGTATGTTTAGCCGCCTCCCTCTTGGCATAACATTTCACGTCAGATTAGTGTGAAATAATAGCCCG
This sequence comes from Haemaphysalis longicornis, assembly GCA_013339765.2. Lineage (NCBI taxonomy): Eukaryota > Metazoa > Arthropoda > Arachnida > Ixodida > Ixodidae > Haemaphysalis > Haemaphysalis longicornis. The sequence continues at coordinate 43,169,205 of CM023456.1, forward strand.
TCCCGCTACCAGACACTGCTTGAACATATTGCGGTGACGTAGCCTGCCCTGCTACTTCTGCAGCGTCGATCGTCCCATTCCTGCCGCTCGCAAGCTCTTTGTCAAAAGCAGCAATAACTCAGCGTTTTGTAACACCACAATGAGTCCGAAATTTCACTTCAAGCACGCACTGGCCTCACACTCAAGGCCGAAACACGGCAAGTTCGCGGGCGCCTTGTTGTTTTTAATGAACTCCCGTCTTTCGAGTCCTGCAACTTCCCGCAACAGATCAAGCGACTAAATGTAAACCCAGCCACCCCGATTACTAAACCAAGGTAGAAATCTGCAAAGAGCACTCTGCCTGAACCAAAAGCAACTGCTACGCCTGGCGGCCACGTTTTCACATCTACATCATACCAAGATGGCAGCACCCAGTTCTGGAGATACGGCGCTCCAAAACTTGCCGTTTTTTCATCAACTTGCACAAGTAGCTTGACGCCTCAGTACACAAGTATTTTTTCTACAGGACTTTGCAGTAGTTTTCGACCGGAAAACTTCAAAAACGCACATAATATAACATGTGTAACCTGATATTGTGACTTTCGAACAAATTTTATGCAGGTTTTTATTGAATGATCAATCAATTAAACCTTTACAAACAGCATCACCTTGGGGTTGCTGGAAAATTCAGCTGTAAGCAAGCATTTTTCCCCACTGAAACTGACGGGAGTGCTAAAATCCTTGGCTCTCAGACTGTTTTGACGTTGGCGAAAGATTTTCAAGGATTTGGAGCAGCCTGGCGCAGGAAAACAAATTTGTATCAAATCTGCGCAATATGTGCAGCTGTCTCACCCCTGCCTAAGGCCCAGCCAATTTGTCAGCTGAACTCTACGGTCCATAAATAAGCAACTCGAAGGACAAACTAACCACATTTTTAGGACTCCTGTCATTGGGGGGGGGGGACAGTGCCCGCTTGCACAGACAGAGGGATACTAGCAAAGTTACGAGATGCTGGGCAGACTTCTAAAGGGTAGCCATGACAGATGCACAGGTACACCACTGTTATTACAGAGGCCACGAAGGCAAAACACAAGGTTTGTTCCGCTCCAAAGAACTAGCCCTTGGCAAATCACTCAACCCCATTCCAGCACGAAAGACATCTCTTTAACCAAAAAAGAAAGTGAGAAATATAGAAAAACTAAAATTTTATGCCAGAGACATAATATGGGCAGCAGTGATGCAGTAACATGGTCCGGCACTAAAAGCAGTTATCAGTGTGATAACTGAACATTAGCATTCAAGTGAAACAACTGAACGGAGCTAGCAGCCTCACTCAAGGTGGCACAAGACGGCAGCCGCCAATCGGTGACCAGTAAAAAGTGCAAAGGCTCATGGGTACGTTATCTGCTCCTCTGGTTCAAGATCTTGCCTGACGTCCCATACACTGGCGGCTTTCAGGCGCATGTGTGCGTGTTGCTTATTTGTCACAGAGTGCTTACCTTTCAGAGAAGCCCCTAGTAGGATTCATCGCTGTTATACATTGAATGCAAACTGCACGAGCTTCCCCCCCCTCCCAGTGGAAACAGATAAACAACAAGCACACGCTTGCTTGAAAGACACCGGCGCACGGGAGGCCGAAAGAACTCAAATCGGAAGTGGCAGACCTCCGCTGGAGCAGACAATGTACCCATGAGCCTTTGCGCTTTTTACCGGTCACCTATTGCATGAGCAGGATTCTGCAACGCCAGACGAATCGCCGGAAAGTGGCAAGGAATCGCCACTGCTTCATCTGTTTTCCTCAATATGTCAATTATTTGTTAGAAGTTTGTGATGCAACTGGCGCAGTTGTCATCGAGACGACGAAGCGGCCTCCCCTAGCCCGTACGTACCAGGAGCTCGGGCGGCCCGTCCTCGGCGTCCTCGGCCGACTGCTCCTCGCCGATCTTGCTGAGGTCCCAGACGTGGAGGCGGCGATCGGTGCCGCTCGACGCCAGGATGGTCTCGTTGTGCGGCGACCACTGCACCTGGAAGATCTCATCCTTGTGCGACTCAAACGAGTGCAGCTTGAGCTTCAGATTACGAAGGTCCCACAGGGCCACCGTCTGCAATGTGAACGGGTGGCACGAGAGAGAGAGAAAAAGACTTCTCAGGACGACACACCAAAGCCAACATCTTCTTGCACGCTTTGAAGGCTAAAGCCTGGCATACTATTGCGATGGGCACCTTTCAATTACATGTCAAGACAGTGGCCATGCTATTCTACTGTCCGTAATCCACATTAATCCAATATAATCCATTTCAACCTCTACCTTAACCCAAGCCCACTAATTCACTCTAATCTACCTTAATCCCTTCATACTAATAACTACTCTCAACAGTGGCAAAGCCATAAATGTTTTTTTTGGGGGTGTTATACTCACAGTTAAATATTCTTTAAAAAGTTTGCACTCAAACAATATCTTATTTTCATTTTCTTATGTTATTCCTGTTTTTACATTTAAATTATAGATGAAGTGCGTAAAACAAGTTCGTCCAAGCAGCTTGCATTAGTGGTGCAAGACCGGGGAAATGGTGGAGCTGGTGGTCAACCTAGTTTCTTCCGGTTTTGCTAAGTTTTGCTAAGTACTGTTAGGTTTTGCGATGTTCTTGCTAGGCTAGGCTAAGTGTTAAAGGGCGAGGCCAAGTTTAGCCGGATTTTGCAAGGCCGTTCAAGTCGGTCCCCCACACTGACAGAGTCCCAGGAGGGAAGAAGCTAGGTCGACCCCCATTTCACTGCTCCTCCAGCCTTGCACTGCTAGTGCAAGCTGCACCATTTTTTTTTCTGTCGCGGGGTGGTTTGGCTGTTGGGAGAGCTGCTGTGGGGAAGGCGGGCTGGCTGGCAGGCACGGCAGTAGCAGCAGCCAGCAAGTGCTGGTCCACGCGAAGAACCGGCGCTGCCTGCCGCGCTGGTTCTCTGCTCGTGTACAGAGGGTCTCTTTACGCGCCTGGCCACCCGCCGGCTGAGCTCCGCTATCTCTTTTCGTGTGCCAGGCAACCTTCTCTTATGTCGCGCGTTCTCAGTTGAGTTAAACCCGGCTGCGAGGCTAGCTCTTGACGCTGCTAGAAGCTGGGCCTGACTCGGGTTGTGCCCTGCTCAGAGGCTAGCGTGTGCCCGCCACTCTTTACTGACACACTGCCTTTTGCACGCTCCCTCCTCACCAGGAGGCTCCGCGTGCATCTCCTCTTACTTCTTTTTGCCTTTTTCCTTTAAACCTCCCGCAACAAACAAAAACGGCGCTATTCGGACAACTGACGCCATCTGGCATGTTCACTGGAAACCCTTCTTTCGGTTTTGTTGCCGTTTGTTTACATTTCGCGTGAGTAGACGGCATTGCGAGTGAAATTTGAACCCAAGGTAGAGGCGAGTTGGGCAAAAATGGAGTCCGGTTTCATTGCGCACTCTGCAAAGGCCACGGAGCAAGAATAAGATAGGAGGTGAAACTAGGCTTCCTCCCTCAAACACACACAGAAGCATGCAATAAATGCAGAAACCCTTCCAACTTATTTCACGCAACATGGGCCTGCCTATCATCTGGCCTTCAAGAAAACACCCCACAAATACGGTCGCGCTATGGGAGGCAGCTCTGCCAGCTCCGACTTCGGGATTCAGAAGGACTTAATTCTTCGAGCCCGGAGAGGAGCAGAAGTCTGGGGCCCTGGAAGGAGGGCACCACCCCTAAGACAATCGCGCCCCTGCTTTTTTCCTAATAATAAACGTTTCATCCTCTTCTCTCTCTCTCTCTAGCGCGGCCAAATAATGTCACAAGCGCTCGTCATAGTTTAAGCTAGCGGCATCTGCCATGAGTGAAGAAACTGCGCGGCCGCCGTGATCGCCATGTCACTGCGCAGCCCCGTAATGAATTGTGGCCACTATCATTTCGTCCATCAGGTGGCGCTACCCTCTCCTTCGCCGCAGCAGCTACGAAGCTTTGCAGTTTGCCTTGGTTTTCATTGTGACAGTATCTGGTCGCTTGCCCTCTATTGTCGCAATTGGCTGTTTCGCCTCCTATATATTCTTGCTCCGTGGCAAAGGCGGACAGCGGTTTCATGGACTTTGGCCACAGCTGCTGCCGATTTTTTTACCCCAGCGGCAGTGATGACTACACCAATGATGTGGATTCTTCAGATTTTAGTTCTGATGAAGACTCTCCCATTCAACAGCCTCAGACTTCGACAGGTGCTGCCAGGGAAGGTTCGTTTTTGAATTCGCGCTGTATATTAAGAACAAAATATGCCTAATATCTGACGACTGCGGTATTACGTTGATGTGTAGAGTCTGGACAACATGCGGCGGGGATATTTTACCAAATGAACCACGCCTTGTCGCGTTGTCACCTTGAAGACAGCCTGGCGCTGGTGCAAAATAAGCGCTGCGGAGCGACACATGCTGCCTCTCAAGAGAGCTAAATTTTTTTTTTCTTGGCTTGCACCACTGCAGTGATAAGGATTTGGTGTGAGAACGCTAACAAACATGCTCGGATGCATATTTTAGAGACCGACTCGAGTGGCGTCGCAGTTAGGTTGGTGGGCCCGCAAAAATCCAAAACTTGGTATACAGCGTTGATGTATATATTGAATCTAGCTCAGGAATGTAGAAAAACTTGGTCTAAGAATTCCTAAAACAAGTTGTAGGCTCAGTGAAATTGCCTATTTGTGTTTTGTGTATCGTTTTTTCCTGCTTGTTTTTGTTTCCTTGACCAATAAACTGTCAACAACTACACCTTCCACAAAACTGCTGTTTCATGCATAGCAATGCTAAACATGTCCAGTAGCTCAAGAGAAGAAAAAAAAAAAAAAAAAAAAAAGCATTCAAAATCGGCCATTTTTTCGTGGTCACGAAACAGTCAAACAGCGCAGGGAGAAACGGCCGAAAGGAGGGGGCCAGGATGCACCACCTATAAAATTTCATGGGGTTTTATGACACCGAAACAACCCCACGCCCCTCACTCTTAATCATTCACTGTTTTGGTATATATTAATTATTTTGCTATACCTACACGGCTGGCATGCTTTGGTTCACCTTCCTTGGCTCACTCGCACCATTTGTGTCGACACTGGGGTCATTTCAGACCAACCTCCCAATGAGACAGACAAAAAGGCTTTCGCCTGTAGCTAGGCAGAAAGAGCGCTACGCCAACGCACCTTGTCAGCAGAACCCGTTGCCAGAATGAACTCGCTGTAGGGGTTGAAGGAAAGGCAGTTGACCTCGGCCGTGTGAGCATCAACGGTGTGGCTTGGCTTGTTGGTGTTGTTAGAGCGAGTGTCCCAGCTGCAAGGAGGGGGGCACGAATTTTTGAACTCGCACTGGTCCACTCAAGACGGTTGCAGGATGGGCGAAAAGCAATGTACGAGCTCTTGATCGGGCCCAAATATACTACTACAAGTAAAGCTAGCTAAAGTTTCTGCACTGCACACCAACAGGAACAGGAACAGCGGAGTAAAGTGGCTGGGAGGTCACACAGTGGGTTTGAAGGAATACAAACTAGGCTGCTAGCTACAAGTGTGCATAAGGTAGGGTAGGTACTCTCTGGACTGAGGTTACCCTCATGTTCAGAAAGGTCCCAAAGAGGCCTGGGCTAGTGGTTTTAGCCCTTCGTCTTTATATTACGAACTGTTCCAAATACAACCCAAAGCAAGTGAACTGAGGGCTTGGAAGCTGCAGCGGCACTCCTCACAGTCCTAAAGATGGCTCAAGGTGCGTGCGTGTGTGGGCTAACAAATGCGGTAGAATGGGGAAAGTGGGTACTTACATCATCAGTTTCTGGTCATCTGCTACGGATCCAAAAAGGCTCTCGTGGAGAAGGTGCCATGCTACATCCTATTCAAATAAGACTGAGGTTAGCACGGAGGTGGCACGAGAGACTTCAGTTAGGAAACAACACCGCAGAGGGCACTCACTTCAACGACGGCGGTGTGTCCCGTGAAGATGGTTTTAGCGTCAACCACTTTATTCTCTTTTGGTGTAGCATTGATATCCCAGAGACAGATGGTCTGGTGAGAAAAGGAAAAGGAGGAAAAGGTCATCTCTCAACCAACACAGACTTGTTCGCAGTGGACACAAGTTAAAAACTGCAAAGGCAGACAACTTACGTGGTCATCTGAAGCGCTTAACAAATGGCCATTGAGGTTCGGGTTCCAAGAAAGTCCATATCTGGAACACAATTCACACAAAAAAAAAAAAAAAAAAAAAAAGGAGCTCGTAAACATGGAGTTGGAAATGCCACGCGCACAGAAATCGATGCCAAGAAGCTATAACGTGCCCCAAAACATGTGCATGATCCATAAACTGGTACCATTTTGAAACTCCCTCCATATATTTGCGTGAAAGACAGACCCTACAACTGGACTGTATGCTGCCCATTTAAACATAAGCTCCCTGTTAAGCCATCTGCACTTCGATATAGAAAGCACACATCATGGGCTACAAGGCTAATTGCGGAGTTTTTCAGGGCATATTGCTGCGATACAGCAGACTGACAATTTATTATTGGGTGACAGAATGGGTACACGAGTAGCAGAATGGTTGCCGTGAATCGGGATAAGAAGCAGCAGTTAACTAGTAGTAGGATAGTTAACACAGGAGAATTTAAGGGCAATGAATGCATTTGGTTGAAGCACAACTGGACAGTACCACAATGGTACCTCAGATACTTGAGAGCATCTGTATTGCTGTATGTTGTCACATTTAGAGAACTTAATTTTTCACCAGTAAAGTAATTTTACACTATCTAAATTATTTCAATACTCTGGCACATGAGTACTATCCCGTTACATTAATTTTTTTTTTCGAAGACAATACAACTGCATTTTCTCTGTTTACGCGAGTCGTACCTCCTGCTTTGCTAGTCACTCATTTTTACAGACTCTGGCTCCCCTCCAACAAGGGCGTATTAGTTAACATCCCGCCACTAGGTGTTACTCCATTTGCAAGAAGTGTCGTTGCCATTCGGGAGCATTCAATGTCTCCAAAATACACCTGAACCCATTTATCTTGCACATACATCACGATATTTGTATTCTGGAACCCTCCCTGAAGTATCTCTGCTTGTCCCTGGGCTGAAGGAACGCAGGAATGGGTGGAAGCCACTCAGGGACTACACAGTCGACGGTTGACCTCCGATGATTTTAGGGAGGAAGAGATGGGAAAGGGGCACTGCTTACCCTTCCTTCTGATGACCGCGAAGCCTGAGATCAGGACTACATTCACCATTTGGGTCTGGGAAGGAATGGGGGAGACAGAAAAACAAGAATCAGAGCTAACTCTTCTGGGCAGAAAAAAAGTATAAGTAGCACATAACTACATGCAAGAAGAGGCACACCACCCAGAGATGCAAGTTTTCATAAAATTTTGAGGTGTGAAAAAAAAAAAATTGTTTTCTTTTCCTGTTTTAGAAAAATATAAAAAAAATGAAGGAAAAAAAAAAGATTGCTCAGATTTGTCAAAAATTTGACATATTTAAGGTGAAGGCCTCGGATGTAACACAAAAAGTGACCATAGCTGTTGGCGACTACACGAACGCAACCAAATTATGGCTCCTGTAAAAAGAAAACAGGTAAATAAAATATACATACAAACTTATTCAGGTTTGAATGGGATTTGAACCAGGGTTGCCAAGTGCGACAACTACAGCGCTAACTCGGTACCATGCCAGGATGGAACACGGATTATCCGGATGCATGCCGCACAATAGGTGAACGTGACGGCACCGTGAAGACGATGCAGCAGAAAAGAAGTCTCCGATAATCACTGGCTCTCACCTTCAAATCACTTTTAAGAGACGCAAGTGTCCGATAAATTTTTCCGTGAACACTGATAAGAATGTAAACTGTTACATGCTGCGTCGCCAAAGTCCCAGCAGAGCTTCCACTCCTAAAATCTGCACACGATTTCAAGTCACGGCATACTGCAGAGTGGTCACATCGCAATGAAGTTCTCCGGAGCAGTTTCAATGTTATCCTGATTGGGGGACAACGAAAAAAAACCTGTTTTTTTTTTCCCAACAGTTTCTTGTTGGTTTTTTTAAACTTCTGACATATCTAACACCACCTAGACAAAGGACAAAATACTAACGAAAAAAAAAAAAAAGTAGAAGTTGGAAACTATTGGAAAAGGCAAGCTGCCCTTCTGGGCACACGCTGTGGACAAGTCCTGAGCAGTTGCAACAAGGTAGGGCTGAAGTTGTGAACAGTAGGGCACAGCACACTGTAAGGAAGGGAAATGCATCAGGATGCCTACTCTATTTTTGCTACTACTGCACCAGTAGTTACTTCTAATTCAACTTACTTCAAAAGAAATTGCACTGCAGGCAAGCAGCGCAGGGGGAGGGGGAAATAAAGGGGAATATGAAACCCCACCAGAACCATGAACTAAACACGCGGGCACCGTGAGTATCAGCATCAGCTGAACTTGTTGGTCAATATTATTGGTGGACAGATTAAAATCGATTGATTTTGGTCAGCCATTGCACCAGGCCGGGGGCCAACCTCCCACTCTTGGCATACACAAGGGAGATTCAACACGAATGCTGCCATGACAGAAACAGGACCATAGTCATCTTCCTAATCATCTCCCCTGCAAGCGAATTTTTTTTCTTTTTTTTTTCCAGTGAACACCCATAGTGACAACACTTTAGCAACACCACCTCTAACTACAGCGAAACGCTGTCCCCTCAAGACCCAAGGCATGGCTTGCCTGGCTGTTTTTTCAGTCAATCTGGTTGGCTGTTGATAGGAGAGCAGACGACGGAAGTGAGTAAAGTTGGAGATGTGTCAAACAGGCGCATAATAGACAGCGAACAAGGGGGACCTCCTCATTAAAAATGCCGCCCCTGGCTACATGAAGCAGTGCCATGGGGGCCCTCCACAGCATTTTTTCATTCCCTTCCAAGGGCAGCAGAAATTCTGCCAGATGAAGTAGTCAAACTATTCGTTGACAGATTTGAACAGCTTACCAGTTGCAGGTGAATGATCTTAATTATTTGGTTAGCTGTTCTATGAACCCTCAGCCAATCCCCTTCTATGGGTATGTTTCATGGCCCACCACATAAGGACTGAAGTTCTGATTATTGAGTGGAATTGTTGATTGGTTGTATAATTAGGATGTACCTAACCAAGAGTGCTTGTTGACAGCTGTGTTACGCACTATTTTTTCTGCTCGTTTGTTTCTACCCAGGAAACTTGTTTGGTTACGTGTTTTGCTGCACCACGAGAGTTCTCCACTGCCCCACAGTGCTGAACGTATAAATATTGCCGCAAACCATGCATTAGGTTTGTTTTTACTGACCGGCTGCGCCCGGCTGTGTTATCTGCATCCCAAGCGAAGCGCATGTTCATTCTTTATTTTAATGCCGCACGGGTTATCTCATTCGGATAAGCAGAGCGCTTCGCCCTAACATAACTGCCCTGGAATAATCTTCTTTGATCTACAATGTTCTGGATGTAAATCGACGGTTCGAGAAACACTCCCGCGAAAAATAAAAGCCTGCAGAGCAGACGCCGCGGTATTCGACTCACCGACGCTCGCTTGCGCACGTCACTTTGTTGACTGCTACTTCGCCGCTTGTGTATTCTTTGAGTTGTTAGAGGAGCACAAGTTCACTCCAATAAACTTGTTTTCCTTGAAGACAACTGTGCTGTCTTTGGCCACGTGACAATATGCAACCACCCCTGCCCTGGCTGCCAACAAGTGCCTGGCAGCATGTGATAAATAAAATAAACAAATCGGCTGTATTATCTGAAACCCTTTCACATCCCCTTGGCCACTCACATTTTCGGGTTTTGCACTACTCTAAAGGGCAGTCTGAAGGACGGCCACACAAGGGCCCTACTCGGGACACTCCGTTGTCGCTGATGGGAACTACCCGTTGATTGGAACCGATTGTAATAGTGCACTGGTTGTAACTCGCCAATTCACATTTATTTGGTTGGCCTTATTACAAAGCTTTGGCCAATCCCCCTGAAGTAGGTGTGAGCATATCTTTACACTGAGCAATACCCAAAGCTGTACACTAAGAACACAGCCATCCCAGACTCCCAGAACGTTTTGCGACAGGACGCAGGAGAAGGGGAAAGGAGCACCGGCACCGTACCAGGCTTTGAGGGGTGCTTGGTGTAGTCGAAGATTAACACATCGCTCGAGGGGGTCTTCGTGGCGATGATGCACGGGTTCTGCGGCATGAAGCGCGCTCGGTTCACTTCCCCCTCGTGGTTGATCTTGATCTCAATATCAATCTTCCCACTGACCGATCCAAAACCACCAAACTCTGAAACCAAGAGGGGCAGAATGAGCGACAGCGCAGTTGAGAGATGGGGCACCACTCGAACACAACTTTGAATTCAGGACTTAAGTCGCAACAGATCAATATGAAAGACGGTACAGGCGACTATCACATCTTACATTGAAGCCATTTTTCACTGCGATTGTCAACACAGCATGCAATGCGGACTTCACATGACTTACTGCCATTAAAATAGAACCTGAAAATATTTTTCAGAAGCAGATACGACAAGTTCAAGCAAGGCACGAGAACTTATGAACACGTGCCAGGTGTTCAATAGGTGTTCAGCAGCCAAATCACTGCTACTTACCTCCTTTCTCGCTATCGTAGTGAGTTGCATCAAATTGAGCATCTTCACTTGGCAATTGTACGCTTGCTATGAGCAGGTGGTTCTGTTCATCAGATCTGGAGGAGAGAACGCAGAAACACGAGCAATGACAACGTGACTTTTTGTGGGTGTCCCAACTGTGGGCTCTTTCAGTAGGGTGCTCAGACAACTCACGTGTGTGTCCCCAAGATCAGCCTGTGAATGCTGTAGTCCCTTCCCTCAGGGCTGGGAAAACGAAAGACAGCGAATTTCCAGGTTAAACACGCACCAGCAAAACAGGATACAAATAAGCGCATCCCAGGTTGTTCGAAAAGAGCAGCTACAATTTCAACTTACGTTTGCAGAAACAAGGGTAGAGCACACTGGCTAGGAAAATGTAACAAGTCCCTGTGTCAAATCACAAAACCCAGCGGTACTTATAAAAGCTAGCCAAACTACTAAGCATTGCTTACGTTAAGCTGCCATATATGCAACCAAATACTCTCTTCCCTAGTTCCTACTTGGGGGAACATAAAAATTACTAAATAAGATGAGAAAGGCGATACGAACTACGCCAAGCACTGCTGACCTATGGCTGTGAACTTGTGACGATTCTTGCGAATATTTCAGCCACTGCGCCCTAAGGTTGCCGCTTAAAAACAGAGAGAGAGAGAGAGAGAGAGAGAGAAAACCACCAAGTGTGGCAATGTGCGCGCAATGATTATTGGCCTGGAACTATTTTCAATCCCTGTAAAAACTACAAGCCATGAATTTTTCTCCCACCCCCAAGTATAAAGATGGACCCAAACCAAGAATTATAACTTGCTATCAGCGAGGACTCGAAACAGATTCCCACTTCATGAGCACAAGTTGGACACCCAAAACTTCCCAACTGGTAAAAGCATCGTGTTTGCCAAATCCGTGCTAATCCACGCATACGCCGCGATGCCGTCGACAAACACGCAGCAACAGGTAAACGCCGAGAGAAACACGCCCCTGCAACAAACCACTGACAGTTGCCGTTACAAAAAGCCACACCTCCAAGTTGTAGTTTTACCCAACGAGGCTACACGTCGGCTGCGACGCATGTCCCGGTGAAGAGGTAAAGATTGACTTGGGTCACGTGGGTATCTCACTGAGCACCACACTCACCGAGTCACGTCTGGGAGCCACTGGGCCGTAAGGCTGGGCCATTCCAGTGCGTGTGTCATTACGAGGTCATAGAGGAAAGGAGTGTTCTTCTTCCATATCTTGTACTCCTCGTTGATTACTCTCTCTTCAACTGCAATGGGGAGAAGAAAGACCACGAGGTGAAGGTTTGGGCACGGCAATGATAACAGCCCAAGTGACACAGGGCAAAGAGAGCAAGAAGCGCAAATGCGCGAGGCACATCGAAGGGAGGTGGGTGGAGGGGGTGGAGCTCAACTCTTTGCCCAATGTTTCAAGTCACTTGCACACGTAAATGTGTAGCTTCATGTTCGGAACAACCACCGTACTACTGTTACTAGATGCAACGCGACGTTAAATTTGGCGCGAAGCCGCATTACACAGCCATGAACCACGAGCTACAGGAACACCGCAAACACTCGGGAAAGAAAACTGCGGCTCCGCTTACTTTTTACAACAGCTGCATCCGTGAAGAAATTCCTAAACTAACGAAGGGATTAATCAACTTAACTATTGCGAAACCAACGTAGGGACTATATGACGGAAACTGCGGTACATACTCGTGAAAATTACCTCACGTGCTGCAGCCCACTGGCTCACTTGGCTTTGAATAGTCGCGGTCCCAAACACCTTTTCATGCCCTTCAACCCGAGAACACATCTATTAACACCAAATACCCATGCACAACGCTCACGACGGCGTCAAACTTGTTGCAATGAGGCGCTGGTTGCCATAAAGCGAAAATATTAACTGCGTCAAAACGAGCGCACTGCAAGTTTCTATTCACTTAAACCGCACACGTTAGCAGTTTAGTATACTCGGACTACCAGTTTTTGGCGACTTAACTCGGCGTTCCGTGCGGACTGAAAACCGGTGCCCGCATCAGCCATTCTTGCTAAGCACACCAAAAACGAGCTGCCAAAGCCTTTTCTCCACTCACCGGCGTCCTTGTCAGCCATTTTAGTGTCTTGAGATGCTGCCGAACGAAACAGGCTGCGTTACGGTTCCTGATCAATGTTCCTAATTACACCAACGAGTCCTTTTTGACAACTTTTTCACGGAGCGCCTGCGTCTTGAGGCGAGAAGACAATGCCGGCTGACCTGCGCACAACAGCCACTCACCGACTCGCGCCAAATCCGCCAGCCAGTCACAAATTTCCGCACATGATTGGGCGATTGACGGGATTGTCGGCTTTTTGCATTTATTAGCTGATACTGATTAAAAATAAAGAATCTCGTTAAATTTTCGCTTTATTCGCAACGTTTCCCTTCGAGATAGCTTTTTTGTTGTTGTGTTTTTACGCCAACTACGCCTGAAAACTTACAAATGAATTTTTTCACTCCGGGCAAGTGTCGTCCGAAGTGGGCATGGTAGACGACGAAGGATGGGTTAGTCGCGCGGTGCTCGCCTTGCGTCGTAAAATTCGGAAGGACGGCTGACTGGTGACGAACTCCATGGCAGGCGAGGTACGATTGTGGCTTTTCTACGCGCCCGCCTACTCTCTCGTGCGCTGCATCGCGTTATAGAGTGTGCCGAAGCCGAAATATCGGCGGAGACCGGATATCTAGGCCTACTATTTTTGTCATGCCATATGAGTGTTTCCCTTGCAATCGCGTCCAGGAAGCCGCGCTGTCGTAACGATACGCGGATCGTTTCGGCTTCGCAGCCTCTCAAATTAGCGTCCGAGCTACAAGCGGCGAGATTCAACTTAGCAGCTCGGTCTTAACCCGCAACCAACACGACCGGTCTCGGTTCGTTCAGCCACTCGATTGCTTCGTTCCAGGGATGGTGACAGCGATCCTCTGATCGCGTGCTTCTTCCCTCACGAGTGCGTTAGCTGCCGGCTGCGATGGACAACACGGGCCTGAAACTGACCGACGCTGAGCAGCGCTATTTCGGCGAGCTGTTCTCAGCATACGACGTGGATGGCCAAGAGAGGGTGGCCGGCTCGAAAGCATCCGAGCTGCTTCTGGCGACTCAGTTACCGACAGAAACCCTCCAGCAGGCAAGTCCGTTTTCGCTGACACTATTGTTCTCAAGATAACGAGTTCTCAAGACATTCTTGTTTGGTCAGTGACCTGTTCTACCACTACTGCTACCACCACCAACTGTCCTCAGCGATCCTGTAATCTGTGACTACGGCCGCTATCTTCCGCCGATTCTTTCTCTTGCGGGTGAAATATCAGCTGTCAGTACGCAGGGTCTGATCGTTCTGCGCTGTACACTGCGAGGTTACTTGCGCAGCTGACATCTGTCGTTCCGCTAGCTTTGACAACCGCTGACGCGGCAGGGGTGATTCCGTGTTTCGTGATCATATTTGCTTCGCACCGGCTGAGCGCTTCTGCTGTACGAAGAGCCTGGTGTTAGTAACTGCCTTTGCAACGTAAGCCTGGGTGTGTATCGATTCTGTTATTCGTTGCTGTTATAACTCGTTATTCAGGTGTGTCCACAAGTTAAGTAAACAAAACCAGCAAATTGCCCTGCAACAAGTCTACGTTTTAAGCGATAGCTTCTCGCCGTACTATTCTGTTCTTTACGGATGATCGTGCAATACTTAAGTGTGTGCTTCTGTAACAAAACAAGGTAACTGATGTTACAGGGGCAGATTAGGGGTTAAACGAAGCAGCATTTTAAACTGTCAATGTGTAGTGCTTACAATGAAAAAAATTTGGAGGGGAACTTGGTGCTGACCTTTAGCTGCCTGCCTAACAGAATAAGCAACAAAGCTGTGTGTATATCTCAAGGGATTCTTTGGACGGTTTTTGATTACATCACATAGATTGGCAGCTTGGGTCTGAGGAGTCGTAATGCAGCTTGGTGCTGCGATAAACCTGAAGCTGCTGGTGGTTTTTGAAGGCTGGAAACGTGTCAACTAAAGAAGAAGTCGTGGCCATGTTATGGATGCAGTATTAAAGGAGAGAACACTTTGTAATTTTTTAAACACCATTGAGGTTGCTGTTAGCATCATCTGGGGAATAACTGTTTCGCTAATGTTTTGCATTAGTAGTGTCTGATACGACAGCCGTAGCCAAAACTTGACAGAAGCGCCAACAAAATATGTATGAACACTAACTTCCAACTTAGGCTTATTCGAACAGGTGTTACTGTAAAGGACATATACGAAACACCCGTGGAATATGTCCACAGGATGAGATGCGCACTGGATGTGGATGCTCCGAACAAGGCACACCACGCATTATCTCGTTAGTGGGTAATATAGATAGCGCTACCGATCACACAGTAGTACCCCAGATGTCATTTCTGGCACTCCAAATGATCACTCTAGGGGTTTTTTCTTTTTTTGGATGTCGAGTGGTTAGAGTGCTGCCTTCAAAGTGGGGCTGGCAGCCACAGTCATGGCAGTGACTGTCTCGGTGCCATTGCCTAAGCTTATGCTTGTTTCACAGCTTGATGCATGATGTCAACGGTTGATATCTGGGGCAGGGAGGTGGCTTCTGTCAAAGTCGCTGCCTTGTGTGCCTTCTTTGGAGTGTCCACATTCTCTGTATGTGTGTCTTATCCTGTGTGCATATTTCTGGCTGCCCTGTATATGTTGTTTTGCGACAATGTCCCGCCTGCATTTTAAATTTGTGCCTGTTCCAATAAAACTCAGTTCAAAGTTGGCATTTAAATACGCACGTTTCGTCTGTGCATTTGTCAAGTCTTACTTTGCACCAGGGCTGGCCTAAGAGGTGGATGGCCTTAGGACAAGCAGTTAAGCAAGAAAACAAGGTGGCATGGTTGTCAGGTAGTAGAACTAGCTGAACAGAAAATGTTTGATTAATTTGAGGAAACTTTTTTTTTAATATGGCTCTAGAATACAAGAAGTTAGGGCAGCTTGCATAGTAACCCAATTGTTTTTTTGTTTGTTTGTTTGTTGGGCAGAACTGAGATGTTCAGACACGTAAAATGTCATTTGCGATCTTTTTGTATGTTTTGTACTAGAATGTTAACCTAGTTTGTGTGCTGTTTGCAGTCATTAAAAGATGGCCTAGAGTACTGTTTGACAACACTGCAGCCTGACCTAATGTAACAAAACGTAAAGCGTATAGCCTTTGTTGTACAGGTATGAAAAGAACGCAGCAAGGTTACGGATAACAGTGGCAGCCATCGGGGTAGTTTGTATATATCAGTAGTGTAAATGCCTCTTTTCTGTTCAGTTTTTAGTCCAAAGGGGTTTTTGCATCAGTGCAGGACTTTAAACGGTGTTGTTGCAGTTGCATATTTTTAGCATTAAGACTACCAGTCTTGTTTAAGAGGGTCAGGGAGAAAACAGCAATCCTAGTTTTATTTGGAGGAGCTGGCCTTTGATAACTTGCTCATCTCAGTTCTGGTAGTAATGAATGTTGCCTCAATGAAAAAAGAAAACTACAAATATTGATAAACCTTCAAATTTCCGCTGCAGCCCTGAGAAATCACAGGCTGTTGCGAAAAGTGTTTGGCGAGTCCCCACTCATTCACGTGTCTCCCTTACTTATAAAACTTAATAGATGTTTGCATTAAAATTGGCAAGAACCAAACTTGCGTTGTCTTTAAGGTTGGACGCTGCTCTCAAACAACTTTTAATTTTTAAATAAACCCTGAATTTTGTCGATCTTGCCACTTTTCCCCCACTGATTTTAAATATGCCATTATTTTTTGAGTCAGTCCATTAGTTCCCAAGATAACTAGTCTTTTTTGGAGAAAAAAAGACAAAACATTGTTGGTCATAAAACTGTAATCTTTTTATTTCCCAATTCTATGAACCCTGGTGAATACAATAAGAGGAGCGGGTTTTTGATGCACTGCTTGGAAGTAATTTTGCAGCTCATTAAACTCTGTGTGTTTGGAATGGGCATTCAAAATTGATCCTTGCCACGGGTGCCACCAAAGTTTAATGAGCTGTAAAATTAGTTCCAAGCAGTGCATCACAAAACCGCTTCTCTTATTGCATTCATTAGGGTTCAGAGTATTAAAAAATACAAAGATTACAGTTCTGTGACTAGAACTGCTCATTCTATTGTTCCCCCCAAAATGGCTAAATATCTCTAATTATCTTGGGAGGCGATTGACCGACTCCAAAAATAATGGCATAGTATCTGAAATCAGTGGGGGAAGAGCAGCAAGACGGACAAGTTTCACAGATTTTACTTAAAATTAAAAACTAAAAAAAAAAGATTTAAAAAAATTGAGTTTTTTTTTATTTAGTGCTTTTTTCTCCTTTTTTTTTTTTTTTTTTCGGTTAAAGAAACGTCTTTCGTGGCCAGAATGAAGCTTAGCGAGTTACCAGAGGCTAGTTGTCTCAAATTGAGCGGGGTTCTATTTTGTCTCCATGGCCCCGTCAATGGCCCTTAATCCGTGAGGTTGCAGTGCACCAGGAATCTAGTGACAGGTATGGAGGAATCCGGTGGCAGTGCCATAATCTAACACTCGCGTTCATGCTCCACGTCCTCCTTTGCGGTGCGTGCAGATCACTGAGCTGTGTGGGGCCAAGCGGCTGGGCCACTTTGGCCGGCCTCAGTTCTACCTTGCCATGAAGCTGATAGCGGTCGCCCAGGCGGGACTTCCTCTCAAGATGGACACCTTCGCCTCGGGTGAGCGTGTGTGCCACAGCCGCGTCACTTTTTTTTTTTTAAGTGCAGAGCACGTTAGGGACTCGCCTTGTCATCGAAGCTCACTCGCTGGACCCAAGTAGAGCCACACACATTCGTCGTCGCAGCGTAACCCAGAGGCTCTGAAAGCCAAGCCGTTTATATAGTCATAAGCGTTCGAAACTCGCGAATTGCTGGCGCTTGCCATACATCTCCCCGTTGTTTAGCGCAAAGAAAACTGCAGGTACATTTGAGGCAAAGTATACGTAATCAACCGACAGCACCCTCGCTCATTTAGTTAGGAACGCTCATTGGGTTGGTTTTTACGGTACTAAGCGAAAAAAAGTGGCAGTACAATGCAGGCTTGTGTGGGAGGAAAAGGAAGCACAAAAAATTGGCCGCGTATCTGCTCCTTTCGTTGCAAATGCCGTCAAAAGACGATAGTCTTTATCAGCTTTTGCGAAGTAAATGCCTCCCTTCGCTTTCCTGCTCACCTCTCATGTTGTTCCTCTTGTGTCGCGCTCCTCCCAAGGTAAAGACGGCAAAGGTTTGCTTAAATCATTTTAAATTTCCCGCGTTCCACTGCTCCAAACCGGGTGTCTCGATGCGAACGCTGCCGTACGGCGAAGACGCTCGTTAATCGAGGCGCCCTACTTCAACGTTTATAGAACCGCGTTTCCCTACTCCACGTGCATTGCAAGCAGAACGTGGAACCTACCTAGTGGAACCTTGCGTAACTGTTGCCGGTTGATTTCTTAAAATGGCGCCAGAAGCTATAGTGGCGCGGGCGACAGCAGGCGACGGCGGAGTGATTTTTTTCTGCAGTTGATGAAGTATTATATTTCGCAAAAGTCAAGCATGTTTGATTTTTTCATAAAAGAACACTGCAAATATCACTTCTGTATTGAGTTGTTGTCTCATATTGCGTAATGTCTTGTTCTTTCTTCAACAATGTTGACAAGTATGAACTTACACCGTGCATAGACGGGTAGTTTAGCTGTGACTATATAAGACTATTGCGCAGGCATGTTTTGCTTTGGCCGGGTGGCTGAATCGAGTCACAGACAGACGGACAGACAGACAGACAGACCAAAATTTTCTGGGTTAAGGTAGCCAGAAAGACTATCGTCTTTAAAAGAACAGAACTGCTGCTGGCGCAGTTTCAGGCAGGGGGCGTGTGAGCACGGCAAAGGCGGGAAATTTGAATTGCATTGGGTGGTAGCAGTGAGTGGATAACGGCGGCGCTGCAGCCCATGATGGCGAATCACTGCTCTGCACTTTCGACAGCTTTCACATTGAGTGGAACAGCTTTAATTTTTTTGTCTTTCTTGTTTATTTCTTTGAAACGGCTGCAGTGGCTCAGTGGCTAAAGCGTTGGGCTGCTGAGCCCAGGGACGCGGGTTTGATTCCTGGCCGCGGCGGCCGCTTTTCCGATGGAGGCGAGAAGCAAAACGCTTGTGTGTTTGAGATTTCAGCGCACATTATACCTAGATCCCCAGGGGGTCAAAATTAATCTGGAGCTCTCCACTATGGCACGCCTCATTACATGTGCGGCGTCGGCTCATTATTAAACCTTATAATCAGTGAATACATTTTGCTGAAATAAGTGGATGTGACCTGGCTTCTGCTCCTGATCTCTTAGTAATGAAATAGGCGACATAAATAGCATCATGATAGATTATCATATGATAGATTGTCAGAGATGGCTCGTCTGTTAGGATTCATATATTTTATCATTTGTGACTTATTTGGTGTCTAACTATAAACAAACAAACAAATGAAACACGAGAATGTGGAGTCAGTTCTGACAATCCTAAAACTTGGCATCTGTGTGAATCTCAGTTTGTTAATGTGTGGCTTGAGAAACTGAATAATCTTTGATTTGTAACAGTACTGAGTGCCAGGGACAGACTTTGTCATTTGTTGGGTGATGGCTCTTTGGAATGCCTTTGAACCTACTTCATTCTTTATGTGTTTTTTTTACGCAGCATAGTGCTGCCTTCTTGTCTTTGCGTGTTACTGCCCACATTAATGTCCTTCAATTTCTCTCCCTGTAAATGTCCTGTGCAGCAATGTTTTGGAGCTTTTTATAATTACAAAAAAACGTGTTAAAACTAAAATATTGAGTTTACAGTATTTTTTATACCTGCAGCTATTTGGCCTTACCCTAAACTGTCACCACCTTTTTCTTTTCTTTTCTAAAAAACTGAAAGTCCAAATGGCTAAAAACCTAGCGTTTAAAGCAGTCTTCATTTTTCCTCAACATTTGCACCGACTTTAAAGACGACCATGAAGGCGACATACAACCTCACTCCAATTGATAGAGTGCTCTGTTGGAATAACATGAATGCCAGTTTTAATTCGAACTTTAATAACATGATTCATGTATTGCAAAAGAGGGACTAAATATGCTGACTCACGAAATACTTTCCCACACTTGTAACGGTGTATGTCTACGATTGGCTGATCCCAACTGAATTGTCTGTTCAAATAGCTTTGTGGAATTCAAGCTGGAGCTCATGGTGTTCAAATAATAAACGTTATTTCTTCGCAGTGAAATAACATGTGCACAATATAAAGCCACATCAGTAAAGTCCCCTTGAATCTGAGGCTCGCGCTACTACAGGCAGCAGTGATGCTAAGCCGTGTCTTGAGTGGCTCTCACAACAGCATGACAGCTTTTGAAATCAGGCATTCTTAATTAAAGGGGCCATTCATACAAAATAGAAGTTTGTTTTATTTGAAAGATTTCGTGTTTTATAGTGCCCCCAGCACTTGTCCGGCAGCAAACGATGCCTTATTCACTGAAAATTAATCAATTTAGGTTAAAATTTTTTGTTCTTCCGCCAAATCATGTGTTTTCGTGACGTCTGCCAAGAAGTCATGAGGGCGAGTATTCAACGAACTTTCAGTGAGTCATTAGGCTCTGCAGCCTTGCTTACCGTCTGTCCTCCCAGATGACGCTACCATTGTCAGCCGCGGACCGTTGTCCGCCGTTGCTTTGTTATTGACCATATTTGCTCCTGGCTTGTTTTTGTTACAGCAGAAATTAATCGTTTCATGAAACACAAGGTATGCTCAACTAGCAGGGCCACTTTAGACGTCGCTTATGCCAATCGGCCAATGTCGTGTAAGACAACCCCAAAGCGGCGGGACTGCTGTGCAGTTAAAGCAAGCATAGTGTGCCCAGTACCAACAGCAGTCAGTGCGTATCAGTACTTCTATGTTTCCGTGTATTTTCGTAACTTTCATTGTTTACCCCACAATGCTTACCGCTGTAAAATGAATATGCATTACATTTAAGCGAAATAGCTCCTTCAGCAAGCTTATAAGCTCTGCCTAATTTGCGTTTGCTTTTGCCGGCCTTCAGGCAATCATACAGCTGGAAGTATGACATCATAGGTTCTGTTGCGGGAAATGAGCTAGTGGGTCGCATGGCCATTCCCTTTTTTCCAGATATATAGCTTATTTGAGCGAAATGCGCATTAAAAGTGGTGTCAGTATCATTCTAATGAGGCCGTTCTTTCGAATGAACCAAACTTGTGTTTTGTCCTCATGACCCCTTTAAAGGCACAAGCAAGAACTAAGCCTGTGCTTATAATTTCTCACTGACTGCCCGTTTTTGGCTGCTACCCCAAGTACATCACAAGGCTCTTGCCACGTCGTGTAATGGCGCATCAAGCGGGTGATTTGATATCCACCCTTTAACCGTAATTCCTGAGTGATTCTAGCTTTGTTTCCCAAATATTGCCAAATCTTTCTAGCTGCCAATGCTTTTGAATAAGGCAAGTTGTTGTATGTTGTCTTGGTGGTTCTTTAAGAGTGTAAGCTACTGGTTGTACTGCTAATTTGGGACCAGTCTTTCTGTTTCAAGTGGTATATTTCGTTTTTCAGGAGTGGAGGTTCCTCTACCTAGGTTCCAGAGAGCCAATGACCATGGTAAGCTTTGAGTTGCTTGCTCTGGCTGATGTTGAAATTTTAATTCGTGGAGGAGAAAAAAGGGAGCGCAGATTTGGATAGAAGAGGAGGATGAGGAACGATGGCAGCCAGCAGTCATGTTCTGTGTGTGATTTGATGTAAACACAGTTCTCTAGATTTAACGGAAGTGGTGTTGTCGCGGCACAGTCGTTGCGACTTTATTCGCTGAAGGAGTAATAAGTTCGTGCCGGCTGCATTTGATGATGCCACCCCCTCTAAATAAGGTTTGGGCAGTGTAGCCAATAGGCGTGTACTCATTACTGCTTGAATGTGAACATCTTCAACAGAACTCTGTCTGGTTGGGTTTAACTTGACCGCTTTCAGTAAACGTCATTGGTTGGTGTATTTGCCTCTTCCTCACTCATTACTGCTGCAGAAATTTTTAGCCGCTATGGTGAAGCATGTAACGATACATTTTAGCTCAGTAGGGTTTAAAGTTCGCGCTAAATTTAAGTGATGTAAAACGGCCTTTACAGCCCCCCAAGGAACAACTGAAAACTTTTTGCATTTTCTATCGTAATTGCTTCAAGCTAATTAAGGCAACGAGCTCGCACTACTTGCTAAAACAGCAGGAAAATTCAGGGCAAGCTGTATTCAGTTGTTGGAGAAACGAATTTGTTTGAATTTGCTTTGTACTTTGGTTAGGCGGGCTATTTTATTAACGGCAGAAACGATCACAATTGGTTTTTGCTGTAATAAGGAACTAGGAAAGTTTTTTTGTGACATTTGATTCAGTAGTTATTTAATTGTGCATCCTCACAGAAGCATAAGCGAAGAATTAACTTAGTCGTTGAGTAGTGACACTGTTGAGCCATAAAACAAACTTCAGTGTGATGAGGTATCTGTTGAATTCTCTGAAAGCGCTACCTTTGTTAGTAACCTGCGTAGTTTTTCAATGCATTCTTAGTTTATCTTTGCCTTCTAAAGCAGCATGTACAATCGTAATTGTGCATACAGTCAAGGTATAGGCTGGTAAAAGTTGGTAATGTGTGCATTTACGCTTACTGTGTAAAACTGACCATTTGGGGTGCTTCTGTTGCGGTGACTAGAGATTGACACAATGCTTGTAGACTTTCCATGTGTGTAGGGAAACTGTGTGTGAAACAGCTGGCCAAACTTTGTTGTCCAAGATATCTTTCACCAGAATCTCAGCAACTGTACGACACAGAGGTTAGCACTTCATAGGCCCTTTGTTTCCATCGTACGTGATTGAGAGGCTTCGCAGGAGGCATCAACATTTTTCCTATTGTCCGAGCTGGAATACAGGATGGACGCTGCGTTGATTTGTAAAATCGTAACACCGAGGGCTTTTGTGTTTTGGTTTGCTTATTTTTTGGTAAAACAATTGGCAGTGAAATTGTTGTGTGGCCCCCTTCACTGGAAACCTTTAGCTCAGAATGGCTTTTTGCTCACGCGCTTGTGTTTTCTTGGGGGATTTATTGAGATTGGTACTTTTTTCGAGGCATCACATAGCCAATCCATGCTTTACACGATGCACAGTAAGTGCCTTAAGTAGCGAAGTCTTAGCAACTGTTCGACACAGAGTTAAGCCTTTTGTTTCCATCATACGGGATTGAGAGGCTTTGCAGGAGGCGTCAACGTTTTTCCTATTGTCCGAGCTGGAATACAGGACAGATGCCGTGTTTGTTTGTGAAATCGTAACACCGAGGGCTTTTGTATTGCAAGGTAAAGGTGCTAACATCATCAAATAGTTTGGGAAAATGTTTTGTTGCCCATAAAAGTTTGTTGACGTAGAAATTTGGTCTTAGCTAACTGCTTCACGTGTGCCTTTACTGCCCTTCTAGGTGCCTGTACTAGTAAACGTACCAGGCCGCATGTGTATTAGCTTACAAGTTTGCTTTTGTGTTAATTCTTCCAGCCATCTTGCTCTTAATGGAGCTAAACGTACTGAGTTAAGTGGGGTAACTTACCGCCCATAGCCCTTGTTGGCCTGACAGTTTTTTAGGCTACAAAGTTTTCAATAACAGTGGTGTAAAAAATTTATAGCTGTGTATTTTTGGGTTTCCCTGCTTTCGCTTCTTCAGGAAAGAGGAGAGGCAAGACAATCTTGGGTGCGAAAAGTGGCTTAGCTGCAATTGTGTGTGTGTCTGTGTTGTGGTGGGGTTGTTGGGGGGGGAGTAGGGGGTTATGTTTTGTCAGCACTGTTTTCTTGTATCTTTCGTTGGGGTCTGTCGTCAGCATCAGGGTGTGTTGATCAGGCATCAGCCATTGTTATGTGGAACAAAGCATTAGGAAGAAGGTTGAGCTTGGGATGTTGATAGATGGCAGCAGCACCGTGACGAACTTTGTGGGCTTCCTTACGAAGAAACTTTAAAGATTGAGCTTAGGGTTCTGATAGAAGGCAAGCAGTACCCACCATGAAGAATTTCAGAAGTTCTTGACGGACATTCTTCGAAACAAATTGCTATGCCATCAACAGCAATGCACAGTTCCAAGGATAACATAAAACTTTTAGCTGCCAAGTGCAGGTGTGGGCTAATAATAATAAGGCAAGTGCGACTAACAAAATGAATAACCAGGAGTTTCAGTGCGCTCAGACGTTTTACGTGTTCGAACAATGTGCGAATTTGTAGTACCACTGTCGCCAACTATGCATTTCCAGCTGAGCTCGTTGCTTGAACAATGTGTCTTTCTCCCCTTTGCACTCTCCTATTTCCGTAGCTGGCCACGTGACTCAGCTGCCCCCACCTCCTCCATCTAAGGGCCACAACAAAGCGGCCAGGCAGCCCAGTCTGAAGGACCTTGAACTCTCACCCCAGCACCAGGTGGGGGCAAAACGTGATTGTGATTGCTTTGTAGGCCGCTTAAACAGAGTACTTGAACTGCAGTTCACACTACTTTGATGAGTGTGACTCAAGTCTCGTCGACTTCTCTCCCTTGAATGACCTCTGTGGTATCCTGGTCGGAGGTTAAAGGGACCATGGAGACCGCAGACAACTTTGCTTTATCCGAAAGATGGGGCAGCTTGTACCTTGCTTTAATTGTGTTTGATGAGAAACTTAGCTGCAACTATTGAGGGGTTTGTGTTTAAAGAGGCGGTATATGACGTGGCAAAAGCCCTTTGACGTACTTGGGGTGGGAGCAAGAAGCGGGTAGTGAGGTGTGTTGAGACGCCGTTGTGTAGAAACTGGAAGTTTTGCAAGTGCTGATCGAGAAAACCTGGCCGAGTTTTTCAGCGTGTGATAACCCTATGTTGCATAGCAGTGTAAGCATTGCTTTTGTTGCTTTGGGCAGTGAAAGTGACGAGAATTCGGATGACTTGATTAGTGCGGAAAGTTGGGCAAGTTGGTACTGGGATAACTGAGGCACGTTTCCTAATGCAAAAAGTCCCATCTGCACTCTTCTCTGGTGTTGGTGTCTTTTTTATCAAGGAAACATGGATGGAGGCCAGACTACAACAGCTTTTTTTTTTTTTTTCATAATTATGATTACTATATTTTTGTTTAAGTATACTTTGCGTGAGTTGGTAATTTATTCTTTACAGCAATTTTAGTCAAAAACGTTCTTGAGTTTCAGTAGCGAGCCCTTGAAACTATTTCTGCAATTGGGAAGCCAGGAGCTACCTGGCTTGAGCATAAGTTGTTGGTTTCTGAAATACGTTCATCCATGTAAGTTTGGTCGAATGCTCACGCATATTTGCAATCGCATCAGCTGCGATAAAAAAACTCATAAACAGGTGTAGTCACCTACAAAGCGGTATCATGACAATTTAATAGCTGAAACCATGCTTGGTGAGGCTTCACGCTGTGATGACAACCCGACACTCAAAGTTGTAAGTCCAGTGATCCAATGTCGATACTATGCTGCTGTGTTAATCCAGAAAATTGACCCCAAGCAGCCGCATCATTTGGCTGGCAAAATCTCTGCCTTGGAGGGAGACCATTTTGAGAACGGACTGTTGCGGGGAAGTGATAAAAATGTTGTGGCATCTTTTTTTTCGGCAGCCGTTCGGGGTCAGCCACAATCCGGTGGCTACCCTACAGGTTGCCGCCTCGGGAGTCGCCGAGATTCCTCTCCCCTCACCCGAGGTCCTCGCGGGCGGTTCCGACAAGACGTGGACCAAGTTTAACCATGCGGGTACGTGGGTGGCATCTTTTTTTAACACTAGCCGTGCAAATGGTTAGGCTTGAAAGGTCTCGAGACGGCTTGAGTCGATCCGAGACAGCTCACGTCGACTTGATTGCGCGGGGGAGGATAAGCTTGTAGAGTGGGGAAGGGGAAGTGTTTGCTGACAGGCTTGTGAACAGCATGGAGGAAAGAAAAGCTTAGGGGAGGCCCGGACGTTACTTCTACTGAAGCCGGAACTGGCATTTTTGTAGGCTGCCCTTTTTTGCTTGTATTGTTGCTTTCGCGACCTCCTCCGCCTTCGCTTGCACCACTGTCGTCTGCTACGTCTCTGCCTGCCAACTCTGGCTACCGGCTGGGCCGTGCAGTGACGTAGGGCCTCTGTGGGCCAGCCTTCAGCGCCGTTGCGAGGACGCGGTTGCCAGCGATCTTGATGGAGGCGAAAAAATTACCACACTTCCTCCACACTTCTCCCAATGTGCCGGTGGCCAGCGGGGCCTCTCCTAAGCTTTCTTTCCTCCATGCTGAACAGGTATGCTTTGTCATCATGGGGCCTTCAATGAAAGAGAGGAAGGGTGGCCAGAAATTGGGTTTGCATTGCCATGTTTGAATAGATGTGGCGTTGTTAGACTTGAAAGACCTTGAGAGACGACTAGAGTCGGCATGAAACAGCCCGAATTGCAGGGGACGGCAGCCAGCTGAACTGGAGCCACTTCGAGGAGCACCGTCAGCTGCTGGGCAACGAGGAGGACAGCAGCGACCGGCACTCGAGCGACGAGGACCATGACATTTGGAGCATAGCGGACGACCAGCGCGACTACTACACCCGCCAGTTCCAGCTCATGCAGCCCGACCTCCGCGGGAAGATCACCGGTCAGTGTCGTCTTCTTCGTCATGTGGTTTTTTGCTTTGAACAGTGGTGTACACACCGTGCTCTGATAGCAGAGGCCTTCAAGTGTTACCTCACCCCTGTGGCCGTTAGCAGATACACAAAAACTCCCGGGCCATCTCTACTAACGTGAAACCTGGGGAGGGGCGAAGCATGCAGTGTACAAGTGTATTCTTGGGGCCTTGGTGTTCTTGCCAACAGAGATGAAACCGTTGGAGGGTAGAGGTATGCAGGTTTGCTGTAAAAGTCTCTTGTCTTTGAAGCATGAAGCTGTCTAGCATAAGGCGTATACAAGTGTCCCGGTGTTTTCTTAGTATGTATTACGAAGCACTCCAGCGCTAGGTGTAAGCGAGTGTCCTGGTGTTTTTGGTACGCGTTACGCTCTAGCGCGAGGCGTAAATGAGTTTCCCGGTGCTTTAGTACGACGACAGGAGACACCAACACCCCGTCTCTAAGGGGCTTCGCCCCTGAAAGGAACTTGGAAGCATTCTGCAGCCAGCTCATTTTTATTTCGAGCAAAAATTGTTTTTCTGCATGTTTTCCTAGTTTCGGACCTCAGAAACATAAGTGTGACAGCATTTATAAAACCAATGTCAAAGCAAGAATCCATGCATTGTGCGTGTTGCACAGCTGCTTGATACATATGGCTGAGGCAGTGGCCAATGGTGCTGTGTTGTTTTGTCTCCCAGGTGCTGTCGCCAAGGAGTTTTTCGAGAAATCAAAGTTGCCCGTGCATGAGCTGTCAAAAATCTGGTGAGTGACGGCTTCGGTATTTCTCTTACATTATCCTTTTTCGTACTGAATGTACTACTGTGTACATTTGCATGCAGGCCACACTTTTATTCTTGCGAATTTGGCAGGGTGCGAATTTTCGGGCCGCGTATGCGAGCAACACTTTGTCATTGCTGAGAAACAAATTTTGCTTGCACCTTTCCAACTTTCGGCTGCTATGCATTGCAGTCTTCTTGACACCTCTTGATGTTTGCAGTTATTAAGGGGGGGCCATGAAGACAGGCAGAACGCAAGCTTGGTTCATTTTAGACTGCTTTGTCCTGGTAGCAAGGATACGAATTTATCATCAACTTCAAACGAATAACGGAGATATTAAGGAAAGACTGATAAAGCAGTATCAACTCCCCAGCCACTTTGTATCGATTTCTCGATGACATCACAGAATCTTGTTTGTGTCATTAGCGGCCGCGGACCCAAGCCACTTCAAGAGTCACGACTGGGTGATGGTAGGGGGGCCCAGTCCACGGTTCCATTTGATCATATCACTTGAACTCTGATGTTCAGTTAACACTTATAACTATTTTTTTTTGCTGTCCCATAGTATGTCGCTCTTTCCCATAATACGCTAACTGTAGCACTAAATTTGAAAGTTTTTGATATTCCTCGCATTCCTTTCCCCTTTTCCCCAGTTAGAAAACTGTCTTTAGTGGCTGGGCTGAAGCTGAATGAAACAAAGGCTAGTACTTTCAAACTGGA
The DNA here is from genome assembly GCA_013339765.2 of Haemaphysalis longicornis. Taxonomy (NCBI): domain Eukaryota; kingdom Metazoa; phylum Arthropoda; class Arachnida; order Ixodida; family Ixodidae; genus Haemaphysalis; species Haemaphysalis longicornis. The sequence continues at coordinate 43,196,986 of CM023456.1, forward strand.
GGCCCCTTTAAAGGGGTCACGAAGGCAAAATACAATTTTGTTTAATTTGAAAGAACTAAGTCTCAGTACCTCCCTCAGCTCCATTCCAGACATGAAAGACGTTCTCTTAACCAAAAAAACTAACGAAGTATATTGAAAAACTCCCAAATTCGTGCTACCGGGACGTGTTATGGGCAGGAGTGACGTCATTTGTGCCAGCACTGAAAGCATAGTTACCAGTGGGCAAACTGCCCGTTAGCACTCAAGTTAAGCGATCAGATGGAACAAAAGGCCCCACTACAGTCAAGTCCACTTATAACGACACCGTTTATAACAATATATTGGATATAACGATGAACAACTATGGCACCGTCCACCTTTGTATGCGTTCTGTGGTAAAATAAACCCCTTATTACAGTGCGCCAGTGCCGCGATATCGGGTATAACAATTGAATGCGAAAGTGCGAGCTCCCGCCAGCTCTCTGTGCCCACGGCATGCACCGCAAGCCATGATGCGCCTCCCTTCTACCCCTCAGAAACAATCGACTTCACGCTTATGTGAAAGCGAGAGATGAACAGCTTTCTTCTGAACCCCCTCTCGTGCCACCGCTTTGGCATTGTCCCCGCGTCTTCTCACAAGCTCACGCACTCGCTTGTGCATTCACCTGTTGGGTCACGTGTGTACCACTGTGAATTCGACTGGTTGCCTCTTCAACTGCTTCCGTTTTGCCATGGACAGAAGTTGGGCCGATGGTTGACCGTCCGAGTGCCTCACTGAAGAGGCAATTGTCGGATGCATCCGCGGACAGCAGTGAGGGACGACTCTGGCGACGTGCTTGTGCAGCCTACCGTACTTACCCGATTCTAACGTGCACCCGATTTTCCAGGCAAAAAACCAAAAAAACTTGCACCTCCAATTGTAATGCGCACGGAACTTTGTGAGCAAAAAAACGAATGCGAGAGAAACAGGCGATTTATTTCCTGAAGTAATCTCACTCATCTCTCTCCTCGTTTCTCTTCGAAAGCTCCTTGTCGCTTTCCGCTGACCACAACATCTCGTCCTCGGTGCTGTCAAGCGCATTCGCGATGCCACACTTCAAAACGAACGTTCAACCATGGTTGATGGGGTCGTGCCTACGCCCCCATGCCCACCCCGCGAGCTCCCGGCCAACCACTCATTGTGAACGCGTGGGAGCGCTCGTAAACCGTGGAAGCGGCGCACCTTCGTTGCCGCTGCTGCCATTGCTGTTATCAAGCGCGCAAGTGGAACAATTTGACGATTTGTGTGAACGCCGATAGAAAAGCCTAGTGCCTAGGCTTCCTGCATCCGAAAAATCGTTGCTAAAAGCTTTGGCGCCATCTTGAGATGGCGATGGGTGGGACGAAATTACAGCTGTTTCGGCAGTTTCTGTTTGTATCCGATTCTAACGCGCATGCGATTTTTCTGCCTGTTTTCCCGGGAAAAAAGTGCGCGTTAGAGTCGAGTAAGTACGGTACTCAGGTCTTACAGGAGGCCCAACGTACGATACAGTCCCTTAGGACTTCGTATCCGCCAAGGACCTTTTGTTCAGTTAGGTGAAGCACCTATAGATGCTCTTGAAAAAGATGTGTGCCAGCTTCGCATGAAGCAAACAAAGCTGACCGACGATGGCATCTTTTCTGCAAATAAGTAGTAGTGTGACCTTGCTTGCATGCGAATAAAATGTAAGGACTGACTGTACAATCGTCCAGTTACGTGCATTAGCGATGGATTATTTAGCGGCCCCCAATCGCACATACAAGATTCTGTGACTCTAGAAAAGTTGTCAGAAAGTCGATAGAGTCGGCAGTGCTTCACATGTTTTCTTTAATATCTGTATTATTTGTTTGCACTTTTCGATAAAATTGGTATCGTTTTTATTGGGACAAGGCCGTCTTTATAATGAACCAAACCTGTATTTTCGTCTTCGTGGCCTTTTTAAGATCCTTCGAGGAATGAGTGGGGAAGGGTGGTCGTTCTGATGCCACCCCTGGTGCAGGCAACTGTCGGACATCGACAAGGACGGTGCGCTGAGCATTGAGGAGTTCTGCACGGCCATGCACCTGGTGGTGCTGCGTCGCAACAACATTGAGCTGCGTGAGCCCCTGCCTGCGTCCCTGGTGCCCAAGCTGCTGCCCCCCGCCCCCCACAAGGGACCCCCAGTGCCCCCTTCCACCGCCACCGACGGTGAGCGATGTCGCATTTACCGTATTTGCGCGATTCTAACGCGCACACCTTTCTTAAAAGTAGCCTTCGAATGTGTGTGATCATTACAATCGAGCTCGAACTGAAATCGTCTTCAAAACGGCCAGCAGCACTGCCGTGGACCCAAACTCCTCCCAAATCCATTCCCAAAATTTGACCCGCACCAGTTTCAGTGTTAGCAGGAGCTGGATAAGCAAGTTTAAGAAGCACAAGGGATTTTTGCTGCCGCAGTTGTTTGTGTCAAATAAAACGTCTTCTGTCATGTACTTTACATAGGCGTGGTAGAATCAATGTCCAATTATATTGTCAGATTTTCCTAAGTAAGCTTACCTACACTTTGCAAATGCAGACGCATTAGGATCGTTCATATATGGTACTCTTAGGCGACTTTGCATCCCAAACACTCTGCATCCCACCAGGAGTGCCTGGCTTGTGCTTATCTTGCAGTGGAATATCGCTTCGTGCATACCTTCGTGAAGCATTGCAACAAGCTCAGCCTGCTTTGAGGGGCTTTTCTTTCAACCTGCAACCTGGTTTTTCTTCTTGTGGTGGCCACTGCAGTGGTGGACGCGGCAGGCTACCCGATGCCCCCACCGCCACATCCCGTTGGCAGCCAGCCGGGGCACGTGGCCAGCCCCAAGGGCCACACCCCTCCCCCGTCGAAGGAGCCGCTCTCGCCGCCGAACAAGGAGGTGAGCCCCCTTCCACCCCAAGGCAGCATGCCCCCTCACGGCTTGTGTGTCTTTCACTCTACGCATAAAGGGCTTCCTTGTCTTGGGGGCAGACAGAGTGTACACACTCATGTAGTTGTATGGCAACTTACAGTGTTGAGGTCATTCGGTTGTCTTTATTTGCTACATTTGTATCTGCAGTTAGTGCAGCGGCACGGAAGGTTTGCAGCATGCAAGCGATGTCCACATCGTCTGGAAAGCGGGCAAATTTATCTTTTTCTGTGTTTCTGGGTGCCTGGAAAGTGCAGTCCTTACACGAGGGTGTGTGGTATCTGCTTCACTGATGGCGTTGGCAGGATGAGGGGCCAGAATTCTGAGCTTAAATGCAACTTCGGCTTAATGCTTGCAATATGTGCCCCTTTAGTCGAGGCAAAAGAAGGGGGGAACTTTGTACTTGATTTAGAAAGTGCGGACATCACACTCGACGCACACTAAACACGCATGGCTCAAGTGAAGTTATTGTTAAAAAGAGGTTTGACGTGTTGCCCTGATGCAAAAGAGCATTCCTGCTAGGAGGTCACTGCTTCTATGAAACCAGTCTTGTAAAGGATACTGCCTCTCTCTCTCTCGGTCCATTTACCTATTTGTTTGTCTCTGTGCGTATGCAGTTTTATCTAACCTCCCATCCTTCCTACCTCCTTTAAGGAAGTGCTCTGGTGTCAGTTATAGCACTACTTTTATCCTGTCTTGCCTCATAACTAACCTTGCACCCAGGGCAACATGCATCATCAGAACGTTTTTATTCTTCATGTAAATGTTTTATTCTTCACGTGCCTGCACTGTTGTACCGGAACTGTCGTAGCAACAGCATGGGTGTGTGACGGGAATGTAGGCCCTGTCTAATAATTTGGCTTTTTTGCAAGCTTTACTTCTCAACATGGTGGTGACTATGTGAGTTACTTAATGCAGTGGAACTGCGGTTATTTCTCCCCGGGTTTTACGACAACCCGGGTTTTGTGATGGACGAGTAGAACCCTGGCAAAGTCCCCGTATAAACAATGCATTAAGAACCTCTGTTGTCCAACGCGATTTCATGCCTGACCTGCATTATGGGACGACTTACGCAAAGCGCACGACCGATCATCGGGTGAAATGAAAGTGCCTGTTCTGCGGACCTTGAGCCTGATCAATCGGTTTTTAGGTCGTGCTCAGACACAGCTTTCCTCTCCGTCTCATCTTCCATTTCTCTTCCCTCCAGCTCCTCTGCACAATCGCTTTCCTTCTCTCCTCACTGGCGTCTCTTCTTGCCGTGCAGCGGTCGCGGGGCAGTGTGCAGGTGTTCATTTCTCCCACTCAGCAGTGAATCGCCAACGTGGTTACACTGACACTCTTTGGCTTCCGCATGTGTTTGTCGTGATCGCGTGTGCCACGATTCGCACGGGCTGGCAGGAATTGCGGCAGTAGACTGCGATGCAAGATTTGTTTTTAATACAGCGTAATTTGCACCTGTGCTGCGTTATTCTTTTCACGTTTACTTTTTTCAGCGATTGGGGTTTCTGAGCATGGAAAAGCATCAGTTTGTAGTGCACATTGAAATTTTTTGCAAATCTGTCGCGCGGAACTGTATTTATAGGCGTAATTGTTGTTTGGATTTTACGGCGCCCGCGTTTTACGGCCCTTTTTTATGGTCCCCAGAAAGTTGTATGATCAGGGTTCTACTGCAGCTCATATGACAGCAATGCTGCAGCAAAGTTACGTGCAATCTAGAGTCACTAGATAAGATTTCAGAGTATCGGCACTCTTTTCTCCTATTGTTTCGTGCTGCCGGCATGATCATTCGTCGGTTCGCATCATGTGACGTTTGTTTACACTGTGACGGTTCATTGGCGCCGCCATTTTGTTGTTTGTGTGTTTTAGTCGGTAAACTCTGGTAGACTTACCTTGTCCTTCCTGATTTTTTTAATGCATGTTGCAGCATTTCAGCAGCACAAGTGTGTCTGAACATTCTGTTTTGCTGAATTGTCGGCAGTGTTGTTAACAAACGACCTGGTCGAAGTTAGTGGTGAGGACGTAGATGCAGCAATATCGCAACACTGATAAACACCAAAATGGCCAGCGTTGCTGACTTGCGTGCTGCAGTGGCGGTACACTGTGACCTTATCTAGTGACACTAGTGCAATCCAGCCTTCTGGAAGTCTCGCGTTCCAACTTTGCATTGAGCAAAACTAAAATGAACTTTTCCACCATGTTGAGTTGATAACTACACGTACTGCAAAAGGCTTATGTGTGAGCTAATGATAATACAGGGGTGGAACTGCTGTCGTGCACTGAGCGTCAAAATGGGGCTTAAATATCTGTTTTCGTTTCAAAACTGCACATAACTGTGTCTGTAGCTGAAGGCTAGGCATGGCATCAGCACACTTGATTTGACAATGGCAACACAAAGTGGAATAACTTGGGACAGTTTCAACACGTGCAAGTCAGTTGCAAATCGAACCTGAAAGGAAACTTTGATCAGAGACCTTTTCTCCCACAGTGGTGTGTTCATCATTGTCAGCCTATCTACGCCCACTGCAGGGCAAAGGCCTCTCCCGTGGATCTCTAATTATTCCGGTCCTGTGCTAACTGCGACCAATTTACCCCCACAAACTTCTTCATGTTTGTGCTGTGTTATGTGGAAATAAAATACAGAAAGGATTTTGTAGCTCTTTAGAGATTGAACCTACTAAAGAAGTTCGTGAGGATAGAGCACATCTCGCCAGCACATCTGAGGATGCGGGCGCTGGGTGGTGAACTGCACTTAGACGGAACAATAAGGAACACAATGTGAGCAAGTTTGTTTCGTGAAGTTAGGCTAACTTGTATATTAATTCTCTGTGTCTCTCGCATAGTCGATCTGCTTACGGCTCGATAATTGCTGCACTTAGGCAATTGTTACAGCCACCATAAAATTGTGCTAACGCCGTCTCTTAGAAGTGGTACTTTTGCCTGCTCCCAGGATTCCTCCAGAAATTGTGTGGCAGTTCCACCCCCGTAATAATAGTAATACAGTAACACCTCGTTACAAGACACTGTTACAAGAGACACTTGGTTATAAGAGACATTTGAATGAAACCGGTTTGGTTGGTTTTCCTATTTTTGCCATGTTAGCAACGTTGCATACAAGAGACCTTGTTTATAAGAGACATGTTTTCCTGTCCCTTCGGTGTCTCTTGTAACGGGGTTTTACTGTAGCAATAATACACTTCCGGTGGTTGTCTGGTGCTGTTGCGATGCAAAACTGCTGAGGGTGTGTTTCTTGTTAACCGTAGCGCCATTAACAGCATCTGCAGCAGCAGCAGTGTGGTGTGGCTTGTGCTGTTTTGGGCATGGCCACGGCGGTTTCTTCTCCTCCCTCACCCCCTCCCATCCCTCCCCCCTCGGCAGTGGACCAAGTTCAGCGACTCACCCACTAGCACTGTGTCGTCCCCCAGCATGAAGCCGGTGAATTTCGATTTCTCCACGGCCTCTGTTGAACAGGTTGCCGCTTCTGTGCTTCTCATTTGTTGTCCTCTGAGCAGGGGGGGGTCGCATTGGGGGGGCTTGCTAAGTGACCGTGTAGATGTCGTTGTGCTTGGCATGCTGCTTTCGAGTTTTGGTTTGCCCTTGTTCTTGAATGTGGCTGCCTCTCTGTGGCGTGTAAATGCGCATGCTTTTATTTTAGCTTTTAGGTTGCCTTTAAGGTGTGCGATACTAGAACGACCTGGAGCAGCAATTACTCAGCTTTAATGAGCTTGTTGCGTGCAGTTTTAAAAACATCAAACGGTCAGAGCTACGGAGCGAGATACCCCAGGAGCAATATTTTGTAGCATTTAACCTAATTTAAGTTTGTCAGTAGTTTAACAAAGTTGAATGTGCGGGGGCAACGTGCGGTCGTGTTGTCCGGTAGCCTGCATGTGACAGAACCAGCCATAGAGTTTCATACAATAATAGCTAGAGGGTAAACTGGCACTAGTGTCAACGCAAACTCCGAGACGGCGTTTACGCTTCGATGGGAATGATGGGTAGTTCTGGAACTGGATTGCATAGGATCGAAACAAGCCTTAGGCTGCAAAAATCGTGTTTTTTTATCAATGAAACTCTTATTGCATGGTCCACTGTTTACAAATTACATGGCAAGCAAGAAAGTTAGTGACCAAAAACAGGTTTTCTGCGAAATAAAACGGCGCGTTTATATAGAAAGCAGACATGGAGTCGAGGGGGTTTGCGGAGTATGTTTGCCATTAGCCGCCAACTACAGCGGAACGCAGACTTCTGCAAAAACTGTTTGTAAAAGTTTCGACGCTTGTAGTTTTTAATATTAAGAGAAAAGTTTTCTGCTCTTAAAAAAAGAAGCCAATTACTTTTTGTAGAAGTTATTAGTAACCTTCATCAAGCAGCGTTCCTATCAGCTGCCGGTACTGCTGGTCTAAGCCGTAGGAGCAGGCGTTCACACGAGAGGTGTGGCTGTTCCAAGCAATTTGCAACCACCATCAGTTTTGAAAATACAGTGCTCTGCCGAATGAGCCGTGCTGCAACTCCTAATTCGCAGATAACTTCGCCGTACGCAGTGTCTGCAATGAATTGATAACCCACCCAATTCACAACTCTGGTTATAAAACATTCCACTCAGGGCGGCGTCAGTGCGCGTGCGGCATGCAGTTCGAGAAACGTATTTTTGATTGCTTCTTCCAACACTCCACGTCAGCAAATGCGTTCATGTAGGTTCAAAACGAAACTGCCTGAACGATTAAATTCATAGTAACTTCCACAAGCTATCGAGTGCCAATCCAAATCCAGAACTACCCATCACACCCATTGCGGCGGATGATCACAGCACCAGATTCCTCTCTAGTTGTTATTTTATGAAACTATGGAACCAGCTGCCTGTTGCCTTTGCTGCGAAGTCCCTGATTTGCAGTGTGGAACCGGTCGTCAATGTTTGTTGAAGGGGACGAGCATGGAGGGGACATTTGTTTAGATGTTCTTAGTTCATACCATGGCTGATGCTTAGGAGGCATTGAAAATGGGATATGCAGTGCATGCGTGGAGTTAGCAGAAACTCTGGCTGAGGGGGCTTGCACGGCGGTTTTGTTGACTGCTTGCACGCAGTGCAATTAGTAGTGCGTGTTTAGAATTCTCCTTATTTGCATTTGTGTTGTGGTGTTTTCGATTTGTGGCGAAGTAATTGACTTGCTTGCCAAGGACGACTATCTAGCCAAGGATGACTATCTAGACTATCTAGCCTTGGCAAGTGACTATCTTGGCATCACTTGCCAAGGATGACTATCTAGCCTATACACGAGATTGCAAGCCGGTGCTTATAATAGCAAAGCCAGTGATATGGAACATAGGGTTCTCCGTAATAGGGCTTCAAGTTATTCTTTATTTAGCCCTTTGAAGGCCAAAAATTCTTTATCCATACAGTGCATCTTGTCTAAACAAAAATCTTCTTAACGGAGATTTTAGTTTGTAAAATATCGCTAATCATCTCTGAAGCCGCCCGCGAGAAAGAAAATAGAAAGTACACCTCATGGGGCCGCACCGAAACTTGTAAATGTTTAGCCCAAGTATTTTATATAAGGAGAACTTTGTTTCACACATGGTAACAGATGTTGCCATCACACATCCAAATCCATGGGTAGGAGAAGTCTCTTGGCTGATGTGTGCAGTGTTGGTCTGATGACCACTTGGGGCACAGGGCAGAGGACCCTATTCTCCATTGCATTGACTTTTATGTATGGTAATTGCTCTGTGGAATTAGTGGAGAATGCTACAGGACCCCTTTAATTACTAATTCAGGCTGATTAACGGATCTGTGGAATGGATGAGCTGATACAGCTGATGTAGAGTAGAATTTTGAATTTCACCTAAATGAAGAGTCACTAGTTGTTACAGTAGCGTAAATGTAGATCATTGGTAAAAGGACTTTGGCTTTTCAGCCAAAGTCCTCGCCCCGGCGGACGTCGTCCGCCGGGGATCAAAGAAGGAAAAAAAGATTCACAAATAAAACTAACGAAAGTGAAAAGTCGCTGATCATTGCAGTAGTATAAATGTAGATCATTGGTACCAGAAAAACATAAATATCCGAATAACTAAATGAGGATTTACCCAATTTAGCTATTCGTTTCCTAATCTGGGTATTAAAAAAAAATAAACGAGAAGGTTCATTAGTTTGGCTGTCAGTAGCCAAATTCAGCTATAAAAAAACGAAAATGACCTAATGGATTTGCAGAGGTCTGTTGGTGGCCTCGTGCAATTAAATAAAACCAAAACAAAACAAAAATTTAACAAGCAAGATGCCACCACGAAAATAGAAGGCTTGTGAAACCCTGAAGCGCAGCGTAAGGATGCTGGTGCATGAATTCACAAATATAAAAATTTCTGTACAATGTTTGTGCTCGCAGGCAAGGCAGAAACCGCATACGTTGGCTGTATGCTCTCTTGGCTGCATGTCTTAACATGCACACAGCAATGGTTGCTAGAAACATTTATTGCACTTGCCCGTAATGACAGTATTGTGACCCTCTTATGTGAATAACTGCATCGAATGGAGCAGTGCAGGGCTAGGTGTCACTTATGCACATTCATCTGCTGATATCTCGGGGTTAAGCCAACTGGAAAATGACTGAACCCCGAAAAATGAAGGTTGAATGATCTAAACCCATCTACTGATATTGGCTCGCGCTGTTCACATGCCCAGAGCAAATGCAGTTTCCTATGCATTATCAGTGTCAGAATGAAAAAAAAAAAAAATGCCCCGGTGATGTATGGAGGCAACCAACTATGTAGTAACTCTGTTGCATCTAAAGGAGAGGTGATCATCATTATTGGAAAAATTCCCTACTAGCTGCTTCGCCGCATGGGCAGTTACCGGATGACTTTTGAAGTGTAGACACCGAAATACTTCTTACGCCGTGTTTTTTTAGGATATTAACTTTGTTGAAGCTTAGGGAGGTTAACAAGTGCAGTTGCTGCCCCGTGGTTTGTGCCGCATGAGATGCAGCGATGCAAAAAATGGGTGTGCATTTTGCGTGCTATTCCATTTGGCATGTGGCTGCTAAAGTCAATGCTGAACAATTTATGGTACCAACTAATCTTATCATGCATTTGGCCAGTGAATAAACTTAGCCTTTGTCTACCTCCCCTTCTCTTAGGACATCATTCTGCTTGTTGAATTTTGAATGAAGCAGGGGAGAGAGAAGCTCCTCTAAAGTCTTCAAGGGGGACCCCTTAAAGGGACACTGAAGTGATTTGTAAACATTGCGGGATTACTAGCGCAAATTGTAGTTCGGAGTCCGTAGGCATTGTTTCGGACCGCTCTGGCCGCGTTTACGCGAATTTATTTAGTAGAAAAAAACTAATTCGGAAAATGCTGTCCTCCTCTCTTTACGCTCGCCCATTTTCTGTGGCGTTTTCGTGTGACGTCAGGAGGGGATGAGCTGGCAATTGGCTGCGCTACTGCACGGTTCGCCGACCAGCCGACCTACCGATCGAGTCAGTCGGCCCAGCGTTTCGTCCGCCGGCCGCCGACGGGTCGTCGCTATTCGCTCACTCAATTGAAACTAAGCCACAACACCTTTGTGAATGAAAGAATGTGCCTTTCCTTACTTTGTTAGTTTGTACACTGTGTCAAACTCAGACCCCGGGTCGCTCCACACAAGCGCTGCACAAGTGCACATGCGACGCTTCGCTGACTTTACGCTAGTAGGAAAATCTAAGGCCAATTGAAGGCGGTAGAAGAGTCAGCGAAGTCAATATAGGTACTAAGAAAATAAAATCACCTGAAACTTTTACCGCACAGCGCAAAACTAGGGAGCAGGAAACACTTTTTGCGCTGGGTAAACAAGCACAGCGGTCAGCAGCACGACTGCACATCTGCGAACGCTTTTCCGTCAAAGAAATGCAATTGCTAGACGTGAGATATTGTGGAAGTTTGGGGGACACTTACTGCAGGAGCGATATACAACAAATAGTCACATAAAGTACTTAAAATGCTTAAAATAAATAAAAGTGTAAACTGGTCATACATTATAAATCTTATATATTGAGCCCGGGCAGCGGTGGCACGTAGCCTAGCGGTCTGAGGCGCTGGAATTTGTTTTGAAAGTCGCAAGTTCGAATCCCCGTGGGTAAATGTATATTTTTTTTTGTAACTTGATTTTTTCGTATGCGGCTGATGTTTTTCTCAACTGAGTTTCACACATTTTGGGCCGTAACGTTCACTGCTCCACGAGCGAGATCGCAGAACGCGCGCCTACTGACAATGACGTCGCTAGCGAGTTCTCGTTGGCGTGCTTGTGCCACAAGCATCGACTGCTTGCGGGCAGTGGGCCCAGGCCTGAATCAGCACAACCCTTGGCCTTGTTTGCGAACTAGCTTTTTACGAACAGACATGAGTGAGGCACGCTCCGAATAGGCGGGAAAAGCGCATGGCATTTGAGAGTCTGCGGTGACGCGGAGGCGTTCATCCACTGCGTAAGGCCTTGTCTAGTGATTTCTTGCGATTCCAAGCCGCCCTGGGAGGGTTTATCTTAGACATTTGACAGCCGACAACAATGGCAGAAGCGCGGTACGGCGATAATTGAGAAATCGAGAATGCCCATCCAACAACGCCATCAGATGTCAAGCATGTTGTTTTACAGAACCGAAACAGAAAACGAAACTTTGGATTGCTAACCTTGGGCATTGTCCAATCACGGTGCCCCCCCCTCCTGACGTCACAGCCTTTAGTGGTGCGGCCGCCGCAAACCGCGCATAGTAGTTTTTCTTCTTTCGCGCTTTGTAAATAATTACCGATTTGTCAACCGGATAACACGATGAATAGTGTGTTAATTTGAGCCAGTCTACACAGTGCAAGCAAAAACGGGAGCTTGACAAATTCACTTCAGTGTCCCTTTAATTACCCAGAGCTCTGCGATCGCTTTTGCATAGCAACTTACTAGCTCCACTAAGGGTAGTTGTGGCCTTGCATGGGAGGAGGCCATCTAGTGCCTGCGTAATCGTGGAAGTCCTCGTCCCTTGGAATGATAACAAGCGTCTTGTGGGCTTGGGGTTTCCTCTGTCTGTCCCCGCCGGCCGGCTGCCATGCACAGGATCCTAGGATTCTGCATCCTGTTGCCCGTCGTGTGTCGCCGGACGGCCACACCATTTCCTACAATAATGAACAGGACAAAGGAGGCCTGGGCTTGGCTGCAGGTAGGACTCTCTCTCTCTCTCTCTCTCTCTCTCTCTCTCTCTCTCTCTCTCTCTCTCTCTCTCTCTCTCTCTCTCTCTCTCTCTCTCTCTCTCTCTCTCTCTCTCTCTCTCTCTCTCTCTCTCTCTCTCTCTCCTCCCCCCTCCCTCCCTCCCCTTATGAATTCAGTCTAAAAACTGTAAACTACACCCATCTTGTAACGTGCATTTATGTTGGGCGGCCCACAAACTCACTTTGCTGTCCTGGCTGTTTCAGATGCCTGCGGCGATTGCCGGTCTGGTGGGGCAAAGAACATAGTCAAGAGGCTTTCCGGTGAGTAGAAAGAGGGAGCGGTTGCACTGGTACATTTCCAAACGAACCACGAAATTTCGCTTCCACTGATCCGTGCCCACCGTGAGGGCAGGTGACCTTTTGTTACAGCCATGCTGTTATTGGCTAGGTTCTGTCGAAAACTGCATCAACAGGGTGTGTAGAAAAAAAAAGCCGCATAAACAGAATTTAATCTTTAAGCAAAGCCAACTTTCGCGCAAATGCTGTGGATCTATCACTCTAATGTAGGTATCTTGAAAAACTGAAATTGGTTGCTAAGACCAACTGTATTATTACGCTAAGTAAACATGCGGAATTTCGGACTACTGTCAATGCATGGCTGTCTGCAGAGGGAGTATGGTTGCACAAGATGGCAGTAACTCTCGTTTGATCGAAACTATCCCAAAACAAGTGATCCGCTAGGATGTCATCTAATTAACTAGGAAGTGTGCTTAAACTGTGAATGACAAACATGTTTCGTTTGTTTCGTGCACTCCTTGGGCTGCACACAGCTCCGCTGGTCATCTTTCTTCACAAAGCTAAAGGGCATTGTTTTTTTTTTTTTTTTTTTTTTTTTTTTTTTTTTTTTTTTCTGCTAGCGATTGAAAAGCAAGGTTCCAAAAAGGGCTTCCACAGATGCGGCAACTTAATCGCTAACTTCAACCAAATAATGGAGATGTCAGCTGCCGAACGAACCCATCGCTAAGACAAATGACTGGACGATTGCAGTGGGCTTCCAGTTCCGTTTGATCGCATCACTTGGTTGCTAACATGCAGTTAACCCACTGAAAGTCATGTCTAATGCTGGCACATGTAACGTCGCTCCTGCCTATAACACATCACTGCAGCACAGAAGTTTGAAATTTTTAATACTTGTGTCTTTTTGGTTAAGAACCGTCTTTTGTGGCTGGGATGGAGCTGAGTGAGGGGCTGAACCCTATTTCTTTGAAATTAAGCCAAGTTATATTTTGCCTTTATGGCCCCTTTAAGAATGCTCGGTGAAGGTCTTAAAAGGTTTTAATGATGCGCACTCATTAAATGAGCTGCTTGCCTGTCTTTTCTCACCAGCATTGAAGCTTCTAAGAGGGTGCTATGTGGATTTTACCAACTCCATAAGCAAAGGGTGTTATAAGATTCCCTTGGCCCATTGCGCACAAACACTCCCAACTTCCACCACCCTTTGCCGTGTGTATGCAGGCCCTGCTGTGCCTTCAGGTCCTCAGCAGACACTGGCCTACGTAGTCACGACTGAAGTGACTGGAGACAATGCTGCAAAGTGAGTGCTCACTTTTTTGATATTCTCATTCCTGTCTGCCTGGCACTTCTTCCAGCTTTTCTCTCCTTGTCGAGCCTTCCTTTCCTTGCGCTTTGATTGACCACTGAGCAAGCATTTTCTGGCCTTCAGATGCGGAGCTCAAACCATCTGGCTTTCAAACTGTCTGGGGTTCGTTGTAAATACCTGGTTACGTTATCTAAAGGGGGCTTTTAAAAAACTGATCGTTGTTTCCCAAGTAATTTTTGTCAGCGTCATTGTGCAGCTTGTGTAGCTTGTGTAATGGCTGATTTGCCAGTTTGTTGTGGTGCTGTAACGAATATGTAAAATGTGGCCCTTGTAATAATATGCGTCGTCGTTTTTGTAACTCACTATACTTCTCTAACCTGAAGCAACCCAGTTTGAATCAGGGTGTCACAATGGAACCAAAATTGGAACAAAAAAAAAACAATATTGTTTGTGGGGGGAAAAAAAAGGAAGCGGTGGAATGTTGTTTAATATTTCGTTCAGGAGTTAAACCGAAAAAATTTAGTTTTGGTTTGCAGTTTGAGTGGAAAGTTAAGGTTTTCAGGATTCATTTCGATTTCCATGCATAAAGGTGGGGGATTTCTGTCGGTGGTTCGCTGGCATAAAATTTGCTTCTCGCTGGCTGCGATGCAGACGTCATGGCCTTATTTAATTTATTTACTTGCTTAATAAAATACCCAATACGCTAGCAGTTATGTTGTGCTTGTACGTATGTGCTGCCAGAGCGTAGTGGAAAACGGTTCATGAGGGGTGGAAAGGTCAGTGTCGGGCAGGGAATTCCTATCTTTCATAGTTTTAAGAAAAAACGCTTAGAATGCGGATGTGCGCAATAAATATTCCCCAATTTTCTTGCTGTTGTCTGTTCGTCTTTATGTACACGCGGGAGGGGGGCTGAAGGTACTGATGTTGATTCTTTGCTACCTCCTCTTATACCAGTTTTTAAGATTGATTGCAGAGAAAAGGTGCGATGAAGTTTTAGAGTGTTCCATGAGACAGAGCATTTTAAATTTGTAATGATAATGTCAAAACTATACGAGCTAGTAACAAAGCGCAGAGCCAGATTTTGAATTGCCTCAAATTTATTCATAAGAGTTTTAGTGTTCAGGTCTCATACCAAGCCAGCATACTCAAGAATTAAGCGCATGTGCACAGCACGTTGGTTTTCTGAAAGCCTGGAGTGTTCGCATGTAACAATTCTGTGCTGGGCCTAATGAGGCACCCTAAAACAAATAGCACTCGAGGATTACATCTTTTCATAATTTCCAATGTTTGTTAACATAATTTCATAAATCTAATATTTCTTTGCGGGGAGACATGAACCGTTACAAATAATTATTTTTGTCGTTCGGGAACTGAATTGCAATGGAAATTTTATTTGTGAAACGAGACAGAAACCGGAACGAAAAACATTTCATTTTGACACCCTGGTTTGAATTCATGGCCGAGGGCTGCCAACGTAAAATCAGCTGCATTGAATTGGCAAATGGCATTGCTTCTACGGAAGAGCTACGGTTGCGTTGTGAATGTGTGGAAGCGTCAAAACTGGTATAGCAGTTATACAGGCAAGTTCAAATTGTGGCGACAATGTATGACGTGAAAATCTTTTTTTTTTTTAATCAGTGATAAGCTGACCGCATGAAGTGCTGAGTGCGCGTGCATTAAGCCACACAAAAGTATCTCAGAATACGAGAAATTATTGGTCTTAACTTGGTGAGAGCGTTGTGAGGCAGTAAACGCTTGGCTTTACGTAGATGACGTAACGAGAAAGCTTTCTTTTCGCATTTTTATGTTCATGCAAACAAGGGATCTGAGACGAAGGTAAGGAAACTTGACTGTCACGTGGTGAGGCACAACCACCCCACACATGAGATTTTCCGAACATTGCTGGAACAGGGACATGCCATCTGGCAGCATGGCTGTGAATTAAAATGTGCATTGGGCATGCAGTGTTTGTGGGAGCATCTGATTCGTAGCATGCGCGGTAGGTATGTGGATTATCGCGGAGTTTTCCGCATTGTGACCCAGTTTCCCAGTTCTGTTAGTGTGCCTCTTAAAGCGGCCACGAAGGCAAAATACAACTTCGATTCACCTTGGTAACTCAGCCCTATCCCAGCCGTGAAAGATGATTTTTAATCGAAAAAACACAATAAATGTTATAAATATCAAATTTTTCTACAGTGGCAAGATGGACCAGCGCTAAAAACATAGTTGCCACTGTTTTAACTGCATGTTGGCGTCCAAGCGATACAATCAAACGGAACTGGACCGATCATGTGTGGACCAATAGACCAATCATTTTCTCTTCATGGCCCCTTTAATTCACCCCTACTTGGCTGAGCAATAGTGTCTTTGAAATATCTGGTAGAAGGCTTACTTGTCAGCTTGGCCCACTGCTTCATTCTGGAAGTGTGCATTTGGGGTTTGTTATGCAGGGAAATGCAGTAGTTTAAGGTTGATGCTAAATGTCGCTGGTCTTCTGACACGTCGTGTCCCCGGGCACATTTTGCATGGACCCTTGCCCCGTTTTGCCGCATGCACGGTGGGGGGGGGTGTTCCAATTTTTCACTGTTGGAGTTGCAGGCGTGCTGCGATTGTGTCGTCGTTTGCTTTGTAAACATTTCTGCCCCCGCCATTTCCCTCTCATCTCACACATGAACTGAAAATGCCTTTGTGAGGTCTGGCACAAACCACCATCTTTTACGACGTGCTTAATGTAAAAATCTTCACACGAATTTAACACACAAAACAAGCATTGAAAAATTATTTTTTTTTTTTTAACAAATGTCGGGTCATTTTAGAAGGGCAAGAGGGATAAAGAATCGACTGGCTGAGTGATTCAATTATACAACCCGGGGGTGGGGGGGCTGGTGCTGTAGAGGGGGAAGTGAAAGGATATAGATAGGCAATGGTCCCGGGTTTGAATCCTGGACCAGGACAAATTTTCCTTCAACTTTTAAGTTTCTGAGAAAGCTGTAGAGCTTTCCTTTGTAGCCGTACGGCTGCATTGAGCTGGATGTGAAATTTTCCTTCGCAGATATAGGGGAGTGTAAAAAAGACAGGAAGAAAGAGTGGACTTGACTTGAAGATTAAGGTACTGCTGAAACATATTGGTACTGATTAAGGTACTGCTGAAACATACTGCTGAAACTTATTCTACAGTTTGGTTCCCCAGATGTTAAGCCAGGGTGCTCGAAATGTTAAACAAGCCATGTTTTTATCAATGAGTTTGATTGAGAGTCCAGTATTTGGAGCGTGGTCGTCAACGGGTTGTTGCCTCCACCTCCTTCTCTTCCTCCCAGCTCGTTCTCGGGGGTCACGGTGGCGCCCCCCTGTGGTGGTGGCCCGCTGCCGCCACCGCTGCCCCAGCAGGGGCCCAAGAAGGAGCCGCCGCCGCCCCCGCCCCCCAGGCCCAAGCGCAACCACACGCGCAGCTCCTCCCTAGACCTCAACCGCCTCGGTGAGAGTTTGCAACAGCTGACCCTTGGGCAGTGGGGGCCCTGTTACCGGGGATCTGTACATACCAGTTTAGAATCTGCTAAGAACCCGTTGGGCTCGTTGGTTCATGTCAAGAATTTACAGCGCAGACGCATGAAGGAAGAACGGCACACCTTGTGTGCCAACTTTCAACAACATTTATTGGACGGAAAGACTTTATAGGGGGAAAAACAATTGTCTTTCCCTTTAATAAATTTTGTTGAAATTCATGTTTGTGGTGGGCCGTTCTTCCTCCGTCCTTTGTGTGTCTGCGCTGTAAATTCTCGACTTCTTCAGAATCTGGGTAGTGCAAGCACCCTGGCTGTGTAGTAAGTAGCAATCGTGTTGGCACAGCCTCTAAGAGATGAAAACTCAACATTGCTGAACATTTTCTTTTAACAATGCAATTTATTCAATGTAAGAGTTGGCTTTCAAATTATGAAACGTTTCTGAATGTTTCCTTGGCGTTTTTCTTATGGCTGCGTTCTAATTCGTTATCAGCTTGGTAAACAGCTTATGAAGCAGTCTATAGGAACAAGAATTAAAACAGCGTATCAATCGCCAACGCTGACAAAAACCTCGTTGCAGGCATTTAAGCAAACTCAAGCCATAGTTTCATAAAAAAATAATAGCATTTTCATTATACACTTTACGTGATTTAAAAAATAAACATAAGCATCTTCATCAGTAGTAAACTACATAAGTCCTAAAATTTGCTGAAAATTTTGAGATAAGTGGAGTTTCGAGTTAAAGGGGGGCGAACAGATGGCTCCTCAGGGAGGCACGGCAAAAATATGTTTTGACTTAAACCGATATTTGAGATATCCGAGTTCGAGTTAAACCGATACTTGAGATGTCCGAGTTCAAGTTAACAAGGGATTATTGTACATAAAATATTTAAATGAAAGAACAAGTTAGTTTGTTACAGAATTTGTGTAAAAAGGTGCCGCTACACTCATTTTTTCCTTTTAGACAGGAAGGTAGTCTGCATTGTTGTTGACTTCAATGCTGCCCTCCGCAAAGCAGTCTTCATTGCCGGCTTCGTTTAAACTGGAACAGGGCCTAACATGGCGGACTGCCTGCAAAGACGGCAACAAAGCCATCTAGAGGGTAAATTAGAACGCACTGTACGAATACTGAACACTGCTTCAACTTTCTGCCGACAGATGGCAGAAAAGTCCGGTTTCCCCCGTTTGCCCCCAGGTCAGTGGGGCAAACCAGGGAATAACTTCTCGATACATACCGTACTTACTCGCGTAATGAACCCTCCCCCCACTTGTCTTCTTGAGAATTTACTTTTTTGTCACTTTGAATAAAAAATGCAGCGGGAATATGTTTTTATCTCAGCATGGTTGCTGATCCCTTAGACCATCACGGTAACTTGATATCGTGCTACAGTACGCGTATAAATGCTAAAAACGCATTCCAACAAAAAGAAATCTCAACAGCAGCAAGAGACACTTGAGCATGAATGCCGTGGCTCACAATTTAAAAATTGCACGCCTGCTGAACTCAAAACCTTCTTGCGCAGTAAAAACGTTCCTGCGTGCGAACAAAGCAGAAAACGTACTCCGCACTCCTTCCCTGCTCTTTGTTGCTATGGCTGGTTCTGGCGGCGTGCGAACAAAGCACTAAACGTACTCCGCACTCCTCTGCTCTTGAGGTTCCACTTGTGGTTTTGTTCAGCTGTGTTCCAACTTTTTTTTTTTTGTGCCCCTAGTGCACGCCACACGATAAGCCAGTACATGAGCTACACAGCTGGATTTAAACTGAAGGTGGTGGAGCAAACCGCGCGGCTGGGCGACACTTAGTGTACACTATGGGGGAAAACGAGGTTTTTGGGCGGGGAACAGAGATCGCCGTGTGTTTCGTGGGTCCAAAGAAGGGAAGTTTCTTGGTGTTGGAAAAGAAGTTTTGGAGTGCCTTGATGGCACGCAAGACGGTGCGCTGTGGGCCGACAACAAATGTGAGGCGGCAAGCGACTTTAGTAAGGAGGACAGCTCTATGGCAAGTAGGGACCCACTAGCATGTTGCGAATAAAAAAGCAATTTGATTTCCTACATAATTACCTACGTGTTTTTACAAAAATGGCAAGGCTGTGACAGTGCTTCTCTTAGCAACTTTATTGTATGAAATTTCAACCTTTAAAACTGTTGCAATTTTTTCCCACATAATGAACCCTCCCCCCAAATTCATGCTGAATTTTTTGGTAAAAAAGTGGGTTCATTTACGCGAGTAAATACGGCAGTGCCCACAAAAGGTACTGCAACTCCTTATACTGGTTAACTCTGGTGCAATGTTTAAAGGGACCGTGCAGCACTTACCATCGACTATTCGAAATTGTTTTTGGAGTAAAGTCTATTGTCCCAGCAATCTCCTCCCACAAGAATTGTGAAAATTCGTCACTTTCACTGAAACTACACGCAATGAGAAATCTCGTATACTGTTCCCTCAGCTCGATCGCGGACGTGACGAAAGCTGCGCGCTCTCCCAGAGAGGGGGGTGGCTTGCGGCGTTCTCTTCGGTAGTGGCCTTCGATATATCACAGGCCAGGGAGTTTTCTCCTTTTTTTGCGCAGCGTGGAGGGGTCTATTTCCAGTCTGGGGCCACAAAAAAGCAGGCATGGCTGCCTGTTCGCAAGCACGTGCTCAGGCTGGTAGAGCATTTTTGAAGCAATAAACATTTGTTGTCGAGTGGTCTGGTTGAAAGGGGAGTATTGAGTTTGTCACTCTAACTTCGCGCGCACTCATAACACAAAAGAAACGCCAAAACTGTGCGTACAGGTTCAGGCATAGAAGAGGTTGGTACACAGTGCCGACGATGGCAGAACGTCGCAGGAAATGGGAGAAATAAGCCGCGAAGTTGACCAGTGACAGCCAATAGGACAGCCATGGCCGCAATGACGTTGTTTAGGCCATGCCAGGGGTGCATAATGAGAAAAATTAAAAAAAGCACTTTTTTTTTTTTTTTTTTTTTCACGTTTTTCACGGCGATTTGCGCACTCACCGCTTCACGTGCATGTGTAATATTTGGCTCAGGTATTCCTGGCAGTGTAATCTAAACGTCATGCAGGTTTACTTGCACTGCTCAAAGAGTGTTGCAGGGTCCCTTTAAGTGGGAGGTAAGCACATGTTGGCAAAGAGAACAAGAATGAGCAGCAAATTGACAGTGTCTTAATGAAGGGGATGAAGTTTGTTCCTGAGGTGCCACAATCCCAGCTTGTCGCGGGCTGATGTGTTACAGAACTTGCATCACACCTGCTTTGCGGTGTCCACTGAGTATGCAACTGAATAGCACTTACGTTGATTGTGCATGTGTCTGTTTCTGGTGGCCCATTGGCAGTGTCTGAATTATTATTTCTTCCGTCTTTTGGCAGATGAAGCTGGTAAGTATTTGTTGTAAGGCATGCAGATCTAGCCATAATGGGGAACTCTTGTTTGGATCATTTGGTCGTGGACAAACAACACTTGTTCTCCTTTTGATATTAAGGGGAAACACTGGTATTGAGGACATTCTTGTTATTTTTTAACCTATGTGCTTGAGATTTACACATTCAGTGTATTTTAACACACTGAGCACAAATATGCAGTCAGTTTTCATCAATGTGGTGCAAGTTCAGAGATGTGCAACATGTTATGCCATTGCGTTCAATTTTTTCATTATCTAGCTATGAAATACTCGAATACTTTTTGTCCCTTTCAGCTCTAGAAGGACCTATACCACTGCAGTAATTTTAGCATCATTTCTGCAATTGCTGTAAACTTATTAAATGCCAGGTCATCAATTACCAAAGTTTTCATAAAACGAACTGCATAAAAAATTGTGTAGCAAAAAGATGCTCTAAATTTTTGTGTTTTTATTGTACTGTTCAGTTTATAAGCTTTCGAACGCAGCAAAAAATGATACAAATCTGACCAGTACATCCTGTGATATTGTGCCCAACAGTTGACCTCGCGGGAAAAAAAAATTGGTCCTGAGAAAACGAGGCACGAAGTTTGGAAACATGTGAAAATGGTCGTTTAGGCTACCTCAATGGGCGACAGCTTTAATACTTCTGGTACAGCTATAATAATTTGTGCATTCTTTGGGACCTGTAGACTGCAAATAAAATGAATTTAAAAAATGGATTTATTGGGAAATTTTCAATCCTCAAGACCAGCACCCCCTCAATGTGGGCTAAGTTAGCAATTTTTGCGACTTTATGGTTGAATTACCTATTTTTATGGCTTCCTTATGGACCTTGTAATGACACGAAACAAAAAGGTGGCTTCCGTGGAACTCGGATTAGCACCTCAGATAATTAGCAGCACATAAAGCATTTGCACTTTCGGAGTAGTGACCCTTGGCACACGTTGCCAGTTGCTCCCAGGAAACAGAGCACGAGATTTTCTGCAGTCCATGTAGCATAGGAACCTATGTGTAATATGGGCCTGTATGGGTCAATATGGGGCGAAATTTCAACACCAGAATTGAAAAAAGAAAAGTTTTGATGAGAGCAACGAAAGCTTGGTGCAAAAGATTTATTTCTACATTTTATGCGGCACTGAAATAACGTGAACATGTAACGAAGACTTTGTGCTATACAAAACGTACAATAGCTATTGCGTGCTTGCATTGAGGCCAGTACACAAAAGCCCTTTACTGTTCGAAATCTTGCATTATTTTGTAGGACTAGTTCAATATCAGGTAAAAAGGTTGTGTGTGTTTTTTTTTTTTTTAACCTTGCCAAAATACTCATGTGCAGTTAGGCATTTAAAATGGGCTTGGTTCTGTCTTCGAACTACGGGTGGTTTGTTCACTGACTGATACTAAGCAGTGCAGTCTGTATTAGAAAGCCAGACGGTGATGGCTTGTTAGTTATCCTAAAACCGAAATGGTGCAAATTCATGTTTAAGTGCACCTTATTTTTTCGACTAAACTTTAGTCGAAACTTTGTTTTTTAGTCGAAACTTTGAAACTTTGTAGTAGTGGTGTAAATGTACCCAAATTTAAGAAAAAAATTTCTATGGTACTTGAGACCAGAGCTGAAATGAGCGAGCGAATGATAGTGGGTGTTGACAGCCCTTGACAGCCCTGTGGAGCAGCCATAGTGAAACACAGAGCTGTAACGGAATACTGCATCAGCCCTTAGTTGTATCTGGGCTCTGAAACATAGATGCGATGCCCGCTGCTTGCAACTGGTCATGATTACAACTTGGTTTAATTGCCAAAAAAACAAGAATGAGTTGGGAGAGTCAGTGGCTCCTGTTGTTCTTGTGTCCGCTGTTGCAGGTAAGGGAAACCCTCAGAACTTGGGTGCCCCACCTGCTGTTCCTCCAAGGGTCTCGCCAGGAAACGTGAGTACCTTTCTTCTCTCATTCCAACCTCTGGGGTGTACAGAGGAAGTTGGGCATTTGCCCACATTTCGGGGGCTTGCATGCACTGACGGTTGCGCATTGCTGGTTCCCCCAGGAAGAGAAGGAAGAGACCGAAGAAGTCGTAAGTAGCCAAACACGCAGAAAAGTTTTCGTGCCGACATCTTTCCTTGTGGTTTCGATGCACGGGTGTAAATGACTGGGCGGTGCAACGAAAAGCTTGTGAGGGGCACTTAATGATTGGACAGTGATTGAAACCCTTGATTGAAACCCTTCGTGCATGAATGTGATATTGCCGCGAACCATGTATAAGTTTATTGTTTGTTTTTGCTGCCCGGCCATGCCCGGCTGTGTTATCTGCGTCCCAAGCAAAGCGCGCCTTCCATTCTTTATTTTTATGCCGCACGGGCTATCACATTCAGATAAGCAGACTGTCACACCCTAACGTCACTAGCCCAGAATGATCTTCTTTGATCTACAATGTTCTGGATGTAAATCGACGGTTCCAGAAACACTAGCGCCAAGAGATAAAAGCCTGCAGAGCAGACGCCATGGCATTCGAATCGCCGACACCAGTTTACGCACGTCACTTTGTTGATTGCTGTATCGCTGCCTTGTATTCTTTGAGTGGTTAGGGGATCACAAGTTCGCTCCAATAAACTTGTTTTTCTTGAAGACAACTGCGTCGTCTTTGGCAACGTGACAATATAATAGCGTCGCATGATGATTAACATGTGCAAGTTTGTGGACGATTGCACTTCCCACCCACCCCCCAACTCCAGCTTGTGAATCGTTACTTGTTGTGGCGGCTAAAAAGGTAACCTTTAGGTTGCCCATCGGGGGTGTTTCAGCCCATACTGTGCGCAGTTGTGCTCAACCTACATTGTCTCAAGCAGTGGGAAATAGTTTTAAATAGTCTTTCTGCTTAGGATTGTGTCTTATGTGCGTGTGAGAATTTTTCTCAGTAAATTTTAAAATTCCCGCCAAAAAGTTTGCTTTTGCTCCTCCCCCTCAACCTGTCCAGGCATCGAAGAGCATCACAGGAGACATTCCTCGAGCACTGGACTTTGCCGATTTTGACCACTTTGCCGAGTCGCGCAGCGAGGTGACAAGTGGCCCAATTCAGCAACTCCAGGTGGGCTCCCTTGTCTTTCTCAGTGTAGTAGTCCTCTTATGAGCTGCTGAACTGCCGAGGTCATTGTTTCTGGCACTGTGTCATAATAGCTGTACCTTTGGCACATACAAACAGCTATATTAATTGAGCTATTTGCGGGCTTTTTCTTTTTGTTAGCGGAAGCTGCCTCATCAACTGCAGAATCTTATGTACACGTAAATTTTCTGGGTTAAAAGCTGTCACAAATTAAAAAAAGCTTTCAAAGGTTGATTGTTGATTCTCCTTGTGTAAAATACACGTGTGTATAGTTGGTACTGTAGTGTTCTTGTTTTTGTTTTTTTCTGTCTTCCTCTGTTTATTTATTCTTCCTTCCTTCTTTCCTTCCTGCTTTTCATCCTAACAGCCTGGAGCATTTGAGGTGTACAAGAAGCCTTCGGCCGAACAGAGTAAGATATCTCGCTTTTAAACGTCTGTGCTTTGCTGCAGTGGAACAATCGATGTCCAAGTTGCTTAGCCCAACTGATGCACTGTTATGGCACACTTACAGTGCTAATTATTTCATATAACATGCATATTAGAATAATAGCCACAGTCGTGTCAAGGCAACACCTTCCTTCCTGAGGGAAAAGAAGGCGGGCTGCTCACAAACAGATGCCTGCCAAGCTGTGATTAAGAAAAGTTTTGGGGGCACTTAAGTGTGAAAGCATTATGGCTACCCCTAGCGGTCCTTATCGAACACTTAGCTTAGCAATGGCATCCAAGAAAAGGAGGTGAAGAAAAGCACATATGCAGACTTAAGTGGCCGCAGAATTCTTCCTGAAATGCTGTGTGGAGCCATGAGGGGACAGCGCTGTGGAGCTAGCTTGTGTTTTTATATCTTTCTGACATCCTTCGATTCATTTGAAAGAAACAGGCAACCAGTTTTTGTCGAGTATATCTTCTCTATCCCAAATCACTTAAACCACCTTAACCCGAAACAGTTTTGCTGATAGCACCCTAGAACTTTGGAAATTAGAATTTTTAGATGTACCGGCCATACGGGGCACAGCAAAAGGAATGCTGGCAACAATGACGGTGAACCGTGCGGCAACATACCTTTAACTGCACGTGAGCTGAAAAGAGGTGCAGTAATCCCTCGTTAATTCGAAGTCATAAAATCCTCTAAAATTTCTAGATAAAGGGGAGTTCTGAGTTAAGCGAAATGCTGATGAAAATTTGTGCCCAGGTCACTTATATATAAGAGCTAGTGCTGGTAACAAAAGCTCCACTGCACAGGGGAGCTTCCGTAATGAAGGCAAAATAATTTCCAGGAAAAACAAATCTTTAATATTGCGGGCGGAAGAACTGCGTGATGCTCGCCTGTTTCGCGTTCGCATCATCTGGTACCAGAAAGGTGTTCTCGAGCTGCTCAACGCAAGGGTGCGCACAGGTCCTTGAAAACCTTGAATACCCTTGAATTCCAGAAGTCTGTTTTCAAGGCCCTTGAAAACCTTGAATTTTTTACAAGTCCTTGAAAAGTCTTGAATTTCTTGAATTCTAGATTTTAATTTAGTAATTGTCATCAAGAAAACGGACTTTGTTGCTGAACTTTTGTTCTTGTTTAATCATTCTGAACCGCAGTCAAGAAAACACCGGTTTTTATACCTCTGTAGCCGATTCTGTTAGGCAGCTGGCAACACTGAAGACAACGAGCCGTTTCCATCCCCATCGCTATCGCATCGCTACCTCGCCATCACTCGCTGAGTCATACGGCCGCGTCCGTGCGCTAGTATTCGTCTAATCGTGATTTCAGCGCTTTTTGAACGTGGGCTTCTTCGGTTCAGTGAAAGTGATGTGTTGATATGTGAGACAATGCCCGGGAAAAGCAAGTTTCAGACTACGTGGCTCCACCATGACGACTACAAGCAGTGGATTGCACCGGACACAACAAGTCCGCATCGGGCTAAGTGCAAGCTTTGCTGCAAAACCTTTGATGTGACTGCCATGGGTGAATCGGCTTTGAAAAGCCACATGAAAAGTGCCAAGCATATTGCTGCAGTGAATATAACGCAAGGTCGCGTGTTGGACAGCCATCTCACTGCTGTCGCGAGAGAGACAGGGCAGTCCGCTACCACGGCTCCGTTGCCGTCACCAAGCCTAAACGACGCTTGCAAAACGCACGAGCTTGTTACTGACGCTGAAATTATTTGGACTCTGAAAGTCGTCACATCCCACATGTCGTACCGGATGTCATCGCAAGCAGGGGAGTTATTTCAGCGCATGTTCCCGGACAGTGAAGTGGCAAAGGCGTTTTCGTGTGGTGAAAAGAAATGCGCCTATGTGACATGTCATGGTCTGAAGCCTTTCTTTCTCTCAGCTTTGCAGCGAGAGATAGAACAGTGTGAAGTTTTTGTGGTACTTTTCGATGAGTCGGCAAATGACCGGCAGGTGTGCGTAGAGAACTTGAAGGAGCTTTCATACGTGTCGCAACGGGTTGTGTGTGATGCGGTTGAGAAGGCAGGTGGTGTCCTACAAATTCCAATCACTAAGGAACTGAGGATTGCTGTGTCGGCAGCTAGGCAAAGGTACGGAGCATACCTGGAAGCACAGAAAAAGCAGGACCTTGATGCTTCAAAGCAGAGGAAAAAGCACTGCATAGAGGAAGAGCTTGACGCAATGAAAAGAAAGAAACAAAAGCTGGAAGCCACAATTGATGACCTCGTGGCTTCTGCAGATGCCTATGCGGAAAAAGCAGAGGCAGAAAATGATGTGACACACATTGTCAAGTCAAATAGCCTCAGGAAGACGGCAAAGGACAAGACAGCTGAGCTTCACTCGAACAAGGTCCAAATTCAGCAAAAGCGACTGGAGCTCCCCTGAAGAGGGTGGCTAGGAGGAGCTGCTTAATTTTTTTTTGCTTTGTGCAGTTAATGCTATTTGGGGCAATAGAACAATTTTCTATTGTGTGTGACATGAACAAATCTGCATTGTGATATATGATAAACCTATTCTTATTTTTTCTGTTCAGTGCAAGCAAATTTGCATTGTGAGATTTTTTTCTTTGTGCAATAAATATGTCGGGCCTTTTGAAAGCCTTGTCTGCAGATCTTTGATGTAAAAAAATCAAAATAACCTCGCGCAGAGGGCCTTGAAAAATCCTCCCACAGGGGCTTGAAAGTCCTTGAAAACCCTTGAATTTTTCTCTTCGAAACCTGTACGAACCCTGTCATCAATCTTGGGTCTCCACCGTTACGTTTTACCTTGTTGCGCGCAAGCGCAGCATGTTACTTGTTTCTGCCGTTTGAGGCACTTGTCGAGGCACCTCATCGTCCGCATGATCAGCTGCATTGTCCTCAGCTGTCTCAACAATGTAGGCATTGGACAGCATTCCGGTAACGGGGACATCAGCCTCCTGCACGCATACTCCACGTAAATTTTCCATTCACGACCCTGTTGGGTGCATAGTGGGAGTGTTTGCCTCGCCGCAACATTTTGAGATATCCATGGTCCCCCGAAGAAATGTTTTAAGGGAAAAATGCATACCACCTATGGGAGGTAAATGCACGGCGAGAAAAAGTGTGACAGTTGATATTTCGGGTTATCCGAGTTAACAAGGGATTGCTGTATTTAAAAACTTCTCCCCAGCTAAAACAACAATAATGTTCAACCTTTCCTATTCCTTTAGGTGGTTTTTTGAATTACACGTTGAAACCGACGGAGTTGTTTGGATGATGGCAGTATCACGTTTAGACATTACTTGGCACCGTCTTTCAGACTTCAGGAATTTTAGTGCAAAATTTAAATATTTTCGCCTGTTTATTTAGAAATTCCTCGCGGTACACTCTAAAAATCGGTTGTCTGTCCCTTTAAGGTGCCTTGAAAGCGGTTTTATGTGGCATCAACGTGGAGTAGTCGTTAGTCACCTGCTTGCCTTCGCACATCCTGGAGTTCAATTCCTGTCAGGAACTTTTTTTTTTAGTAGATGAACCGAATGTCATGCCAGTCTGATGACATTGTACATAAAGGGCATTTTGCATATTTGGCTTGAAAATTAAGTGGTACGTTTGTGTGCACAATACCCTGTCAAAACTGAGATAAAAAAGAAGTGTCATCCTATTTGTTCTCGTATACAATAACTGCTACCAGAAAGGTACAGGCTTGCTGTTAATTTGTACTTTTTTGTCCTTTTCAGTGATGGGATCACCATATTCATCGGAGTCTGAGTATTCCGATGAGGTACAAGCTCTTCATGTTCTCCTTGCATCCTTTACCTTTAATTACAGCCTTTTCATCATTTTGCACTGAGACGTACATTTTGCATGCATAAGATGTGTGGCATGACTGAAAAAATGCAACTTCGCAGCTTGGTAAATTGCATGCATTCAATAGATGCATGCATGATGCATTGGAGCAGCCCACTTTGGGTTTATATCTGTGACCTCAAGGCCACAGCTTTTATCTGCATGCATGGGGTTCGATTAGCTGCTCACACCTCTGGTGTGGATTTTACTGAAATGACTGTTGTAGAGAGAGGCTGCAGTGAAACCCTGACTGAGCACTCTTCTCTCTCCTTTCTTTGACTTTCAGTTTCTCGACACCCTGGTAATGAAGCTTGCTTCTTTCCTTTCTGTGTGTGTTGGGTCACTTCGGGCTAAAGCATGCTGCTGTCATTTGCAAAACGACTGTTTGGAAGGTTTCTTTAAAAGAAGCGCTCGCACTTTTCTTTAATCCTTCGTCTTATTTTCTTTGTGAAGATCACTCCAAGCATGTAATCATCTCTTGAAGCTTTGTACAGCGTTGTGTGCGTGTTCTGGCAGTGCTGGACAGTTTTCTAAAATTTGCAGTAAAGAATAAATTGCAAAAATAAAGCACTTTGAAAAATTTCAAGCGTGTGCAGATGAAACAATCACAATGTTTGGTTGCATGCCAGCAGTAACTCAGATTGCCTTAAAGGATGGACCAAAGCCTGATTGATGTTTGAAGGTGCCATGCAGACAAAACACGAGCTTGGTTCATTCGAAAGGTTGCTTCTTTAGAATCATACTGACACCACTTTTAATGTAAGCTTCACTCAAATAAGCTATATAATTAGAAAGAAAGGGAATGGCCATGCGACTCACTCGCTGGCAAAAGCAAACTCGAGTCAGGCATGGCTTATAAGCTTGCAGAATGAGCTATTTTTGCTTAAGAGTAATACATATTC
The DNA here is from genome assembly GCA_013339765.2 of Haemaphysalis longicornis. Taxonomy (NCBI): domain Eukaryota; kingdom Metazoa; phylum Arthropoda; class Arachnida; order Ixodida; family Ixodidae; genus Haemaphysalis; species Haemaphysalis longicornis. The sequence goes on from CM023456.1 coordinate 43,225,807, forward strand.
ATTTTATAGCAGTAAGAATGGTGGGGTAAACAGAAGAAGTTACACGAAAGTACACGGAAACATAGAAGTACCAGTGCATACTTCTGTTGCTACTGCATGCACTATGCTTGTTATAGCTGCACAGCAGTCCGGCGCCTTCGGGTTGCCTCACACGACACTGCTTGATTAGCGCAAGCGACATTGTCTTACGTGACCCTGTTTGTCGAGAATAACCAATGTTTCACAAAACGATCACTTCCAACCACAACAAAAACAAGCCCGGTGCAAATACGGTCAAAAACAAAGTGAGGGTGAATAGCAGTCCGGCGCGGTATGGTGGCAACATATAAGAGGACTAGCGGTAAAGACGTGTTCCCTAGTACACTGCAGAGTAAACAGCGCGCTAACGTTCACTTGAAGACCTGACCTGGTTACGTCATTGCAGACACGATTTGGCGGGAGAATCAAAATTTTAACTGAAGTTCATTGAATTCTCAGTGAATAAAGCATCGTTTGCTGCCGAACAAATGCTGGGGGCCCTCAAATATTTCGAATAAAGCAAACTTGTATTTTGACTGCGTTGCCCCTTCAAGATTATGGCATTACCTGTAGAAAGTTTTGCTGCTTTTAAGCTGTCACTGCTGGCAGGGGTTTGAGGAAGGGGCGTTTCTTTTCCAAAAACTGGAGTGTGTAGCCAAGTCCTTGGGTGTCTAAATGTTGGTGGCCCTACTTGCAGGACTCTAGTCCCGCTCCCACTGATGACAGTGCAATGCTACTAGTCGACCAGACGGACGACACTGTGGAGAAGAAGAAGCGACGCAACGCCCCACTCGCCCTGGCAGCCACCGAGATGAAGTGAGGACCTTGCTTTATAAGTTCCGCTGTCAAGTTGAACAGGGATGGCAGCATCGCAAAAGGGCACTGAGGCATGTCAAATGGGCTAAGGCGCCCAAGCACCGACCTCCGTCGTGTTGTGGTAGCGTGGTGGTGAGCGGCTTGCAGGAGAGTTGCCCCTGTTTTTGATGACGCAGGGCCAAGAGCGAAACTTGACTTGTTTAATAGATGGCAATTAGAGGACAGCGATGAAACAGGTAGCAGCACACTGGCATGCTTACAACATGGCAGCTCAAACGAGCAGAGAAATGTCCTTTAGCAGAGCCTGAAGGCCCAAATGCGGTTGCAGAAGGCGAGAATTTATAACCAGAATTCCCAACAGTCAACAGGTGTTCAGCGTGTTGTGCACAGCACCAAGAGTACAAACACGTAAAACATCCGTAGGTCCCGTGATGAATCTGCAGAAGCTGGTGCATGTTGTGCGGAGAGAGGGGAAAAAGGAGTTCACCAGATGGTCGTCGCCCGTTAAGTCTCGGCTCAACCAGTTCGAACTGGATTTTAGCTTCGGCAACATGACTCAAGGGCCTTGGACTGCCCCGCGTCAGCCCGGCTCCTACTTGGTGATACGGCTAAGCTTAGAATGAGCTGGCTCTGGCTTCACCGCCACACATGGAACTTCCCTGCAATGTCTGGCGTATCACGCGTGCACAGGGTAATTTTGCGCTGAATCGTAACAGGCAGCTTCGTGCATGCTGTGGAGTCAGTTGCAGTGGACTAGGTTTTGTGGCAGGGGTGTCTGGTGACTGAGTTGTAACCTATTTATTGGAAGGACTGAGCATACATGTGATGACTTCCTGTTTTCATGCGTGTCATATCCTGCTTTGTGGTGCTGGGAGCAGCTAGTTCATTTTTAATTTTTTTTCCTTGTCAATTTTGGGGGGTATCCTAAATGGTTGCCTATATTGGTAAATTAAGGATGCTATGAGATTAGTGGGAGTAGAGGCTATGACTGATGAACACACAGCAGAGTAGAATGACAATACAGTAGAACTCTGTATAGAATTACTATAGAAGATAGTGATGTCACAAACACACCCTTTCCTTTAAAAGTAGGGTTCTGGTTTTTGGGTGAGTCTTTTGAGTTCCCCAAACAGAATGCAGACAGTTACTTTTTCCCTTCTTGGAATCAATGTAAAATGTCTCTGTGCTGAGGTGCGTATTTTGTGTAATGTATTTATACTATTAATCAGCGCGTGTTTCCTTCAGCTTTATTTTGCCTTTCCTTTAATGGCCCTCCGCAACTGTCGCATTTTTATACTGTTAGGCTCGCACCAACTATAGTTTATTTGGTGCCATCATCATCAGAATCATCATTTATATATGATGTACTGTTTACAACCATTTTTTCTAAATCTTTAATGCATTAAAAGCGTAGTCGATCAACACATCCAGCTTTAATGAATGGGGGGCCACAGGGTACCCCAACCAAAAATTACTGCTCATGCCCATTTAGACTTGGAACCTTGCTCAAAAGGTTTTTCTCTCATTTCCGAGTCATCCCTGGACACAGTGGCATTTTGGGAAATGAAATTGCCGACCAGAATGCCTACTATGGCGGCCCTTCGTTACTGGTGTTGACATACCGCAGGTCCCTTACCTCGATTTGAAATCAGTGATTCCGAAGGGAAATCTGTAAATCCTTGCAGCACACATGGGGACACACACACAGATAACAAACTCCACTCAATAAAACCACTCCTGGGAAGATACACGACAGAAAAACAAAACCAGTTAGTTGGAAGTATTGATATGCAGACTCCTCATAGGTCACACTTACGCTACACATGCATATCTTTTAAATGGCACACTCCCGCCTGTTTGTGACAAGTGTAGGGAACGGCTGTCCGTCCTCCATGTATTGAGTGCACATCCTGCAATGAGGCCAGAAAATGGCAGTTTCCTAAAATATATAGCTACAACATTCCGCTACATCCCTCACCGTTTTTAGGAGATGAACTTACGTTTACAAACAAATGTCTTTTAAGTTTTCTTGCAGACATCAAGTTTTTGAAGCTCACTTCATACAGTGCGTGACCTTAGAGCCTTCCTTAGTTTGCATGGGAGAACCCGCTCACGTAGCAGGCTCTTCGGCTCGAACTGCAGTCCCGTTTTTATAATCCCCTTCATCAGCCATTATGAACATATTTATGCTTTAATCTACGGGCCCTCTACACCCATATATACAATACTTTAGGATATATCACACATAGAAAGACCACGTAATATAGTTTTGGGGCTCTTTGGTCTTAGATACCCTTGCGCCAATAAACACAAACATACATACATTGACGTTCTTTGAAGCCTTTGGATGACGGGGGGTTTTCCCCATTTTTAAACACCAGCAGTGTAGCGGCTAGTTGCCATTTCCTTTCAGTTGCAGCAATAAAAGCATTTGATAGCCACTTCAAAAAGAATGCCACAAAGTAAAGCAGACACGGAAGACGCATCTGCTGCGGTTAGCAAATCGCACAGTTCTGCTCCGTGCTGAGGATAACTATAGCTTTCACAGTGCTGCCAGGCATGAAGGAAAGAGTGAGAGCGTTTATTGGAAGTGTTGCAGGGTCCCTTTAAATGCTCCGGAGCGGCATCAAAGGCGACGTGACCCACCTTATGCGTTTGGCCCCTTCCTTCTCTGCCTTGCAGGACCATTCCGAACGAGAAGTACGGCCTGCAGCAGGCTGTGCGGGCTCACCGCGAGCGCAACAACATGCTGATGCTGCTCAACAGTGAGCTCAACCAGGAGCTCGTCGAGGCCACCGAGGAGCGCCTCTCGCTCGAGATTCAGCTCGAGAACCTCAAGCCCTTCTCCTGCTGATGACGATGCGGCCACAGAGGCGACCCTCTCCGCGGCAACATGCCTGGCAGGCTTCTTCCTCCCGGCGTTGTCGCTGCGGGGCCAGGCCGCCTTCTCTCCGCATCCAGCCCCTGCTTCTCCATCCTTCTCCTACTTTTTCTTTTGAAAAAAATTTTTCCCTCCAAGCCCTTCTCGTGCTGATGATGATGCTGAGATGACCCTCTCCGCGAAAGACCTCGTGCCTGGCAGAATTCCTTCTCCCCGCGTTGTCATGGGCAGGGCACCCTGCCTTCTTTCTCAGCATCCAGCCTCTTCTCCCCTTTAAAAAAAAAAATTTTTTTTTGTCTTCTATTTTGTTTTCACATTTTGCTACTCACCCGCTGAGGCTTAAATTTTTTTTTTTTCTCTTCAAATTTTTTCTTAGCCGCAAACGTAGGTGGAGTCGCCCGAGAGCGTGCTTTGTTTGCACTTTAATAAAACAAAAGCCCTCTTTCTCCTCCTCCACCATAAAAAAAATTTCCCTCGTTTATATTCTCTTTTATTTTTCACAGTTCACTTTCTTTCCCTCTGAGGGTTAAATTTTCTTTCCTTCAAAGCTTTCCTAGCTGCAAGTGTAGGTGGAGTGTCTTGAGAGCATGCTTAAGGATTCGTTTGCAATTAAATGAAGCTGATGAATGAGCTTGGAAGGGGATGGTTGGTTAGTGCATGGCAGCAGGGTTTGCTAGACTAGAAACTCTTTGCTTTGTGTGGTCTCGTTCCTTCTGATTCTGCTCTGATTGCGTGCGCTTTCCGATGCAGCGAGATGATGGGAACAGGTTGGAATGCTGTTTGCTTAAAAAAGAATTTCCAGAGCAGTGTTAGGTGTGTCTTCAAAATGCATGTTAAGATGCAGTGTGTATGCTTTGCATATTTACTGGCTGTTGCATTCAGTACCAATTGTGAATGAGCACAGACATTGTTGCGTCACCTTGAAAAAAAAAATTAGAAAAAGCTGGGGTGGTGCTGAATGACTAGTATGTATGCTTTGCATATTCGCAGTGGCTGATTCATTCAATATTGTGAACGAGTTTGGGCAACAAGGTACTGTGTCAGCTTCAAAAACTTAAAAACCACTTAAAACAGGAGTCTTTGTGGAGGCTTACCAGCTTTGCTTGTGTTATAACGGAAAGCTCCCATATCAACTGCATCAATTACCAGTGTTGCACTGCACTGCACTGCACATGATTTCACGAAATGGCGACACCATATTGATAAGGGCGCAACCCTTGCTCTGCAGAATATACCAAGGTGCTACTATTTAAATAGACCGTGGGGATGGCATGCAACTTTACCTCATTCTAGAGAGTGGACAGTCCAGGCATCTGTTCGGCTGAAAACAAAGTACTGTGGAGGAGTTTGCATATAAAAGTAGATTTAAATAGGGGTCTCTTTGACACGCCTTGTGACGTGCTTACGTGAGCAATTAAACAGGCAGTCAGAATTATGACTGCAAATCACAATTTAGGGGAGTGGTTAATAGCATGGCCACAGTTTCATGCTTGCATCAGAAAAACGAAAATCTTAAGTTTAGGTCTGGCTAGAATGAGACAACTTGAGGCCCCTGATGACTCACTGTTACCAACAGTTGCACACAGGTGACAGACGCTAAATCTTCTGCATTTTGAATTTCAAGCACAGTGGTGCCTTGGTTGGCAGCCCACAGACTTCTTGGAAGTGTTGGCACACTTTCTTGTGTTCTAATTACTGAGCCTAATTATATGGTGTGCACATTAAATTGACACGTTGGCTTTTTCGCCGTGGCATCTAGGGGCTACAACTAGGCCATTAACTCGATGGAGGGATGAAATCGGAAAATTCGGAGCTACAAGAATGGACGGGGGTATTATAGTGCAGAAATGGCTACACGAACTTGGCAGATGCCTTCATGTTGCATTGAACACAGACAAGTTGTTGCTGTCTTTGTGGTCCTCTGCAAGGGAACAAAAAATGGCTGAAAACAACCTCAATTTTTTTAAATGCTGTGTCTAGAGTGCAGTCTAATGGTACTATAAGCACTCCGCTAAAGTAATGTCCACCAAAAAAAAAAAAAAACTGTCTGGTGCTACTACGCTCTCCTTAATGTAGCACAACTTAATAGCTAAGCCATAAAAGTTATCAAAATGAAAGATTAAAAACAAAAGGAGGCACAAAGTTATGACAGAACCTCTACACCACAACAGCAGACGTTCTCCCCTATGCCAGCCTAGTCTTAAGAATACAAATCTCGTCAAATGGCACTGTAGTCATGGCTTGCAGCGCTGGGCTGAAGTGCTGTCAGACTGCACTCTAGGCACTGCATTTTTAAAATGTCATGCTTGCACAAGTTGCTGGAAAGCCTAATAGGTTTGCCGACAAAACTGCGGATATAAAACAAAAGGTGTCCAATGCAAAGCATTTTGCAAATCGATATTCTAGACTACCTCCATCATTGCTTGTGTGAGGGCTTACACTGGTAGCATGTACATGCACAGTCTTGAATGCAGATTGCTTTGTTTGTTCGGGAACAAGGCTAGGAGTTTACATGGATTAGATGATTTGCATGAGTTGAGGTGCTCGCTATGTAACTTATGGCATCTGTAATTGCACTTCGTTTTTCGACACGATCCACATACTTGACCTCCACATGTTGTTGAGATGGTGAACATGACTTTGCTAGCTCTGCGCTCATCGGAACAGCTTCGTACGGGGTGAACTATTGCAGAGGAGGTTTTATGGTTGGAGAGGCTACTTGAGAAGGGTCAATGCACTTTTGCTGACTTCTGTATCATTTTATACTTTTATGGGTGGTCGCCCCCTGCTTTCGTAGTGCCCAAGCTTTTTTTGCGTGTACCTTTTTGCCTTTCTGGCTGGAGCGAGAGCCTTGTGTTGTGGCGGGAAAATTGTCAGCTGTGCGTCGGCGTGAGTTCAGACATCCTTGTGGTTTTTATTCCAAGCATCTTGAAACTGCCAGGACCCCGGCAGCTTATTATTTATTGAAGGAGCAAGTGTCTTCAGAAGACTTTTTTTTTTTTTTTTGCGTTTTTCTTGAACCCTGTATCGTCACTTCTGATGACACTTTATGGATCTTTGTACCATCTTTATTTACTGCTTCGAGCCGCGAGTGTTGCATCGTTGTCACTGAACTCCTTATTCAAGTTCATTCTCACATCAGTTTTTATATATTTTTTGCTCTTGCTTCGTGTGAACCTGTAGGAATATGCTGAATGTGTCTTCTTTTACCTGTACTGGGAATATATTTATTTCTGTCTGAGCGAGGCAGGTACTGTGCTTTCTGGAAAAATGAAGAATGAAGTTTTTTTAGGCGTCGAAAGTTTGCAGTAGACTAGCACACTGCTTTTTCATATTGATAGTGTAGCTGAGGGCTATGCTTTGCCAGAAAACTGTTCATGGCTGAAGTTTTGTTTGTGGTTGCCATCTTTATGATGACAGCGTATGTACAGAGGGGGGTTGGTTGTGGCCTGACCAACAGCGTGTACACGCTCTTGTCCAGGCTTCATTTTTTCCTGTGTGGCAGTGTTCTCCGTTTTGGAAAGGGGGCTCGTTTCAGGAGGGTAGTGATATGTACATAACTTAGGCTTGTACAAAAAAGAAACAAAGAAACCTGAAAGTTTGCAAAGAGAAACCCTAGAGAGAGAGCCTCCGTTTTGTCTGGCATACATGCAGCAGTGTTGGTGTGCGTATGGGTTGTAAAGTGGCGTACACATATATGAGCACATGTATATTTTCATTCACACGAACGGCGCGGTGTGACGTTTACCCTGTTGTCATATCCAGAGGCAGCTTGTCGTGCAAGCGGGGCGAAAGAAGGGCCTTTGTTTGGGCCTGCCAGAACAAGAGGCAGGCGCTTGTGGCTTTGGCTTGAAATGAGTCGGATTTGAAGCCAGAAAGCAAAACGCGGTCGGTGCCAAAGTAATCTCGAAAACGAAGCGGGTTTCGACGATTGACCGCCGGTGCTGCGTTGTTCTCTGGTAGCACCTGAAGCCATTTGTAAACGCAAGCCCTTCAAGCGACTAACTTAGTGGGGTTCTCTAGGAGTATACATATTTTTCATAGAGTACCCGTAGACGATCCCTCGAGCGGTGTTTGGAAAGTGCAAAGTGTCTGCGCCCTTCTGTTGTCCGGGACCCCTCGTCATTTTGTTTTAGTCTTAACTGGGCTTGACGTTGGTGGGCTTGTTGGCTGTGTGTGCTGATGGCGGGATTTTCGAACTTCTTTGTTGGTGTTTCGAATTACTACCACCGCATGCCTGCAGTGTTTTTACACTTGATGAAATAACAAAATAGGGGAACATATTGCGAAAGCAAAGCTAACCATAGCCCAGTAATGATCTCGCAAAAAGGAAAAAAAAAATGTTGCGATTGTGTCTGTGGTGGTTGTGGAGCGAAGGTGTAAAGAATAAAAGTTGTTTGTGCCTGTTTTGCATTGTTGGGTGTTTGCGTGAGCGTCATGTTGGCCGACGGCCAACTTAAAACGTTGCGGAAGCAGTAGATCTATTGTAGGATACGATGTTCTGGCAGCAAGGTATGCCCTAACTCAGTCACAAGGTTTTTCACACAATTTGTTTTAAGAGCGAAGCTCTTTAGCAAATCGTAATTTTTCGTGTCCGCAAGTTAAAAATACCAAAAAATTGCTGAGCGCGCACACATGAGCGTGGGCCTCGCTACAGCCCGGCAGTTTAAAAAAACTGCCAAGCACTCGTGTGCGTCCCTCGCGACGACTACCTTGCTTCTCTGCGCACGTTTGTCAAGCCAAACATACTCACTTAGGGAGACTGGCCAAGATTAGCCAAAAAACTTTAGCTTTTGCCGCACTTGTTCGGAACGAGAGACGCGTCGTGGCATAAGCCCCTCCACGGTGATGGCCTATGATTATCACTTCCAAAAAAGTGAAGGAAGCTAACACTTGTAGCAACTATGATGGAGTAAAGATAGTTGCGGCAGCAAAGAAGCAAATGGCTCTAATCATAAACTTAAACCGTCGTGATGGTCAGGAAGGTTCCATACAGCTTTGTTACATTCAAGTCTTGCGCGTTAGTGTGAGCATCCTTCATTTTTTATCAACTGGAATCCGTACCTTCTCAGTCTGTTAGCTAATCCACTGGAATATTGGAGAATTTAAACGAATAGGGAAGAAACATTTACTTGTGGTTGTGGCACAAATTAGTGCATGTGTGCAAACAGCTTAGAGATGACATGTCCTCAAAAAGAAAAGAAAGACTAGAAAGCTAGTACCCGCATGTGCATCACAGTTTTACACGCTGATGACATCACGACATGGACGGCTGGAGGCAGCGATGTGCACATCGAAGACCGCCTACAACAAGCTGTCGACATAGTGGAAGCTTACGCCGGAGAACGTGGTCTGATGTGTTCTCCGCAGAAGTCCGAATTTCTCTACAGTCCTCCCGGCAAGTGACATCGTCCAGGTACTCCAGACATTCAGCTCGCATTACAAGATCGCGTTATCCCCATCATCTCGAGCATACGTGTTCTTGGACTCCGCATTCATCAATCAGGCTCAAACACGGACACCATCAAAGCCCTCTCTGCAAGCTCACTGCAAATAAGCCGTCTGATTTCACGAATTGCGCACCACCACCATGGACTTGAGGAGCGCAGCCTCATCCGGTTAATGGAAGCCTTTATTATAAGCCATATCACGTATGTCACTCCATACCTCTACCTCAAAAAAGCTGAACAATGTAAAATTGACTGCATAATACGCATTGCCTGTAAACGGGCTGTGGGCTTTCTCATTACGGCATCCACCGAACACTTCATGGCTATGGGTATCCATAATACTCTTAATGGAACTTGTAGAAGCGCAGCGCACAGCCTAGTACCAGCAATTATCTAGCAGTCACACAGGACGCCTTCTACTGCAGAAGCTAAGCATTCCGTACGCCAGCCAACATGAAACGACTTCGCCACCTCCTCACTTTCAAAATGCCATCTACGTCTCCCCGTACCCCGAAACGTGCACCCGGTACACCACCAGGATCGCCGTCATGCCCGCGCGTCTGTCCTGCACCAACGTTTCAGAGATGACCCCGATGTATGCGATGTCGACGCCGCTGACTACCACCCTATGCGCGCCATGGCCATCGTGGCAATAGATGCTGAAGGCAACTCTCTGGCATCCGCCTCTAATCACGCTGAGGAAGGAGAAGAGGCCGCTATTGCGCTTGCCGTCGCCTCCACAAGGCTAAAACCAATCGTGAGCGACTCTAAAACAGCTCTCCGGAATTACGTAATTGGCAAGATCTCTAATACAGCCCTAAGCATCTTGCGCGATCCGTCCAAGCCGCTCATATGCGCAACATGCAAATAATCTGGACACCGACCCATGCATCGGTCCCTGGCAATGAGCTAGCACATGAGGCGGCCCGAGGTTTCAGCTTCCGGGATTGCCCTGATGATGCTGCTGGCTCGGACCAGGGGGCTAGGGACAGGCTGATGATCCAACGGGATATCACTCAACACTATCACAGGGAGCGCCAGAAATATCCCGCAGCACATCCCATGCTCAACAGACGTCAATCTGTAGCCTGGCGTCAGCTGCAGGCTAATGCATTCCCCAGTCCTGCAGTGTTCAGCCCCATTTATCCCGACCTTTACAATGATCAATGCAAATGGTGCAACCAGCGAGCCACACTCACTCACATGATTAGGGCCTGTGGTGCTCAGCCACGAACTCTACGAGCATGCTTGTGGGAGACCTGCTTGCTTAGCTCCGATACTGTGAACTAGAAGGTTTGTAGTTCACTGTAGCTCCGACCCCGAAATACAGATCAAGGTTGTCCAACTGGCTGAAGATGCCACTCGCGCCCAAGGGCTGCAGGCCGCCATCTGAGGGGGGAGGAATTCAGGAAGGCTCCCGCTTCCCCTTCCGCCTTTCACTCAGTTCTAGGCAAAATAAAGTTATCATCATCAGCCCTACAGAAGAAGATGCTACTCAGGACGGCCTAGCCAGAATGATCAAGATGTGTGGCTGGTAATGGCCCGTCTTCTCTCTGGATACCTGCGAGGCGCTCGTACTAGGATTCTGAAGGGGAGATCAGCGGCAAGTGGTAAAGAATACGATTCAAAATTAGTGCTGAGTGCAGCTTAATCATGGATACCGGGTGATTCCCCCACTTAGCTCCAGCAATCAATCGACATGTAGGTGGCGACAGCGTCGCGCTGCTAGTGTGGATGCTCCGCTGAGAAACTCTATGCCGCTGAGCGGCCCGAAAGAATTCACACTGTGGGCGCGCTTCGTGCCTTTTTCGCGCCGTGTGTGCGCACGAAAGGTACAAACAGGAGTGGTATGCTGTAGTCGGTTCCTCAACGTTCAATATATACCATGGAAGCGGCAATAAGTTTTCATTAATATAAGCGCCGGACAGCGCCCAGAGGGCGACACGGAGCCCGCGACACCCAGCGCCCCCTTCGACAGATATGCGCAACACTGGGTTGGTCCCCGCAAGCCGTTACGTTCCTAGCCGCATATGCGTGATGCCCAGAAGAGAAACGCTTGTACAGCCTGCTTGCGGGCAAAACTTTCTCAAGATCAGAATGTTTTGCTTCAAAAGGTAAACGTAATTTGTATTGTTCAATCCACAAAAGAGGAGGCTTTGTCTGCAAATATATCAGACGATGTGCGATGTTTCCGCGCGAGGTATTCCATCCGTGCGAGTGCACTTGCGACTGCAGAACTACTCTCTGCACCACGTGTTACATATGGGTATTTGATCCGAATGTGATGCTCCATACATGTAACAGTATGAAATTTATATTTGTTTGTGTATAGCGAAAGTGCTGCCGCTAATAAGTGCCCGCTCCGCCAAACAACTTTTGGGCTTTCAGGTGTAGCCCAGAACGCCAGCTGTATCAAAACACGCCCCCAAGAAAGAAACTCTTCACGAGAAGGCTATCAATAAATTACGGAATATTCATATTCGAGTATTTTTATCTCTCCACGCCAACGGGTCCGGCGTGGGCGCTTTCATTACCGTCACAACCTTTGCACCAAAAGTCACAGGTGAAAAAATTAGTTCTCTGAGGGCACCCCTCAATGGTTCGGAGTGACCGGAATCACAAAGGATGGGATAAATAAAGTTTGTCCTCCTCCTTCTCCTCCCTGAGCGTAAAAATTTCGTCCTGCGTTTATATATTGCGAACTTTGATGGCGGCAAGTCTTATCTCTATTTTTCTTTTCTTTTCAGTGGTTAGACAACAATTTCATCGTTTCTTTTGCAAGAAGAGGCGCATGATGTTATGATATCCAATCGCTCGTAAGACATTTGGGAACGTTAACGCTTATAAGTGTCCGCCCCTTATGTGTTTATATGTATTTAATAAGGCGATATAAACCCGTGAAATATTAGATAAGCAGAGTAGAACTGCTGGGTGATAAACTATGCTGCTATACCTGTGTTTGGGTGCCCTCTTTGTCACCGAATTTAATGCGCACTTGTGTGTATTTACCGCCTGCTAGCCACCATACTAACAAGCTGCTTGCACACTACGGCAGAATGTAATCCCCTCGCTTAGTGTGGGTTTTTCAAGATTGAGTAACCAGGCTTGGTATCTGCGAAAAAAAAAAAAGAAGAATCATGGGAGAATGCAAAGCTTTCAAGCACGCTCCACAGTTGGGTTAACCTATGGCTCGGCAGCAAGGCGACAGCACTTTATTGGCGCCCCGTTTTATTTGGAGGTTTCCGCCAACTATAATTCATTTCTGCATGATTTTGTTGCAGTATGTAGTAGATATACACGCAAATAACGTTACGACACATGTTTTTGCAAAGTTCCGTTCACGGGCGCTGAAGGCGGTCTGCGCGGCGGGACCGACCCAGAGTTTCGCGGGTCGGCCGCGGCTGGCGCTGCAGTCGACCGGCAAAATTTGCTGTCAAAAAAAGCGGCGACCCATCGGGTATCTCAGAACGGCTGCAATAATGAGAATGAACTTTTACTTCAGCAGGCTAAAAAAGTCATGGTTCGGGTTCATTTCCCGAAAAAATATCGGTTTGGTTCCGGTTATCGGTTCGGTTCGGTTCCGGTTCGACTCCCTCGTCCATGCTATATCTTATGTCTTATTTTATGCCAAAAATTTTTATTTTTAGATGCGAAGGCATCTCATTCACCCGCCTTGTCCCTGCATCCGGCGTCTTCGGCGTCCGCCCCTCCCCCATTCTCCTCGCCGCGCCAGCTGCGCTCTCCGCCACTCACCCCCTCTCCTCTCTGATAGCGAACACTCTCTCGCGAGGGGCATTGGATTGGATTCGATTGGCTTGGCTTGGCTTGGATTGGATTGGATTAAAGTGGATTGTGTTGCGTCATAGCCAAGGTGGTCATAGCCGCGGCAGACGCACTGGCGCCGGCGCGTCCCCTCACCGTTATGCGAGCTATAAAACGCGGTGCCTGCGCCGCTCCGCTCCATCGTTCCAGCGCCGTTCCTCCACTGTCCAACGCTGCAACGTGAACACCCTATGCGTCGCATCTACACAGGGGTTCCCGCGAGGGGAGGTGGGAGTTTTTAAGTGCGAATGCACTTCTTAAGCGAGCCTGAAGCGTCCGCCGCCGTCCGCATTCCGCCGCCGTCCGCATAGCAACAGCTGCGGGTGCGCGCGCTCCTCGTCTTCCTTGGCAACGGGGGGAGATGGGCGCGCGCTGCCTGGCCGCTGACATGGCACATACCCACGTGGGGGATTGGCCAGGAATCGGGCGTGAGAAGGGCTAATGCACCCCGCGCTGCCTGGCCGCTGACATGGCACATACCCACGTGGGGGATTGGCCAGGAATCTCCTCGTCTTCTTTGGCAACGGGGGGAGATGGGCGCGCGCTGCCTGGCCGCTGACATGGCACATACCCACGTGGGGGATTGGCCAGGAATCGGGCGTGAGAAGGGCTAATGCACCCCGCGCTGCCTGGCCGCTGACATGGCACATACCCACGTGGGGGATTGGCCTATGCCAAGAACACACTTATACACTGCATGCTTCCCCCTCTCCAGGTTTCACGTTAGTGGAGATGGCTCGGGATTTTTCAATGCAGAGCATTTCAGTAACTCACGATGTCACCCGCGTTGACGTCCGTAGTCGTAGTCCGCATCGCTCCCCGTCGGTCTGGCATTGTATTGGATTCGATTGGATTGGCTTGATTGGATTAAAGTGGATTGTGTTGGATTGTGTTGCGTCACAGCCGCGCCACGTTGCGTCATAGCCGCGGCAAGGGGTTCACGGCACGTTTCACGTTTTAAATGCAGAGCATTTCAGTAACTCACGATGTCACCCGCGTTGACGTCCGTAGTCGTCCGTAGTCGTAGTCCGCACCCCTCCCCCTACACTATATAAAAAAATACTATCCGGCGCCTGGCTTCGATCCCTCGACCCTGCCGGCGGAACGCAATGTACATGGTGCTCTACCCACTGCGCCACAAAGCCGACACAGAATGGGAGGCTACGAACGCGCCTTATATCCTTGACTCATTCAAATTACTGCTGACGAGCGCTCTCTCGTCAGCAGTTGCCACAAGTGCAACAACATTAACGTAACACAAACTACTTAACGTCGTGCGCCCCCGGAAATGCTCTGCATTTGATCGTGTCCCCTCGCGAGGGGGATGTTTCGAAGCCTTTCGCTTTTATTGCATCCTGCCCCACTTATTTTTTTTTTTGTAGGCTTAAGGTCTTTCTGATTTTGGAAATAGGTAATGGGGGGAGGGGAACGGGCTGGATGCCATGTTCGCCGTGCACGGTTGGGGTTGCTGTATGGCAGATGAGGATGAACCCTCCCTCGCCCTGGAGCGGTGGGCCCCAGAACAACGGGCGTTCGTGGCTGACCCAACTCCCGGTGGCTACTTCTACTTGAAGGATTCCCGGAACGACGCTTTTGCCGGTGTCTTTCTGTACAGGCACGCGCCCCCACACCCTCCACCCCCCTGCCGGCTCCGACCATAGGTATAGATGCTCGGGATCATAGCTATAAACAGCTTGTGTGTAAGCGTATTTACGTTCCTTTTGATTACGGCCGTGCCCTCAAGGGGGTCTCGAACGCATTGAAGGACAAGTCCGTTATGAAAGGGAGTTGTAAACACTGCCTACACTGATCCAGATTGAAGTATGGAATGCGTAAACCACGTTCTGAGTTCTCCTGGTTGGTTTACATGCAATCAGCCACAAACAAATTTCGAACGATCTTATTTCAGTATTCCTTGAAGAAGAACAGGGTCAGGAGAGATAGTCAAAACTATCAACTAAATACCATGAAGAATTCAAGTAACCACGACTGAACAAATCAAGCAAGGGCAGCGCTACTAAACAGCAATTTTTGTCCTTCCGGTACATCTTAATTCCCCTTCAAGTATAAAAAGACCTCGAAGTGCCAAAATATTTATACAAAGGAGGTAGAGGACAGAGACATGGGCAGAGACATTCTTTACGACCTTGGTCTAAATATTTTGGCGCTAAAGTCTTATCGTGGAATTCCAACTTGTGTGATAGGAAGTTTACCCAGTGTTAATAGTGACGCGGCTGGAGGCGATGCCAGAGAGCCGTTTGTGGTCTTTCCGAAACCTTCCTTCGTGGTCGTTGGTGTCACGAAACCCGCTTTGCGACAGAGTCCCCTACGTGACCCTGCTCGTAACGTGGCCCAATAGAGTTGCGGCAACAGTACAGCCCTCTTTGCGGCAGAGCCCACTTTTTAGCGATAGATAAAATCAAGTGGTTACCTTATATAATTGCATGGTTGCTACGACAAGCTGTGATAAGCAGTTTTTATCAGTGTTTACCAGGTTACACAGTAACTCAACAGCGACTCCGATATATGCACCCAAAGAGGGCGACTTTCTCTCTCTCTGTCTCTCTCTCTCTCATTAATATTGAGAGGGTGACCGCAAGCTGGCTTCACCGCATTAATTCGTAGTTGATGAGAAGCCACTTTGAAAAAGGAGAATGTCCGGAAATGAAGTGAAATAAAGGAATAAAGAACAGACTCTGCTCCGACTTGGTAGATTTTTAAACCAACGCCTCTTGTCACACGACGTACACTACATGCCATTTTAGTATTCTTGGACTTTGACTTCTCATATCAATAAGCGGGCAGTAAACCGGCTTCCTTAAAAGGCTGCAGATATTGTATTTCACTGCGAAGTCTTTTTTTTTCACCTCTGTCAGTCAACTAAGACATGGTAAATTTCTCCGGGTTGCAGGAGTTCGAGACACCGTTTGCCTGGGTTTTCGCTTCTAGGCGTTCAATGAGGTAAACTGGTCTAAGAATTCTGACCACCACTGGGGGTGCTTAGAGACGTTCCGGCCTCTGCTGAGGTGTGCTGAATTCAACTGTAGCACGTGCAATTGTGATTACGTATGGAATTACAATATACAGAAAGGGGGCAATTCACGAGTGGGATGACAAATCGTGCCGTTGTTTCCAAGACAGCTTTGTGTGGCTGAACGGAAGTACGGCACGTGCGGCTTGGTAAAAAAAGGACAGTGTTGAAATTCACCTACAGCGATGCCGCACGCTGGCTAGCTTTTAATCATGAAGTGAAATGTAAGTCTGTACACGCTGTTCCCGTTAGGGAGGATAGGATTCTGGAGGATGTGGTTTACGTGCGTACGAGTATACATTCATCACATCTATTCGTGTTCTGTTTTTGCCAATTTGCGGGAAAGGGGAGTCAACCCTCATGTTTCTTTTTCTTTTTGTCAGGCCCAGTAACTAAAACCACAATCACAGTGAAAAAAAAAACAATGACTCGCTCGTGGTCCATGGCACGTAGCAGATGATGGTTTACTCCAAGCAAGATGTGCAGTATGTACAATTTATTTACAGAACGTATTTACAATTCATAGACCATAGATCTAAAATCGCAAAATGCCGGGCAATCTCCACTACCGTGAAACCTGGGGAAGGGCGAAGCATGCAGTGCATTCTTGGAACCTTGGCGTTTTTGCCAGCGGAGAGGAAACCGTCGGGGGTAGAGGTATGAGCTTTGCTGTAAAAGTCTCTTGTCCTTGAAGCACGAAGCTCCCTGCGCGAGGAGTAAAACGAGTGTCCCTGTATTTTTTTAGTACGCGTTGAGGGGCGCTCCACCGCGGTGTTTAGACGATAGTCTTTCTTGGGCTCCCTTAAACCCAAATTTCGATCTGTCTGTATGTATGTCTGTCTGTCTATGACTCGATTCAACCCACCGGCCCAAAGCGAAAGAGAATCTGTGCAATAGTCTTATATACTCACAGCCAAAGCTACTAACGTCTAAGTCCGGTTTTATTGTTCATAGATGGTCAACATTGTTGAACAAGAAACAAGACATACGGAAAATATAAGAAGAAAATTAATACAAAGAGATATTTACAGTGTTCCCTTATGATTGAAATTCATAGATGCATGATCTTTCGCGAAATGAATTGCTACATCCACTTGCAGAAAAAAAATTCACTCTGCCGCCCGCGCCACTATAGCTTCTGGCGGCATTTTAGAAAATGAAGCGCCAACAGTTACGAAAGGTTTCACTAGATAGGTTCCACGTTCTGCTCGAACGCACGGGGACTACGGCAACGTGGTTCCATAAACGTTGAAGTGGGGCGACTCGTTTCATGCGCGTCTCCGCCCATACTGCAGCGCTGGCATCGGAAGGAACCCTGCCTGTAGCAGTGGAACGCGGAATTTTAAATAGACCGAGCAAACCTTTAGTGTGTTTACCTTGGGAGGAGCGCGACGGAACAGGAACAGCACGAGAGGTGAGCGTGAAAGCAAAGGGAAGCATTTACTTGCGAAATGTCGGCAAAGACTATCGTCTTTCGGCGACATTTGCAAACGAATGGAGCAGATACGCGGCCAACTTTTTTCTAGTACGCGTTACGAAGCGCTCCAGCGTGAGGTGTAAACGAGTGTCCAGGTGTTTTTTTTTTTTTTTTTTTTAGTACGCGTTACGTTCTAGCGCGAGGCGTAAACGAGTCTCCCGGTGTTTTAGTACCGTGACCACGTGAGATCGATTCGCGCCGTACACCTAAAGACAAGCGTTAGGCCTACGGAGTGAGTGAGTGAGTGAAACATTTTATTGAACGAGAGGCCATGAGGCCCTGGCGGAAGCAAGGATGAGAGGGAAAGGGGAAGGTCACAGCTCGCACAATGATCACAGTTGCAGTCTTGGTGGTCCTAATCACAAAATTAACACATTTAAGTCCGTCAGTGTTACCAAAATTCACAGCGCACACCCGAGAGTTGCTGCGGGGATTCTATAGAAGAGTGGTGCGTATTTCCAGAGTAGCACATACTCGCAGCGTGGGATTGGCCAACCAAAGAATCCACCACGAGAATGCTTCGCGTTCAACCGTGGTCGTCGTTAGAGGAGGAGCTGCACGATTTCTTTCGGTCCCGACTCCTCCACATTAAAGTAACTTACTGCTACCACAGGAGTAATGTCACCGCAAATAACCTATGGTTGCTAGGCATTGCTTAACGGTTCTCAATGTGAACGCATTAATGCCGCATTGAGCGCCTGAGACGCTCTGTTCCACCCTAGGTTCTCGAAGGGCTTCGTCCTCCTGCCGCTTGACACGATTTGCTTGCTGATCCCCCTCCACCTTTTGGCACGAATAAATTCGACAGGCTCCTTCACTGCTACATCGCGTTTGCGTTTACTTCTTTCGTTTCTTCGTCGTTTGGCGCGAATGACTTCGGCATGCGGACTGGCGAAACTCCACGACACAGTTTCTCCGGAACCAGAGTTCAGCGTGGCTGAGGTGTTCCTGTTCTACTCACGTGCCGTGACGTTCACGTGTCACGCGGCACGCACTATTCTACTTAGTTGCACCGCTTCCAACGTGCGGAGAAGCTCGGTGTTGGCGCACTCGAATTCTACTCTGAAAACCACGGTTCAAATACCATACGAACTCAAACGTGGTGTTTATCTTCTCTTTGCAGCGGCGGCCATTTTCTGTACCAAACAACACCAACGACGGCGGTTGTTCGCACAATAGAGCGCTTTTGGATTAAAAATAGTCGGCTTCGCCGCAAAGCATGTGTGTCATTCTGGCTTCTTTGCAGAGCACGCGCGTTTGCGTTGGCTATGCTGTACGACACCAGTGTGTTTGCATGACAGCCTAAACGCGCTCAAGGTAATATGTCGGTGTGGATGGGTGCTGCTAAGGAAGTTTTTAGGGGCGAAGCCCTTATGGGCTGGGGCCCTTAGGGTCTCCTGTCGTCGTCGTCGTAATCGTCGCCTCATGCAGTCACGGTACTAAAACACCGGGAAACTCTTTACGCCTCGCGCTAGAACGTAACGCGTATGAAAAAAACACTGGGACACTCATTTACGCCTCGCGCTGGAACGCTTCGTTATGCGTAGTAAAAAACACCGGGACACTCGTTTACGCCTCGTGCTAAAACGCTCCGTGCTTCAAAGACACGAGACTTGTACAGCAAATCTGTATACCTCTCCCCCCAACGGTTTCATCTCCGTTGGCAAAAATGCCAAGGTGCAAGGAATACTTAAACACTGCACGCTTCGCCCCTTTCCAGGTTTCACGTTAGTGGAGATGGCCCGCGATTTTTCGCGATTGGTTTTAGATGCGACGCATCTCATTCACTCGCCTTGTCCCTGCATCTATCCGGCGTTGTTGTCGGCGTCCACCCCTTCCCCATTCTCCTCGCCGCGCCAGCTGCGCTCTCCGCCGCTCACCCCCTCTCCTCTCAGATAGCGAACTCTCTCGCGAGGGGCATTGGATTGCATGGAGGAAAGAAAAGTTGGATTGGATTCGATTGGATTTGCTTGGCTTGGCTTGGCTTGGCTTGGCTTGGCTTGGCTTGGATTGGCTTGGATTGGATTGGATTGGATTGGATTGGATTGGAACTCTGCGATGCTTCGCATCACCTCACGGTTCCCCTCGGGAAGATGGTGTAATTTTTTTTTCTGTTTCCTCCCGCAGAAGCTCATCTATGGGCAGCAACGGGAATTGTGTAACGGTTACAACTTTCCTGTTAACTGAATAATTAGCACTAGTAAATGAAAGTCAACGTACTGGCCGGGTCATCTCAGTGGCCAATTGTCATATAATTGTTTTTTGAAAGTTTTTATGGACGAAGAGATACAACCGTGTCCTGCTGAACATTCGGGATGAAGTTGGCTTTTCCACGAGCACATCAATGATGCACAGAACCCTCATCATGTGCAGCATCGTTGTTAAGGGGGAATTTATTGTAAAGCAGACACAGTTTACTATGAAGCCTGGCAAAGTGTATTATGCGCGTTCCTTCATGAAGCATCCGAGAGAGAGAGAGAGAGAGAAATAACTTTATTGAGAGAGGCTGGTGATCCTAGGCGTCGGCCAAGAGCCCTTGGGCTCTAGCAGCGTCTTCGGCCAGCTGGACGGCCCAGACTTGATCCGCTGGGTCGGAGCTGAGCAATCCGACTTTTTTTTTTTTTGCAGCAAAACTGTACATAGCTAGGGTTCCTGTATTTTTCGAGTGCATAATTAACCTTGCAGCAAAGCTAACTTTACGACAAATGCTCGGCAGATAACAGCTGTAACTCTTATTTTATCGAGCAGGCCGCCAGGACAACGTCATAATTACACTGACTTTTATTGACTTGTCGTAATTAGTTTCCATGGAAGTTGCAAACGTTACAGAATTCCCGTCTGTTGTCAATACGTGGGATTCTATGAAAGGTAAACGAGCAGCCTCATGGCCATCTGCTAGGATAAAAGTCCAATCCTTGTTTTTAGTAATCACTGAGCACGGGTCAATACAATTACCAAACAATGAGAGAAGCAAATGCGTGTTCGTTACTAATCATGTGTGTGAAGTGTATTTTATACAACTTCGTTGCCTATCCCGCTTCCCTGGAAGTAAAGACTCCTCATTTTTTTTACTGGAAATTTTGTTTAACAAGGTTACGGGAAATAGTGCCAGATTGGAAACCATTTGTAACCAGCTTAGTCAAAATGCTACATCAGAATGCACCATGAATGAATGAAGCAAGCAAGCAAGGAAGGAAGGAAGGAAGGAATTGCGATTGCTATGTGCTGTCTTTCTATGGACTTCTTTTTTATTTATTTATTTATGGAGCCAATCGACTTCACCCTGTTCCAATTCCAATGAACTTCTGAACGCAACTTAGGACTATAACAAAAGAAATGACTAACCGTGGAGTAAAACTAATAATGATTGTGGGGTAAAACTAATGATGGAAACTAATACTGATAGTATTAGTGTACTTTTAGCGTTTAAGACACTTTCTTAAATTTTTCCTCTCCTCCTTACACTGAAGCCGATAGAGAGAACGCAGTTCATGCGGGCCCTCTGGAGCAAGCCCCTTACATGACTAAGGCCCGCCTTGTGCAAGCATCATTCCCGCACATGTATGTTTTTCTTTTTCTCCCTCACAAACTACTTGGGCGATCGCCGATTCATTCCCGGAACATCGCGGGTGGGGGGGACGCCGAGTCAAGTTCGAGGCCGCGAGCTTATTTTCCAAAGATGCATGGGGCAAGAACACGAATCTCGGAAAGAGAAACGTTTACCGAGAGAGAGGGTGGTGAACACCAGCTGTTGGAATGGGAGGCCCTCTCCCGTTACGACGACGCCATCTCGGGCGGTAGGCGATAGATGGCGCCACTAGACCGCGGGCCGCCGCGTTTGATGCGGGGCCTGCATACTTGTGTGCCGCCATGAGTTGCTTGCTCTGCGATGGTAACCGCGTTTCTTCTTCGTGTTGCTCCTTCGCGAACAGTCTCGTCGACGTTTCGGGGCTCGTCCAAGACGGCCCCACCTCGCCCCTTCCTTTTCGGCCCATCGTGGCGCCGTCATTATGCGACGCGGCCCTATAATTAGAGTGTCAGGGACGATATGATGACATGCTCTCTCCATGTATTTGTTCTGCCCGGGAAAATTATGCCCACGATAAAGGCCCCCCCTTCCTCTCCAGCAATGTGGCCGTCGAATTCGTCGTTTCTTTTTAGTTTTTGTATCGCTTATTTGTTTGGTCTTTCTTCGCTTGTGTACCGTCTTGTAGCGACCACAGCAGTCGTTGTGCGCGCCGCTTAGTAAGCGCCCCCTCCGTCGCTGACTTCCTTGCCGAAACCATCAGGCCTCCGATTATGCTTTTATGTTTTATTTCTTGTGTGGTAGCCTGCATTAGACGTTTTCCTCTCGCCCACTGGACCTTTCTCTGCGTGCCTTTCGGCCATCTTTCTTTGCTAGTTCGTGAACCCTGTCAGCGATTATTATACAAGCGGTCGCGAACGCATGCCGTTCTGACTGCAGCCTTCGCGGCGTGTATCAAAGCGTTCGCATGTATTTATCGAGCAGATAAGCGGGCGGACGTGCTCTGCTTTGATTTTGATAGCGGTTGAGATAAGTGCGTCGCCCTCCCGATCGCCGAATTCGGAGGAGCTATGCAGTGTTTAAGATAATGGAGGGACTTTTCTGCATTTTATTTTACTTTCTGGCAACAGTAATTGCGGAGACACAAAGTCGTTTTCACTTTTTTTTTTATTTTGCCTCTTGTGAGCATAACGCCACACATCACTTGCTGTTATTCCTGTGCGGTACCACTAGGCCTAACTTGTGTATTTAAACTGTGTCGACATTAATTAAAATGCGTTCTAAATGCTTTGCGTGGTGGTTGGGTCCATGGTTCCATGTCACTCTTTTTTTTTTTTTTTGAGAGTACCGCATAGTTGAATTTTTTTCCAGTGTCATGCGGGAGTCAAAATGGCGTAAAATACAAAGGCGGTCGGAGTCGAATAAAACTCCCGTTTTGTTGTCTTGTAGTACAGCTTGCTTATTCGCTCCACTAGCCCCACCGCGTGCCTTGCAAGCATAATATTTATCGCCGCTCTTCTGCTCCTTAAGGAATGACAAAGCACGCTTGAGCCTCTCTTTTTTTTTTTTTTGCATATTTATTTGCTTGTTCTTTCAAGCGACGCGTGATTATCACATCATGATCATTCCGGCGATGCGCCGTTTGCCGGAGGCAAGAAAAAAAAAATTCAACAGTCTCTGCCTCGGGGTAACAAGACTTGGTCGTTGTGTGCGGCGGCGGCGCCACTTTGTTACGTGTGCAAACACCGTGCAGCTCCATTCGGCCACGCCTGTCAACGCGCCCTCCCCTCCGCGAAAATACTCATTCGCTCGTTCGCGCCAAACCGGCGGCGGGCCAGCACGCGCCCGGAGGGTGGGAGAGGAGGTAAGTGCCCACCAGGTAGCGTAGCATCGTCCGGAGCGAGATAAAGAAAAGAAATCCTCCTTTACTGCGTGGCGGCATCTGTCGGCGGAATTGCGAGACGAAAACAGGCGCGCTCACCTTGTTAATCTCGAACGCAGAGAAAGGGGCGCGCCGTGGAGAGGAGGTTGGCGGGGGCTGGCGCCCCTCTCGCAGCCTCTCGGGAGAAACGCGCTCATTGGTCCGCCCAGCTTTGTACTTGCTCGAGGATAACGCGGCGGGGAACCCTCGAGTTTCGAGAAGAATGCGCTCAGGTCCGCTGCATATAGGTACTGTGCGCTTGTTAGTGCCGTCATTCGTGTGCCGCATGTCGACTGTGATGGGCCACGGACGCGTATCATAGCTGACCACATCAGCAGAGGCTCAGCGATCGCAACGTCAGTCGGCATCGAGGCGCGGTCATGGCGACGTCGTCTGCTCCGAGGCGCTCGGCCACCGCCGTCTGCTCGCGGCGAGCGGCGGCGCTTCTCCTGCTCCTGCTGCCCGCTTGCTGCGCGGTCACCGATTCCGGGCGGATATGCGAGCCCATCCGCATCGAAATGTGCAAGGATATTGGATACAACGTCACCGGCATGCCCAACCTGGTCGGCCACGAACTTCAACAGGACGCGCAGCTTCAGCTGCAGACCTTCAAGCCGCTCGTGCAGTACGGCTGCGCGTCGCAGCTCAAGTTCTTCCTCTGTTCCGTGTACGTTCCCATGTGCACCGAGAAAGTGCCCCAGCCCATCGGACCGTGCCGACCCCTGTGCGAGAGTGTGCGCTCCCGATGCCAACCCGTGCTCCAGGAGTTTGGATTCCCGTGGCCGGCGGCACTTAACTGTTCGAAGTTCCCGCCTCAGAACAACCACCGGCACATGTGCATGGACGGTCCGGCGCCCGACGAGAGTGACCGCTACCGGCCAGGACTACGGCCCAAGCCTCCGCGCTTGAATCGCAAGCCGCCGGTGGAGAGGCCCCGACAGCGGGGTACTGTGCGACGCGTACCATTACGGGGAGCGCTTCTTCTACTATATCAACAGCACGCAGCGGTGCGCGCACTTGTGCGACCGCGACATCCTGTTCACCCAGGAAAACAAGCGGTTCGTCGAGATCTGGATGACGCTGTGGGCCTGCTTCTGTTTCGTCTCGACGCTCTTTACGCTGGTAAACTTCTTAATGGACCCCAGTCGCTTCCACTACCCGGAGCGCGGCATCGTCTACCTGAGCGGATGCTACAACGTCTACAGCGCAGCCTACTTTGTCCGCCTCCTGATGGGTCGCTCGAGCGTGTCCTGCCACATGGACAGTCAGCACGAAGTTTCTATTCTCATCCAGGAAGGCCTGGACAACATAAACTGCACTGTGGTCTTCATGCTCCTCTACTACTTCGGGATGGCCAGTGCCACATGGTGGGTCGTGCTGTCCGTCACCTGGTTCCTGTCGGCGGGACTTCGGTGGAGTCCCGAGCGCGTCCAGAGGCACGTCACCGCCTTCCACTTCTTCGCGTGGGTGCCGCCCGCCGTGCAGACCATCGTCATCCTGGTCATGCGAGTCGTGGACGCCGACGAACTCACCGGCACCTGCTTCGTCGGCAACCAGAACACCTCCGCGCTGCTCGGCTTCGTCGTCATGCCCTCCGTCGTGTACCTCGTCATCGGCGCCCTGTTCCTGCTCTGGGGATTCGTGGTCATGTTCCGCACCCGCGATAGCGTGGCCCTGGGACACATCCCCAAGGCGGACAAACTGGAGCTCATCATGGTGCGCGTCGGAATCTTCGCAGCCCTCTACATGGTGCCGGCGTCCTGCGTCCTGGCATCGTACATCTACGAGTACTCGAACCGCGAAGCCTGGCTGGCGGCAGCTTCGGCGCTTAGGCCTAACGTGGAAGTCTTCACGCTGCGCATCTTCATGGCCTTGGTGGTTGGCATCACGACGGGCCTCTGGACGTGGTCGAGCCGCGCGCCACTGACCGCCTGCCGGCGGACCACCGTCGCTCAGTACGTGGACCACAAGCCCCCTCCGCACAAGGTCGTGTTCCCGCCGCCGCACGTCTACCAGCAGCAGCAGCAGCCGATGCTTAAACGGACTATCACGGTGGAGAAGCCCAAGAGGGTCTTCAGGGTGAAAGGTGGTTCCGAGACGACCGTCTGACGGTAGTGGAACTCGCTGTAAACTGAGTCATCCTCGAACTGTGAGAGCGTTGTCGTCCTGCCAGTGCGTTTTTTTTTTTTTTTGCTTTCTTGCATGATGTGACGTGTCAAGCACACCATTTGGATTACTCATCGTCATCAACTGGAACACTTCCCGCCCTGCGCTGCGTCGAGAGACTCTGGAATGAGGACATCAGCTTCAGCGAGAACCGCTCCCCTAACGTTGCATTTAGAACACTGGCCGAGACCGGCCCCTTCCCCTGTGAATTTCTTCCCCCGAAACTGCCTTGTAGATAGTGTATATAGTCACCATTTGTACATACTGTTCAGAAGAGCAAGACCTACATAGCCGCGTTCGAGACTCTCCTAGGGCGCTTAACGCACAGAGATCACGTATGACGCCTGACGCGATCACGTATTGTACAAAGCCATTTTCTATTCGCTGTGGCGAAATATAAGCTGTTTCATACCATGGAAATTGTTTCTCCTGTGTGTTCCTATACAAAACCCGTGGAGCACCGCTCCATGGTAGTACTAGAGAACCTTTACTACAAAAGGACCACTGCTCACGATGGCAGAAAGGAATGGGGAGGGAGGTCGTTATTGTTTAGAGCGTTCCCAAGTTCGTTGTAACCGACTAAGCACTAAGCCGTACTACCGCTTTGAACGCAGTACTTCTGCGTCTCGCTATGTACCCTGTGACGAAGTGCACTGAGTGATCCTTAGCGCATCCCATCTCTGATAGAGACCGAACGTAATAGACATCCATTTTTTTTCTTTCACCAGCATCTTGACAGTGTCCGTAGCATAAACCTCTAAGCCAGATAGGACGTGTATAACTGCCAGATTTATTGCGCAACAAACTTGAGGGATGTTCGCACAGGTGCTGAGAATTTTAGCATCGCCAAAATGAACATTCGATTGCCAAACTTTCGCATTACTTTCACGAATGCGGTGTCGCGTGACGTAAGCAATTGGGATTGCTCTCGCAGCTAATGCTGATGCTGCGGTAGACGCTCACTTCTGCTATAAGTTAACCTTTTTTAGCCTGTTTGGCCATTCCTCTGAGAGTACAGATGCCATTTTATCGCTACTAGTAGTAACAATTGTCCAGACGACACTGGGTAACGTGGCACTAGCAGCTGACACAGCAAATCGCAAAGTTCTATTCAAGTCCTGCTCCCTCTCCTCCACAACCTTCTGTCTCCATCTCTCTCTAGCTTAGTTATTACACCTTCTAAAGTAGCAATGTTCCTGTGAAAATGTTGTAGAGACGCTACTTTGGTACTTCTGTTCTAACCAGAGCTGCGATCATTAATTTAAAATTTTCGTCAGCTCTGTGCAGAGGGCTCCTTTATCTTAATGTTTCTTTAAATTTCAACGCCTTACAAACCTCGCCTACGTAATCATCGTGGCAATCGTTCTTGACAATGCACCAGCGAGTTAGTGAAACGGATTATGAAAAAAAAAAAATGCGATCCCCTCAATCTGCAAAATTCTATCTTTATGGGTGTCTGGACAATTGGGGCTTGAGCAGAATAGTGGTTGCGTGGGGAGGGTAACGTATACTTGAGAATTCGGCAACCTGAGCGCCATGCCGCGCCTTTGCTTAGTCCCCATAGTAGGGGCGATCGGTGTTCAAAATATTTCATTAATCCAAGTGATAGGCGAGCAGGATAAAATCGTTCCCTCATTCAGCTGGCAATACCACCGCTTTCACGTGCTTCGCAATCAGCGCCGCAACCCAGAAGTTTGACGTTGCCACTCATTGCCCCCCTCCCTATTGTTCAAGAAGATTTCGCAGACAAGCACCTGTTTCAGGTGCACACGTATGCTGTTCCCCGAAAGTATTTGAGTGTTGTTAAAATGTATTCGCACTTTATGCATATATTACGCTTTCCCTGCCGCCACCGTGACGTCCTTCTTTTGTCAGTGCCAATAAGGAATCACCGAGTGTGACGAAAATTTTACTCGCCCCATTCCGGAAGCTTTCGCGGATTCTTGCAGATCCCGCAGCCATCAACATCTCAGTTCCAAAGTACATTAGCTTGGAGGGTCAACTTACAACCACAGAAAGCGGGTGTTTATAGCTGTAGTAGTCAAGAGAGACAGGGGAAAACATTTTATTGATTGGTGAAGAGTATGTTTTTGGCACCTCCACCCCGTGAAAAGCGTCCGTATACCAAGATGCCTTGATGTTGGCTGGCCGTCCGGGCCCGCTTCCCCAGTCGTCGCTGACCCGAGGGCTCGGGGCTGGTCAGCTTCTGGGTAAGGGTAGACGAACAGGCAGTTTTGCTGGCAGCTTAGTGCAATGCAATATACGTGGCAGCAAGTCATGGTCCTCACGGTCACTGAGCTCTGCACACAAACAGGACTGGAACTTCACACAGCGCACATAAACGTTCTCAGTTGCCCACTTCGCAGACAAAACGCAAGTAGATTGGTGATGCGTATATATCTTCTTCTAAGGAACTTTTAGAAAGGCTAGCGGTGGTTTTGAAGTTAAGGACCTCATTCATGTTTAAAGCGCCGACAGACGATACACAAGAAGAGGACAACGCGAGCTGTGCACGGTTAAGGACCTGCTTTGCCATCACGTACCTGCGCCCCACGTGATGGAAATTTAAGCTGGCGGGACGTTTCAAGTCATTTACACATCACGTCGCTGTAGGTATTAGTAAAAAAATAACTAAGAGCGACCGAAATTTGATGTCGAGAAGAGTTGAATCTTAAGGATCACACGACTACGGTTATTTCGATAGTAGCATATGTGATGACGCGTTTACAGAAAGAAGCGGCTCACTGGATGCGTCGGAAGAAAAGCTGTGGCGGGGCCCGATGTTGTTGGCAGTGTGCCACGGACTGAGCTGTACATGTGGCTGCGCGCTTTTGGAGCAACAGATGCCTCGCGAGAATTCCTAAGGAGCAGCACGCACGTGCCGAACGAGAGTGAGTCTTGCGCCCTTCACGGCGAGCCCTTCGGACGCCAGGAAACATGCAGGACTCTCGCGTTGCAACACTCCTGTCAGGGATTTCTTTGCAGGCTTGCTTGCGAGCTCTATCAAACGCATGGGGACACGCTGGCGTTCCAGAGTAATGGTATCTCTTTGCAGTGGGCACAGATTATTTCTGGTAACCTTACTCGAAGTTTAATATGTTAAGTGCTTGGACCAATCAAACTTATGTTGCCACTCAGGTTGGGTTGTTGATCTGGCTATAGCCCCGAGACAACGCCCTAAACAAGAAAGGCCATCTTGATGTATAGATGCCATCAAGAGTAATTGGAACATGGTCTCGTAAATTTACTGGAATTTCTTCTTCCGGAAACTGCCTGGCTGCACTGATATGCGTTTAAGAAAGTTCTCCATAACAAAAAAAGCTTCCTGTAAACCGGTAAGGGCTGTCATAAAGCCAGTAAGACGCATATCTTGTGGTATTCACATATCCTTGTTCTAATTGCTTATGACGGCACCGCTACATATCCATCAACCTTGAGAAAACATCGAAATTACATTGGACCCATAAACCCGCCAATTGAGGTTAAAACTAACTGGACTTATCCTATGCTTGTCGCCACAAGGTCGATCGGGGGAGTGAGCTAGCTTTTGGGCAATACCTCACACAAGAATAGCTGGGAGTGTGGGACATAGAGTTAACCTCGGGGCAGTAGAATGGCTTTGTTATAACCGACTCCTCGTTAAAAGCAAGTATGACGCACTCTTCACACACTGCAGGGGGGAGCAAGACTTCGTGTTGGTGTAGCCCTCTCTCCCGCCGTTACCCGGGAGTGGCCACCACGTTACCATGCCCCGTTCGCACAGAACTGCCCCTTTTGCACGGCTCCTGCCGAAGAGGCGGACACTGAACATTTGCTGTGGACTTGCCCTTCATTGGAAGCGGCGAGAACAAGACACCTCCGAGGCACAGGCCTCCACCCTGGCAGACCACCTGACCTTCATCGGTGGATTTGGGGACCTTGTCATCACTCCCTGCTTGAGTTTCTTCGCGAAACGGGGGTTAATCTATACATGTGACGCAGTATTTTATGCCAACGGGCATACTATCGCAATAATAAAAAAAAAACAGCGAGATTTCGTGCCAAGCGATTTGTTGCAAATAGGGTCTGCCGTACACCGATTCTCTGAGGCAAAGAGGCTTCACTACTATTCCCACGTTCCGTGTAGAACGTTCGCTCTCCCGTTTCGCGCACACGGACGGCTGTGTGACTCGCTCGGCAAACTCTTCGACAGCGCGGCCCAAAAAAGCGAGTTCCTATTCACACGCACTGCGTCGGAAGAGTCCTAGTCTACGGCTCGCGCCCATGCGTGCGTGTGTCTCGGTTCATTTTGCCGCTGTCACGGGGCCGCCTCAGCGGTGGCAATTTACAAGACGGCGAAGCCCGCATGCTGCTACGAGCGGCAGCAGCTAATATAGCAGCAGCAGCAGCAGGCCTCGAAAAAGAGCGGTCCCGCGCGCACTCCTCCTCCTTGCTTCTCGTCGAGAGGAGCTGCCGCAGCAACTGCAAGCGCCGGTGGCTGCCGCGAGCGAAGCGAGCGGGTAGGCAGGTGTCCCTTCATTACGGCTCGGTGATGTACAGCCGCACGATTTTCCAGAGCCGGCTTTGCCTCTGAATGATGGCGGCCGCTGCCAGACTTCCACGCCCGGAGGACCTGTTTGTTTTCTGCCTCTCTCCGCGTGTTTTTGTTTCTGCGCCTCAGGAAAGAGCGCGAGTTCCTCGGCCGGAGGAGTTCTTGGGTCTCTCCCCCGTTTCATCCCTCTCCCCCGCCGATTTTATTGGCTTGTCCTTTGTTCCTTCTGTGTATGCGGGTGCTACTGACGCAAAACCGCGATTTGAACGTGCGCACGTCGCCAGTATACTTTACGGACGGACGGCTTCGCTGGGCGCCCCGAACCCATTTTTTTTTCTGCCTCTCTAGTCAATTCCCGACCGCCGTTGTTTGCTTGCGCTGTATCTAAATTTTGCCCGTGCAGCTGTCCGATTTTGGCGCTAGCAGCGGGTTTCCGTGTGTCTCTAAGCGCTGCTGAGTGAGCGGCTGTCAAATAATTCCCTCAACGTCCGGCTTGTTTTGCTAATGACGTGGCCGGCTCGGCGGGCCGTCCGCAGTTCCTGACGGAAAGAAATGAAGGGGGAACGCAGTGGTTATGTGGTGGCCGCCCGTTGTTTCCGCCATTCAACCTTCATTAGTATCGCGCTTTCTTAATGCGATAGCTTTCATTCGGCTACCACACTTTCTTTCCCCAGATGAGAAGCGGGAACACGGATACACCTTGATCCTGATCGTTCTAACATTTAAAGAAGACTAAGCACTCGCTGCCTACGCACACAGCATACCGTGAGTTGCGGGAACTTGCGGCATCGCGCAAGTGTATAGATTAGCCATTAGCTTACCAGAAAGTGCTGCCCATTTGGAACGTGCTTGACTATAACCAGATGATCCTATTACACGACCTTCAATTCTACCCGCCGCGGTGGCTCAGTGACTAAGGCATTGCGCCGCTGAGCACGAGGGCGCGGGTTCGATTCCCGGCCGCGGCGGCCGCTGTTCTGGCGGAGGTTAAAGGCAAAAACGCCCGTGCCAACGACATTTCGGCGCACGTTCAAGATCCCCAGGTGGTCAAAATTAATCTGGAGCCCTCCACTACGGCGCACCTCATCGCCTGCGTTGTGTCGGCGCGCTAAACCCTGCAATCCTTATCGCCTTCAATTCTGAAGTGCGAAAATGCGCAATCATATATAATATAGTACCAGGCACCCTTGAAAGAGCAGGAAAAAAATTCTGCTTTATTTTATGGTACTTCATTCTGCAAGTTAAAAAGAAAGTGAAGTGAGGGAGTTGTATTCAAATTGACATTTGGTCACGTCGAACCATCATATTTAAGTGTCGTCTGTGTAGGAACCTGGGTTATTCATTAAAACCACCTGGAACGCGTTTATGCGCCAGTTTTTATGCACTCCACCTTCTTCCCCACCTTTGAACTCATGGCCGCTATTCATTGAAACGGACGAGGCACAGTGACCTAAAGCTAGGCTTAATCTGTGTCCTTGCATAACCTTTACTGAAAGACAGAAACAGTAGATGGTCCATGCCCGTACAGAACTGTACTCCACATGCAGGCCGCAGCTGAACTTGACCAAAATTAGTACTTCGCAATGTTTACTATAGTTTTATCCCCCTTTGATCTCCTCCCGCAACTATATGTCAGCAGATTACGAACGTCGCGCATAACAATACTATGGTTGGCGTCTGGACACCAGGTGAGCCGCCAAAACATGCTGTAGATCCTTCTTCCTCGGATTCTATACTGTGTCCTCAATTATAGGCTTCCTAAATTGTTGTCCCCGCTGCTTTCTCAGTGACGGCAGCAAATACAAGGGTGTTATTAATTTCACGAGCCATGGGTTTGCCGGCATGTTCTCCAGGAGCGCCACACCTCACAGCGTGCCAGCTTGGTGGAAGCCTGTACAGCTTCTCAAAAGGGTTCGCAATAGTCAATATGGGCTCGAAAGAACTTGCTACCGAACACTGCTAGGGCAACGCAGTGTTTTCCCAAATAATTCCCTACGCTAGACGCTCAGTTTAAAGCAACTCACTGGCTTCATAGGTCAAGGCAGCGGCCACTTCTACAGTGAGAACTAGTGTGACAGGGAGTAGATGGCTTCCTCCCGCTCCTTTGCAAGCAATGGAACTACCGCGCATTCCACTGCACATTGTGGTGAGCAGACGTCTACGTACGTCTCCAAGATGCAGCAAGACCTGCCTGCAGATTACCGGGCTCCAGCCTTTTCCCTCATTCACCCTAGTTGTCCCCACTAATGAAGATTGCGACTACTACGCCTGTCTTCAAGCGGCGGGCACACATGCCGGCCCTGGGCTCTAAAGTTATTTGCCTTAGAGCCGTAGAACCCACACTCATGCGTGTATGATGGCTCAGTGACGGGTTCCTTTACCGGCAACAGGGAACTGAATCCCTTCGTCGCGCGCTACCGTCTGCGCAATGCCACTTCTGTGAGGCTCCGGGCACGCTGTACTATATTGTGTGGGGCTGCGATAAGAACCCCAACCTACCCCCCCTACCCTTCCCCTCCACTGAGCACTGGGAGAGAGCACTGTCCAGCTCTGACCCTGACGACCAGCTTTGGCTGGTGAAGAGGGCTCAAGAAGCCGGACGGTCTCAAGGGATCCTGGAATAAGGACTCTTCCCCAAGGCGAACTGCTTCATAGGGACGTTTATTCCTCCTCCTCCTCCTTCACTTACAAAGTGCCTGCGACGGCTACTGAGCTGGCATGATATTTTAGAGCAGCCACTCAGTCAATGAGCAGTCTTTATTGGTTTCCGGTCGTCAACACTCAGGTGCTTAGCATCGCTACTAAAAGAACAGCTGGCCTGGGAAATAATTTTTTTGCACCAACGAGCACTACAAAGGCCCATCAGCAAACACTTCGGCAATCCAGAGGCGTCAGAGCGTGGAATTGAAGTGGCTTCCTGCAGGCTGCGGAGTCGCCGGCAATGTCGCAACTGACCAAGCGGACTCACAGGTCTATAACTCGTATATTTTTCAGCGCTTCCAATTCAATTCACGAGAAAGGAGGCCGCACCCCTCTCATCTTCCATCGCCTAGAAAACACAGCTGTTTATCTGGGTTGACGCAAGACAGCAGTATGCGCCTGTGCATCTAACTGACCCAAGATACACCTTCAGGGTGCCGGTGCCGCCTGGGGCTGAGCAAACGTGGGAAAGCCATTTTACATCGACTGCGGCTGGAAATGGCTTTCGCATTGCATTCCCTTTTGAAAACCCAGCAGGCCTCTTCACCACTTTGCTTACATGCGACACACAGGAGGAGACATCGAGCACATTATCCGCGTGGCGTGCTTAAAGTTCGCTGGGCCGAGGCAGACACTCATAACATCTCTGTGTAGGCCGCATGACGTGGGACTTGGACTGAGGAGTGCTTTGGGTTCTTGGTCTGGTGCAAGTCCGGCTGCTCGGGCTACAAATCCTTTTTTTGTGTGTTCTTGCATGTGGAGCACAGGGCTGGACGAAGATTGTGTGAAAAAATTATTGCGAGGCTGTGTGTTTGTAACTGAGGATTTTCTGCGCCGCATCCCACATCTTCAGATCAAATCAGATCAGATTTACTTCGAGTTTAGTATCAAAAGGCAGAACTGAGTAAAGAAATGCTAAAGATTTTGGAACACCTGACGGAGGCCAGCCCTCCCTTATAAAGAAAACAAAATACGCAAGTACCCAATACAAAATAGAATACAGACAAAAACAAAATAATGAAAATGAAACGGAGAACATGAAAGCTAAACTAAGAGTATAAGGACAAACCTAAATAACTCAACGTCTCTGTGCGCATCAAGTTCTTCAACATCATCGCCATCATTTTCATCACGTCAACTGGCGTAGCAAGTTAGGTATCGCCAGATTTCATTAAAGATCGTTATCTCTCTCTCTCTCTCTCTCGTGGGTAGCAAGTTAGGCTCAACGTTAATGATGAAGCTAACATCGCCTTCGCCATTAAATTCATTCTCTGTCTCCCTCACTCTCGCCTCTCTCCCTCCTTTCTCTCCCTCCCTCTCTTCCTCTATCTATTTATCTATCTTTTTTAGCAGCCACCGCTACGGGGCTCTAAGGGTTCAAATGGGTTGCTAAGGGCGGCACTGACAGCTGCCGCAGCTGCATGTTACTCCAGTTCTGCGTAGATTTTCTTTCATTTTTTGCCTTCCGTTCGCAGCGGCCGTTTGTAACTCGCGCGCGGTGCTGACATACACATTCCCGAAACACTGTTTCCGCCCCTGTTTTAGCCGCGTAGTGGCCTCGTATACGCGCTACAGTCTCCCCTTCGTAGACTCCTTTCTCTCCGCATTACCCGCTCTAATTACAGCTCTCTTCAGTGACTAAGACTGACGGCTCGCTCTGGCCTGCCGGGAAACTAACAGCTGTTGCTATCTTATTAAACGACGCACGGAGAAACGTTGTCTTGTTTTTCTCTTTCGGGCCGTTTTGAAACTCGCGGCGAACTCATTAGCGGCCGGGTCCAGACGCGATTTTTTTTTTTTTTTTGCGGTAGCGTTCGTTTTTGCGTTGTTACTTTATGATACTAACTCATTTTGTCAGTTGCGGGTGTGCGCGTGCCTTTTTACGATTCGCGCGCCTCCGTCAGCGCACTTGCGCGTGCCTGTTGTGAGAACGCAAGTGTGACTCGAGCGAGAAAAACTACGATACGGAGAACGATAAAGTCTGAAACAAACAGCGCTTCCGGAAACTGCGTCAGGCGGGGCGCACTCCGAGGATGTGTGTGAATACACGCTCGTATAGCCGGCGACATTTTTCAGTGTTTTAACGACTTCGGGGACTCGTCCTGATTGAAGGGCTTTCCGAGAGGCGCTACATGTAATTAACAACTGGAAAATGTATGCGTCTGTAAAGTTGCCGAGCCCGTGTGAAAGGAGCAAAGACGACGAAGATGATTGACATTTTAAAGGGGCTCTGAACACAATATACAGCTTGGTCCAATTTGAAAAAAAAAAAAAAGTAGCTTTTTGGAACTCGCTTAGTTCTATTACAGTCACGAAAGACGTTTTTTAAACGCAAGAATGCGAGAAATATGAAAGAACTTTCGAATTTCGCGCTACAGTGATGTAATATGGGCAGGAGTGACTTGATATGAGCCAGCAATAAAACATAGTTATCGGTGTGTTAACTGAACGCTATCATTCAATTGATATGAACAACGAAGCAAGAGGCCCCACTACAGCCTTCCTTGAACTCGCCGAACCCACGTCTGGGCAATGAGGCGCGCCCTATAGTGGAGGGCTCCAAATCAATGTGATCACCTGGGGATTTTTGCCAGGCACCTAAATATAGACGTATGGGCGTTTTCACTTTCGCCTCCATGCCACCGCTGCCGGGATCGAATCCGCGATCTTGGGCTCAGCAGCACAACACCTTGGCCACTGAGCCACCGTGGCGGGTAACAGTGAGTGAGTGAGCGAGTGAGAGAAATGGTTACTAGTTCCGTGTAAAATAAATAAAAAAACATGGGAGTGGGTGGAGTAGCTGGATCTGGAGAAGCGGGAGAGAATTGTTGACGGGGCCAGATACACCGCGCAATCTGGATGGGCCAGCAGCAAAAAGGCTTTCGCACTAATAACCGGTGCAATGCCTGAGGCCCGCCATAAGGAAATTGCAAGGGGGCTCGAATTTATTCGCTATACCCGACATTCTCTATAACAGTATGCCCCTAAATTACTGGATACAGAACAGTAGACAAGCTCAACAACCAGCAGGCTCTCAGAATGTTTGTTTGTTTGTTTTGTTTATTTATTTATTTATTTATTTATTTATTTATTTATTTATTTATTTATTTATTTATTTATTTATTTATTTATTTATTTATTTATTTATTTATTTATTTATTTATTTATTTATTTATTTTATAGGGTTTAACGCGCCGACACTGCACAGGCGATGAGGCGCACCGTAAAAGGAGGGCTCCGGATTAATTTTGACCACCTGGGGACCTTTAGCGTGCGCCGAAATCTCGAACACAAAGCGTTTTTGCTTTTCGCCTCCATCAGAAAATCGGACGCCGGGCACACAGAAATGCACAATGGAATGAAACCAAATAACAGTGATTTTATATCTGTGCTGCCCTATAAATATAAAGGTAATCTCAAGCGTGCAATCCGCCCTTGCATGTACTACAAGAAAAAAGCAAAAGATATCTCTACATATTCGCCGCCAAATAGACGTTGTACTGCCATTCTCAGTCACAGAACGAGTTTTGGGGAATGTCTTGGCCAAGCACACTAGCCTAGATACTGTTCTTAGCCAGAAGGTGAGCAACATTTATTCGTTATAAGCAATACTGTTTTGTAATAAATAGCGCAAGTGTAATTGAAATTCAGCATGACCAGCCAACTTTCGTTCGTTATAACCTTCATTTCGCTATATCAGTGTTCGTTATAACTAAGCTCGGCTGTATATATATAATACCTAGAGCTTTAACGACGCCCGGAGGACGTAAACACGTGAGAACAGCCATTTGCGTTTGCCCTTGTCTTGCACATGGTCGAAATCACTCATCCTGATAAACGGCTTCCCTATGACGACACAGGGCTACCGAGTGCAGCTGCGGGAAGTGCCATAAAAGTGAGTTACGCCTCGCGCAACCTTCCCAGCATTCTATTGCGGACTGCTGATACTGTCGCTTGCCCTTATCAAGCAGTAACCGTCCCCGCGATGTGCGTGGGGGTGTTTGTCGTGCTAGGAAAACATTCGGCCCATCTCTTACACTGTCATTGCACTGAACGTGCTGCATCTTTATGTCACCCACAGGAAAGTAGCCACACGAGGTAAATGAACAATTCGCGATCCCATATAATTGTTGGAGAACGTCACATCCCCATATGCAGGCAAGCCCACGCCGTCAATTTGGGGAAGGAGCCATAGTTGCGTTTTTTTTTACGCTTAAAGTGAGTGGTTAGCAAGAACCTTCACTATATGGAGTGATAAATGCAGTAAAAACTAAAACTTGGTTCTAGCGCTCGTACAGTGCCCTCGTACTAGCGCTCGTACAATGAACCAGCCATTTTGTTGAGTGCGAATGGCGCGTTTCACAACACCTAACATCTCCTAGAATTGTGCCTAGAATTTTCTTTTCTTAATTTTGAAAGAGTAGGTTTTGCGTGTCAACAAATTCGCCAATATACGAAGTGCAGGTCATGCGAAGGTCCTATCAGCACAACACGCATACGTAAACCACCTATAGGCATCCCTCAATTTGGTGGATGCCGCACCTATACCCAGGATATATCATCTCCGGAGTTTAATATGAACAAGTACCACCCCCATATCTTCCCCACTCCTACGGCACCAAACGTTAAAAAACTTATCCTACGAGAGTCAGTTAAGATGTACCAACGGGATATTCCTGGATTCGTCGACCTTTCCATAGGTTCCTTCGGTGACGATTGCGAAAAAGTAATGCAATATCAAGGAAATGCCTAATTAATTAATTAGTTTCGATTGATTGATTGATTGATTGATTGATTGATTGATTGATTGATTGATTGACTGATTGATTGATTGATTGATTGTGGGTGTTTAACGCGCCGACGCAACGCAGGTGTTGAAGCGCGCCGTAGTGGAGGGCTCCGGATCAATTTTGACCACCTGGGGATCTTTAACGTGCGCCCAAATCTCGTTCACACGGGCGTTTTTTATTTTCGCCTCCATCAGAAAAGCGGCCGCCGCGGCCGGGAATCGAACCCGTGACCTCGTGCGCAGCAGCGCAAAAGCAACTGCCTGAATTATTAATAAAAAGAACGTTTGTTAGTCATCTCTCTTCCGCTAGAGAGAAAAAGAGAAAGGACGGTGAGTTTGATTTTCATGCAAATTCAACTCCACATCAAGAGAGACCCAACACCTGTCGTTTCAATTGCGTGGCTCGGTTCCGTTTCGTCGTTACGCGCTCCGCACTCTTTTTCCATCCCCTCCTACCCCCCTCTCTCTCGCTGCGTACGCATACCGCTCGCTTCTTTGTGGCATGTGATGATGGCGTGTCTGCGTGAACTGCGCGTGCGGCCACGTCTGCTCCCGACAAGGTGTCGGCTCCCCCTCTGGAAGCAGCAGCCGCATTCAAGTCGTATTTCTTTGCCGCACTTCCCGAAGGGCGCGTGAAAGGCGGACGACGACGACGACGGGCCAGCTGGGCCGGCTAGCGTGCGCGTAGCGGTGCCCAAGGAAACGGTGTGTAAGGTGGGCGGCTGCCTTATACGACGACGCCGAGACGGCTTTCGCACCCCGCCTGTGAATGGCTTCCGTCTCCGTTCGGCCGGGGGGAATGCCCGTTTGACCGTTGCTCTGAGTCTGCCTTCCCTTCGGGCACGAATGCGCGTGTTTCTGTTTGAGCGGGCGCGTTTCTGTTTGACAAGCAGCGTCATCGCGTAACGAGTAATAGCTTAGTAAAATAGGCCATTCGATGAACAGGATGTTTGCCAGGGGTAACGTCTGATTATTCTAAGCTCCGCAATTAGCGAAGCTTGTTTTATTGACGTTAATTATGACGCGTGCTCGGCTGCGAGCCCAAATTTGTACGCACAGACGCCACGACGCATCCTAACCCAAAAAAGAGGAATCACAATCCAGCTTCTTGTATAGGCGGCAGTTTATCAGAGAGATTCACCGGTCATGGGAGATGCTATGGGAATATGTTATGGCTGGTGTTATGGGGATGGGCTATGATGTGTTATGAATATGTGTTACGAGATATGTTATAGGATGTGAATGGGGCGCGAATTCCCCTTACTGTCGCAAGTGAAACGCGAATTGCGTGTGCGCGAGCGGGAGTGCCTCCCAACATGTATATGGCTGGCCAAAGTGCGAACATATACAGTCCCACCATTTCTATTTCGCATTCGATCAAACGAGACTCGAACCTGAGGGGTTCGATTAATGTCAACTCACTCCCACCACCATCCCTTGAAACGAACGGGCTCAACAGCTAATTTCTTTTCTTCTTGAGCACGCCATAACTATGCCAGCTTCGTTGTTAGCCCCCGTTCGGCATTCGACCCCCCCTGTCAAGTCACCCCATCCCGTCGTTTCGTTAGCTCGCGCCTGTTCCTCACGTACCGAGTTAATTCTTATTTGTCAGCAATACAAATTATCGCGTCGCCATTCCACTTTCTTTCAGGTCCTTCGCGGCATTATATTTCCGTCTCACGCCACTCGGCCAGCGCGCTCGCTGGAACGCAGACACGCGCCATAGAAAACCGCAGAAGGGCGCAGGGGACGAAGAGGGGGTAAACTGCAGATAGGCAGATACCGAACACGTTTTGCGCGCAACTACGCGCCGTGGAGGGCAGTGCGTGTAGGAAGAGACGAGAAGGAAGCGGCAGAGGGGACGGGGGGGAGCACTCATGTTTGCAAAACATTGCAACCCTAAAGATAGAAGATTTACGACCGCGAGTCCGAGCCCTGGGCACCTTGAGCGCGTGAGTGAGGCGTCCCACTGCGAAAGGCGCGGGAGTGGAGAGAGGGAGGGGAGAGGGTCAGTACGTGCGTGGCATGTACGGAACGTCCGAGCGAAGAAAAAAGCGCCTTCTCTTCTTCTTGCGTGCGTGCGTGATCTTTGTTGACTCTGCTTACCGGGTGTTTCCGCCCGACGGTTTTTTGATCCCGATGCTGCTGCTGCTGCTCCTGTTGCCGTCATAGCATCTTCCTCTGCCATTTTCCCACCCCTCTCTCTCTTTTTTTTTATTTCGCCTATAGTTCGTCTTCATTCGCTTTCACCCCTTGAGGAGCGCGAGTTACTCCTTCCCAAGGGCTATTCAATATTGCGGCGAAACGTTTTGCCTTGAATCAAATGGTGGTCCTAAGGGGGGGAAGGGGAGGGGGGGGGCGAAAGGGTCGATCGCCCCCCCCCCCCCCCCAAAGAGGTCCTCGGCTTCTTATTTTTGTTTTTTCTAAGCATCCCACTTGTGCGAGGTCGCAAACGTGTTGCGACCTTCAGAAATGAGGGCTCGAGCCGGCCGTTGGGCCGTCTAAGGGGGGCCAAAAACCACTGTGCCGCTAAGGGATTTGTGCGCAAGCGGGTTACTCTCGCATATCGCACAACACCGCATGGCTATCAACCTCCTTCGCAGTACTGATGCCAAGGATGGGAGCAGTTCTTCATATTCGCACAACCTCCCGCCCTTCAAATAAAAAATCCCCCTCCCCCCCCACCAACCAAAAAAGAAGATCAATCTTCTGGGACCGCTACTGCCTTGAATGGGAACTGGGACGTTCTAACGTTGGAAGAAAATGTTAGCATTTCCTGAGCGCCAGAGTCGTGTCTAATTTGCCATTCGAAAAACCGTGGTCGTGAGCGAAGATTGGTGAATACCCGCGCAGGAAGGCTGGTAAAACGGGTATCTATAATAACACTGCGCATCACACAGAAGCGAACTTTGGATTGATTGATTATAGGGTTTACGCGCCCACGCAACGCAGGCGATGAGGCGTGCCGTAGTGGAGGGCCTCCGGATTATTTTTGGACTACCTGGGGATCTTTAAACGGGCGCCGAAATCGCGAACACAAGGGCGCTTGTGCTTTTCCACCTCATCAGAAAAGCGGGGGCCGCCGCGGCCGGGAATCGAACCCGTGTCCTCGTGCTGAGCAGCACAACGCCTTAGCCGCTGAGCTACCGCTGCGGGTGTCGGAAGAAAATGTTAGCATTTTTGAGGGCCAGAGCCGTGTCTATTTGCCATTCGAAAACCGTGGTCATGAGTGAAGATTTGGTGAATACCGCACACTGAAGGCTGGTAAACGGGCAATCGGTATTAACTGCGCATTACAGAAGCGAACTGTCCATTTGACTGCAGCGATGCATGGCCAAGTCACTGCTTCGTCAGTCGGACCACAGAATGTGCGCGCGTATACTCCTAGTGCACTCAGAAATGAAGCAAGATGATTTAGGCTGACATCGATAACTTAACCTCATTTTGTAAAGTTTTATTAACAGCAGACAACCCCACAACACACCGCGGTTTGCTCGTTCAATGAAGAGGCTAGTTCTTAAAGGAGCCATGAAGACAAAATATAACTTTTTTTCTATTTGAAAGGCCTATAATTTGGCTGCTCACTCAGCTCCATTCCAGCAGCGAAGGATGTATTTTAACCGAAAATATCGATGCAAAAAATATTGAACAACTTTCAACTGTCGCGCCATCGTGACGCTATATAGGTAGGAATGACGTTTTGTGTACCGGCACTAAAACATGTTTATCGGTGTGCTAACTGCGCGTTAGCATTGAAGTGATAAGATCAAACGAAACTTGAGGCCTAACTACAATCACCCAGTCATGTCTTTTGGCCGGCTTAGATAGGCGGCCGCCTATCGCACAAAGAAGATTCTGTGACGTCCTAGAAAATTGCTGGAAAGTGGCGAGGGAGTCGCCACTCTGGAATATATTTTCCTTAATATTTTGTTTATTTTGTAATGTATGTAGTTATTTGTTTGAAGTTGTCGATAAAACTGTTAGGGTTGTTATCTGAATAAATCAGTCTTTTTATTGCGCACGATGCATTCGACCTCTCCCTTCTAAATAAATTCATTCATTCATTCATTCATTCATTCATTCATTCATTCATTCATTCATTCATTCATTCATTCAATGAGCCGAACTTGTATTTCGTCTTTATGGCCTCTTTAATCGGCACAAGGTCGAGAACCCGGCTTGAACAGCCTATTGAGGGAATTAGAATGGGTTGGCGCACACACGACTCTCTACTCTAAA
The DNA here is from genome assembly GCA_013339765.2 of Haemaphysalis longicornis. NCBI lineage: Eukaryota > Metazoa > Arthropoda > Arachnida > Ixodida > Ixodidae > Haemaphysalis > Haemaphysalis longicornis. The sequence continues at coordinate 43,267,174 of CM023456.1, forward strand.
GCATTCAAATTGGTAGCTGCAGTTCTCCGCCTTTGTCTGTGTCAGGGACACTTGGCTCCAAGTGTAAGGAATGTTGGGGCCGAGTCAGGCTCAGTGATTTTCGAGTCGAATCTCGAGACTGAGTCCGAGGCTCTCAGACTTCATGGCCGTGTTCTCGGTCTGTCCTCTTCCCCTCCTTATGTTCCCTCGACTCGGTTGAGTGGAGGGTACCGCAATGCTTTTACACGCGAATACCGATTTCGAAGATCTTCTGGACTGGAACGGTTGAGTGGAGGAGGTATTCAGAATACCAGGGTCTCTTTCATAGCAGTAAATCGCGCACATGTGGATTTTAAAGGAGTAGAAGGGTTTCCTGACTCCCCTCGTTAATTTTTTAATGATTATAACACCGATTGGCGGGGTTCAACAATTACGCGCCTACGTTTATTTGATGGCAGAACGGACGTGTACCTGATTCCGTAACAGCTCATCTTCGCGGCGTTTCACCACCTGATGCCTCTCTCCAGCAACAAGAGTACGTGGAATCTGAATTTTCACGTGTGAACATGAAACATTCCTACTTAATTCCGGCTCTTCACTCCTTGTTTTTGAAATTCATGTATGGCTTCTCTGTGCGAGTGGTGATGACCAATGGAGGGTCAAGCTTTAAGAAAAACAATGGATGGGATCTTTAAGCTTATTGTTATAAGATCAGAGAGCAAAACCATTTCTTTTGTCGGTGATGCCTGAGCCGATGTAGACTACAACCTTGACACCAGACCCACTGACACTACTTGTTGCAGAATTATTGTACGCAAAACCTTTCTATTTCTTGTCGACGAGTCCTGAGCCGATGTCGACTACTACAACCTCGACACCAGACTCACTGCAACTACTTGTTGCAGAATTATTGTACGCAAAACCATTTCTTTTGTCGACGAGTCCTGAGCCGATGTCGACTACTACAACCTCGACACCAGACTCACTGCAAATACTTGTTGCAGAATTATCATGCGCTCTGCGGCGACACTGCCTCCGCCGAAGCCAAAGGACAACCGAGTCTGCGGGCGAGATGTCGGTGCGCGTGTCTTGGGAATTTTGTGTTTTGAGAATTGAGCGCGCACCGCAGGGTTAGCTATTTAGCTACATAGTAGGCTCTGTGTGAAAGCCAGCCGGTGTGTGCTTTCGCCAACCCAGCCAAGCAACGCTTTCCCCTTAAAAGTAAATAATTTAGGCGATTACACCACTCCACGACACATAGCATTAGATGTGTAGCGTCCTTGGCTCGCACCGGTTTTCTGGGTATCACGCGGCTGCCTTTCAACCCAACACCGAAGGCCTTCTGCGAAAGCGCCGAGTAATAATACGGCCCGAAAACACCCGCGCGAGCACACATAGCGGGCACCAAACTGCGACAGCCCCTCCACGTAGCCGACCGAGCTCGGAACGCAAGCAGTGGACAAATAAAGGCGAAAGCAAAACTGGTTCGCGCCGCTCAAGTTCAGCCGTTGCGGAGGACGCCGGAGAAGAATTTCTCGCATCGCGCCCCACCTCACTCCTCCCCCTCCCCCCTCTTAGACAGGTCGTTAGGAACTGGGGCACGTTTTGGTTTCGATATAAGTAGGGAAGAGTTACTGGCGCTACGTGATCCGGAACAACGGATCCGCTTCAGGTGTTTCGCGCGCGGACCGCCGTGTAAATAACTCTCGCTCGCCTATTCTTCGCACGCTTGTTACTCTGAATATACCGGTGAAATAGTGGACGGGGAGCGGGCGTCAGCGAAGCGCATTTATTGCCGCGCGTACGCGCGTATTGTCACCTGCCCTGGTCGCTGTTCGTAATGGCTCGGTTGGAGTAGCGGTTACGGAGGCTGTGTTCCTGATATAGGTGACGTGTGAAAGAGCGTCGGTGGGCCTGATGGTTGCTGCACACTGGAGAAATTAGTCCCGATATTTTCTCTATAGTCGCGCATGTGGCACGTCTGGGTCGTGACTCGGGTTGAGCTGTTATTTCATGGGTGTTTGCGGGAAGGGTTGCTCATAGTTTGCGTGGAATATATCGATTGATCTACCGGATCAATCAATCAATCAATCAATCAATCAATCAATCAATCAATCAATCAATCAATCAATCAATCAATCAATCAATCAATCAATCAATCAATCAATCAATCAATCGATCGATCGATCTATCAGTCGTCTTAGACGCTGCCGTTATTGTTTACTTAGTGCTGGGTTATCTACTGTTGGCGGCATTGGCCGCAGTATTTCCCTCTTCAATACCGAAATTTGCTACCTTCTAATGAAAATCGCCTCTGCTTTTCTCCGCTGTGTCTGTGCATGCGCTGGTGTATGGGGGGAAGGGGTGGGGGGAGGTGCAGCTACTCAAAGATTACTTCTTTTTTTTTTTTTCAGGAAGAGGAAATTTTAAGATGACTATCTCGGAAACAGCTAGTTTCCCTGATCCAGATTTCGCTTGCCAAGGCACCGCCCTCTTGTTCGCTTTCTTCAACGGCCTAAGCCATTTTTGTCCCCGGAATTTTCCCGTCTCCTGCCTCCACCTTTATCGTTTGTGGTTGGACAAGCGCCCACTCAGCGATTCTAGGTGAGCGGGATGAGCAGGTGATGGCTTCGGTCAGTGCCGAAATCGAGGGCGTGCACTGTGGGCCCTGGTTTAATCCAATGCTTGAATTAGCTTGCTGCCCTGGGGGCCAGCCACTGTACTGGCATTGTGACGGCTGAGAACTAATGAAGACTGAATGGGTGAGGGTTTTCAGGCACTTGCTTTATTCTATTAGGGCAGTACACATTTCCGAGTTGCTCCTTGTGCTGTCGATGCTGCTGTCGCTGATGCTGCTGTAACAGTTGCTGTTCTTTTTTTTACGTTAATTGATGACCCGTATACCCCACGTTGTGGGACCGGCACTTATCCGACCTCTCTCTTATCCGGACTGCATCGCCCTATAGCTCCTCCTCCCTCACAACAGACGCTTTTTGAATGAATGCAGGCGAGTATTCTACATTCATTCAAAAAGCGCCTGTTGTGAGGGGGGAGGAGCTATAGGGCAATGTAGTCCCCCGATCCCACGAATTTCTCTTCTCTTGACTTGAGCCAAAATGGCTTCCAAACGATCTTCCGTTCATGAATGTTCTTCTGATGCACGGCTATGTGTCGACCTTGTATTTTTTTTCAACGGCAATTGTCATTGATAGTCGAGCTGATAGAATCACTCTTCGAGAGCTTCGCGAGTAACATCCAATCAGGCTACACCTGATATCCCCCACCCAATATCCAGCAGAATGCAGGTACTGCCAACAGCCAGGTACACTCAGACGTATTTTTCATAGTCTGTGGGAAAAACAAGCATCTACCACCCCTTCCTTTCCCGCACCCCCAACCCTCAAGAGCAGTGCACCCCTAACCCTTCTGTCCAGCCCCTGCCTCTCCGACCAGCTCCTGCTCACCGAGAGAGCAGCCGGTGCTAAGGCAGCTCATGGATTCCTGTGAAGGGGACAAAAACACCATAAATTTTCTCAATAAACGTTCTTCTCTCTCTCTCTCTCTCTCTCTCTCTCTCTCTCCCTCTCTCTCTCTCTCTCTCTCTCTCTCTCTCTCTCTCTCTCTCTCTCTCTCTCTCTCTCTCTCTCTCAGGTTTCTGCCAAATAAGGGTTCAAGTTTGCTTGATGTTTATGTACAACAAAATGTCTGCCGATACGAAAACGTGGTCCCTACGTTGAAACTTTCGGGAAGACCTCGTCGGTTAATATACAAACAATTTGAGGGCAAAAAACTGCGGTTATGTATAGCGGGGTGGTGAGTGGTGGTGGAGAAACATTTATTCAAGCGAAAGAGGTTCGCGCTTGAAAGCGGGAGAAGCCCTCAGTCCAGGGTATCCTCTACTTGAATGCATTCGTCATCATTACTGCTTGGATGTAAGCTACGTCGTTTGCACAGTGAGATTACAGTCCCGCAGGGGTAAATTTATCGATAAGTCGAAAAGCTCGTTAATTCAAACTTCACTCATTCGAATGTATGGATTATTCGAACTATACAATTTGGTCCGGCTAAGTTCCCATAGAAGCCCGTGTATAAAAAAGACCGTTAATTAGAACGCGAATGCGCCCGCCCCCGGGTAATTCGAACTACGCGCCCCGCGCCGGCTGCACGGTTGTTATCTCTCCCTTTCGTTAGTTCGAACAATCATTAATTCAAACTGATATGGCGTATTTTTGTGGTTCGAATTAAAAAGCTTGTACTGCACTATTTGGCGTGCCGTATTACCAGGGCTACCTAAAAACAGTCTAACTGGCTCGCGAGAAGGTAGGACAAAAAAATCTACAAAAACTACAAAACTCCAGGTAGGTTAACGGGGGTTTATTCGCTGTGGGAAGCAATGGCGCCCCCTACTTGAGAGATGTTTGCAAGGGCGTCCGCAGAACTTTTTGCAGGGGGGGGGGTGTACGGTTGGATAGCACCAAAAAGGCGCTATTTGTGGTTACAAAAAGTACAAACAGCGAATTAGAACCAGACTTGGAGGATATACATTGGATTTTATTACCGAACAAAGAAATAAAGTTACTGTCACTTTGTAAAGAGTGGCCAGTCTCGCTGCGTGAGGGTTCTCGACTCACGCCAACCTGATCACCAGCACACAGTGCAACACATTCACATACATAGAACTGCACTCCGTCAATCTTCCTTGATTAGCAGCTGCAGACGCCTCGGGTTTTTCTGGGCAAATTGCGAGATGACATGTGTGATGAAGTCTGTTGAAATGGCTCACGCAATAAAGATACTACTCGCCTCCCTGGCTTTCAGTGCAGTACAGGCGTACAAGCGTTTTGAGGGGCTGATTTATAGGTTTTGTTTAGGGGCTTGGGTGGTGCCGACATTTCGCAATTTCGAAGGAAAGGGTGTACAAGGTGATCGGACGGCACGGGAGGATGTTACACTCTCCCTACTAGGTGTAGCGGTGAAGATTTTTTGCTAGATATAGCTGCAACTTTGTCCGAAAAGTGAAGTTCTGGCGGTAAGACTGCATAAATCAAGAGTTTAGGAACAAAAAAAAAAAAGAAACGTCGAACCTTTCATAATTGTTCGCTATCTTCAATAGCCAGTACAGGCAGTCTGTTTAACTGTCGTCACATGACCGGCAATGTTAGTCACGGTCTAAAGTGCAATGTTGACCGCAGTCCTGAAGGGCGTTCCATACGGATACACAGGACCTGAGTGTGCTAATCATTTTAGTAGCGTGGATTGTTGCGCTAGTTGGTTCACGTACGTAATTAAAAAAAACTTTTCTGTAAAGGACGGGACAAAGGAGAGAACGTCGGTGTCGTTCTCTCCTCTCTTCCGTCCTTCAGGGAAAAGTTATTTAATTATGGGCCAGCCAAGCTGTGCAGCTTTTTTGTAGTGCATAAAAATATCCAAATTTCCAAGGGGGGGGGGGGCAGTTGACTCCCCCCTAACTGCTCCCCCCCCCTTGCCCCTCCTTCCGGACGCCCATGGATGTTTGGAATGCTATCGCTTTTGGAGGGGGTTCGAATCCTCATCATCATCACCATCATCACCACCACCACAATCATCATCATCATCATCACTACACCTCCGTCGCTCTTCCCGCGTCTCCGATCCCAGTAGGAAAAAAGAAGGCAAACAAACAACACACTTGTAAAACAGTTACGGCAGGCACATTATTTTGGGCCCATAAAACGCCAAGAGAACGGCGCAACCTTATCAGCGACTGCAGCAGCAGCGGCCAGCGAGGGCTCTCACATCGGAGAGAGCAGGGGTAGGTGGAGGAGGGTGGAAGAAAGAGGAAGAGAAGAACGAGACGGCGAGCAGCAGCAGCAGCAGCGGCGATCAGACGCAGTGCTTCGAAGAGGGCTGCGGCACAGAAGACGCGGAGGAGGCCGGCCGGGAGGGCAGTCGGAAAGAAGAGCGGATGATATACGAGGGTCGTTCAAAGTTCGAGAGGCCCCCCTCGCTCCCTGGAGGAAGCAGCAGCAGCAGGTCCGCTTGCCGCCGACGCTGGCCGCCTGTTTTGCTTCCAGGGGGCAAACGGGAACGGCTCCTCTCCGACAGCAATCCCGGCTCTCGCTCCTCGAGACGACGCCGGGCAGTTCTTTGCGAGCAGCCTCTCGTTCGAGTGGCGCACTTCGCGGTGGAAAGGAGGCGCGGGAGGAGAGAAGGCCGTTGCGCGGAACTGGAGCGGCGACCGAGGCCGAAGCTGCAGATCTGCTTTCTGTCACGGATCGTGTCCACCGGATGGTGCGTAATCGGCTGTGAAGAGACGGGGGAGAGGGGGACCACGCGCGATTGGGCTGGGCTTTGGTTGTGGTGGGGCAAGCCGTTTGTTTTGGGGACGCCGTCGATGCCAAGTTTTGTGTGAGGTCTGCAAAAAAAAAAAAAAAAGTGAGTGTGAATCGGCGAATTGTTGCGGAAGAGAAGACTGTTCATGTTCATTTGTTAGGAAAGGAGCGCTAAGACTGGAGATGAAGACGAAGAACTGCACAAACGAATTTCGTTCCGACGGAAACGGTCGTCGTCTCGTATTCGCGCTGAATTGCCTAGTAATTACGCTACGCGAACTCGTCAAAGCTTCCACCGTCGCGAACAAACGACTCGTTGCGCCTCGACTAGATGAAATGGGGAAGTTTTAAAGTTTTACGATGTCGTTGCAGTGTAGCCATTGCGGAAGACGCACATTTAGCTTGTGTTTGTGGGGTCAGATAAGGAGAGGGGGGTTAAGATAAACGAAAACATTAGCTGGTTGGTTATAAACAGCCCGGCTTGACGAAATAGGCTGGAAAGCCACATGAAACACCAGCAGACGTTTTTATTGGTATCTCATAGGACAAAGATCCACCCAGTCACACAGCGTCTCAAAAAACCACGATTTTTGTGACGGCTTTTTCACTCACTCAAAGAAGCAAAAGGTTTTTTTTTTATTTGTTTCCACTTCAAACGTACGCCGAAAGAAATTGAAAAAAGGGAACTCTCCCAAAGGAAAACTCATGGCCCAGTGACCGTGGATTCGGCCACTTCATTACATTCGACACATTAAGTGCGCGGGCGCACATCATCCAGGCCAGTCTCTTGTTTATTTTTGGTTTGTTTGTTGTTGTTGTTGTTTTGGTTTTTCAATTACGCCTCCACCTTAACGACGACCGTTGCCTTCCCGCCCAGTCCACCGACGGTTTTCCACGGGGCATGCCCAAAAGCACCGCTCGCTGGACACGGTCGACGGTTCCCAGACGGGCCATCCCGCCACCACGAGGCGGGGGGAGGAAGCGGCGAGGGCCCCCGCGAGTCTTCTTCTCCTTTCGACAGCAGGCCAGGCTTCATCGGCCGCCGAAACAACGCAACTCGGGCGAAGGCTACTCCTCCCCGGAGAAACGAGATGCCTGCCAGCATGCCAGGCTGCGGCCAGGCGGGACGGGACGGGGCGTCGGTCGACGTCGTCACCGGGCAGCCATCTCTCTCAAATTTTCTTCCAGTCTCTCTCCCCACACCTCCTTTCTCGCGAGGAGTTCCCCCGGGATGCGCTTTTCCTCGGCGCTCGCTTTCTTCTTCTTCCTCTTTCCGTCAGCTTCCCACTCCCTGCAGTGGCGTGGTGTTTGTTTGGTTCGGCCTCCAAAGAGAGCTCCGCCGTCTCCGTGAAATGAAACATACGAGGAAATTGATCGGCCCGCCTTCACGGCTGCAGTTGGCGTGCGGGCCAAAAAAATGCCCCGAATCGACTCGAGTTGGGCTGTGGCGTGGCTGTATGTGCGTGCGTTTAGTGTGAGCACGCGAGGAAGAGGCAGGTTGATTTGTGTCGAGGCGCCCAGTTTCTTCTTCTTCCCCCTACCTCCTCCCAAGACACCTCGCATCGTTACCTTTCGATCGATGAACCAGCCCTGATGGATGGACCCCGCTATTCGCCGCTTGCAGTGGCTACTTATAGCGTTGAATCGTACCAACGCACCGAGAAAAGATGGAAGAGAGAGGGACTGCGCTTGAGTCGCTGCAGAACTTTGGCGCCGAATTCTGGCCAATTTAGTAGCGCGAACTGTCGTGATGGGGTTTAGCAAAGGGACGAAGAACGACGTGATCGGACGTTGAAGTGTGAGTGAGTGTGATGATACAGCCTCAATGGGGTCATCATAAGAATAACGACATAACGGGGATGGAAACCATGCTATGGTATTAACCAAGCAGGAAAGTAATAAGCGCGCTAAACACCGTGGGACTGTGCGTGCAAACGCGTAGCAGAGCTTTGTAAGCACATGGGAAAATAGTGGTGAAAATGTTTTTTTCTACTGATTACGGAATTCGCAGTATCTCCTAGGGGGATAAAGTGTCGGATGGAGTAAATACCCGTTATTACTGCATAAAACTAACCTCGCTCGCCGTCTTTTGCAACTGCACATGGTAACGGGAATATCTGAAGACTGTATGGTAATATTGGAGCTGCGTGAAAGGTAGATAAAAGATTGCAGCCTATCGACACGACCTATCTGACCATTTAGTTACATTCCTACGTACGACTCTGTTTCAATAAAGTTGGTTGGTTGGTTACTTGGTACCAATAAATCAATGGCGCGTACCCACTCTGGGAGATTGGCCAAGTCAGATTTGGTAAAAAGGTTATGAATTAAAGCTGAGGGTAAAATAGAACTGAGGATAATGTGAGGGACGTGATGTTAACAATTTTGAGAATCCAAGGAAATCTAAATAACTAACATATTGAAGTAAAAACAGATACCACACGCACCAGAAAAAGAAAGTACGAAATGTGTTTTATTAACAGCGTAAACGACCTGATTCCGATAAACAGATTTATTAATTATTGTCAATCTTTTTTGGTCCGGGTTGAATTTGGGGAAGTCAGCGGGAGCTGCGAATTATGTTGTTGCGTAGAGAACTCCGTAAAATCTTGAAAGCGAGAAACCTGTGGACAACAGAATTAACGAACAAATGTAAATTTGTTCGTTAATTCGCAAAATCGGGGTACGTAAAATTAATTTTCATCTTTACACTGTATGCACGCAATTTGTTTTTCGCATTAATGGCGTACTTATAACGTGACTAAAAAGCTTTTTTCTATCTCACCAAATCACACATTCCCGTAATACATCGCCAATATTAGATTGGGCCAGGCAACGAAGCGAGCTATATACGTAACAGCACGGTATATACCAACGCCAGATTCCCCGTCGCTTGCTGCTTCTCGGAATTCGCATTCCTCGCATGTCGCTTTCGCTTGTCTATCGTCTCTAGAATTCAACGTATCTCTCCATCTCGCGTAGACAGTGAAACTTCTGCTGATGAAAAAAGAAATTACGAGGAACCTACTGAAAAAGTTCGCCTAAATATGACTTCATATGGCTGAAGAGAATTAATAGAAGCGAATGAAATTGTTCTTTTGTTTTCTTTCTTTTCTAGCTTAAAGATTGAACCTTTCACCCTTTCCCCACAGCTTGATGACTGATGAGCTTTCCACACTGACACGGTGACAAATAGAGCAAGAAACAGGGGATTATTACACGCATTATGGCGTTATTGCCTCCTGCGGCTGATGCTTTGTTGAAAGATAGGATCCGAATCGGCAGAATTAACCAACATCTCTTTCTGGCCAATACTGTAGGCGCGTAACTGTCATGACGAACGGCTGAATGGCCTAAGAGCTTTCAGGGCGAGCCTTGATGAGGGGTTTTGTGCGGGATCTTATATGTAATTCTTCCCCATAATCAGCACCATCATAATGGCAATCATCATCATCAACAACAACAGCTCGTCCCCTGACGATGATGAGACTGTAGGCTGCCGATGAGACGGTGCGGCAGGGCCTACATTTATTTACAGTTGCGTTGTGGCGACAACATGGGCCCGAGAATCAGGGAGCGCCCGTGGAGTGCGGCCGAGCAGAGCGGAGGCCATGATGTTCTGAGCTGCGTCATCATCTCCAATAATGATGATGATAGGACGCGGCCGTTGGCGATGATGATGCCGCCACAGGACCATCGCTTAGTAAGTTCGCACCCGAACGATTTTTGCTCCCGCGTACAACTATGCCGCAGCACCCGAAACCGCTCAGGGACTACTCGTCAAACACAGAAAAGAAAAAAAAAAAAAATCAGCGTCTAGTACGTATCTGCCACTTCAAATTATCATCATTATTTACGATTTCCTATTTTCTCTGTCCGTTTTAACAGCGGAGCTGTTGTACAAGCTGTTGTTATGTCATTGCAGGAAAAAAATACCAAGAAAATGCGGAGCGCTCGTGAGCGCGTGCCTCGCGGCGACCGCCGAGTCTTCGGCTCGCGCAGTGGCTTTATCAAGACAAAAAAAATGGCCTGTATCGGCTCCTTTTGTTGCAAAGTCGTCAAAAGCCCATAGTCTTTGTAGACATTTGCCAAGGAATGCCCCCTCACGCTCTCATGCTGTTCTGTTCTGTCGCGCTATCCAAGGTAAACACACAAAGGTTCGCTCAAGGCGATTTGAATTTACCGCGTTCCACTGCTACAGGCGGAGTTCCTCGATGCCAGCGCTGCAGTACGGCCAAGACGCGCGTGAATCGAGGCGGCCGACTTCAAGGTTTATAGAACCGCGTTGCCGTGCTCCATGTGCGTTCCAAGCAGAACGTGAAACCTATAGCAGTGGAACCTTTCTTTGCTGTTGCCGCGTGATTTCTCATATGCCGCCCGGAGGTGGCGCGGGCAACAGCAGGCGGTACGCGTTTTCTGCAGTAGATGTAGAATATCATTTGCTATCGCAAAACCAAGCATCCAGGAATTTTTTAATAAAGGAACCCTGTAAATATTCCTTGTGTACTAATTTCCTGTCTTATATTTGCGTAATGTCTTGTTCTTGTTCAACAAAGTTGACAAGTATGAACATATAAACCGGGCTTAGACGTTTATATTTGGCTGTGAGTATATAAGACTATTGCGCAGTAAGCATTTTACTTTGGCCGGGTGGCTGAATCGTGTTACAGACAGACAGACAGATGGACAGACAGACATACAGACAGACCAAAATTTCTGGGTTTAAGTAGCCCAAGAAAGACTATCGTCTTTACAAACTGGCTTGCGATTACGATATTCCCTAATGCGATATATGGGCGCAGCAGCAGTGCGCTGAGGTAGCGCTCACTCGTAGGTTCTCTCGACGGCAGCGATGATGAGCCTCTGCGTCGGCGGCGCGGAGTGCGTCTCAGGAAGAAACTGCGAACTGCGTCTTAAGCGAACGCAAATCATAGACACGCGCACGCCCCCCTCACGTTCATGCCAAGCGTCACGCCGTCGAGCGTCTCGTGCGGGCACAGAATACTGTCCCCTCCACTCCTCCACCAGCACACTTTCGGAGAGCGCCTGGCTCACGCCACCACGGCGAACCGCTGTCCCCTCCCATTTCCGCGACACTCTCCTCCTTTGCTTTCTTTCACTCGTCGGTCTCCCATCGTTCGCTCGGTCACGACAACAGCGACGCGGCTCAGCCCAGCCCTACAACTCCAGCGCTGTCGTCAAGCGCTAGCACACATGTAATGCTTGGCATGAGGAACACGACGATATCGATGCATATGGCGATGACTAACACTATCACAGTGCAAAGCAACGACGGAACGGGTAAATAAACAAATTTCAAGCGTACAAATGCGGGGTGATGTGTCCTTCAGTGGTCACGTACAAAGAAATCCTGCAGCTTCGCTATGGTGCATACCTTGCGCGACTTAGTGCAAGCTTCGCCAGTTGAGCTGGTGAAAAGCTACAATGGCTTTGAACCAGTTGCCTGTCTAGTGCTTCATTGTAAATACATAGGGTGCACTTGTGGACCAGCGTTCACTTTTCCATTAAAAGTTGCCTTGTATCACAGTCATCACTCTTTGTTGTCCCGTTTCGCTTTCTTTCGTATCCCACGCCTCTCTGGAAATCGCCTAATAATATTCCCTCAGCCACGAATCGTGTGTAATGATGATGATGATGATTCCCTCGTCAATATCACCACCATCACTGACCCAACGTTTATAGAAAAACTATCTACAAACGGTGCACTGACCCTAACCCCCTATTGTGCACAATTTCAACCACGGCCCCCTATCATTTACTGCCCTTCGCAAAAAGTCTGCTAGCTTCTCCACGTGGCATCGCGTTTTAATACGGTATTACACATGAGCTCTTGCAGTTGAAACAACGTTCGCCTACTGAAACAGCGTGAAGACAATGCACACGCATGTTTCAATGTTTTTCGCCATCTTTAGAAACCGGAAGTTCCCCATCGCCGCGTTCTTCCGACTCCAGAATCCGACGAGTGACGGATGCTGAGGTATTTTGCGGAAAAGCAAGCTTTACAGGAAGAATTTTAGCTCGGGGGGCGGTTGAGCACTGCTAAACGTGCATGTGGGTAGTCTGAGGCAACTCTTTCTCTCGTCGACGGAATGCCATTTTCCCTATTAGGGGCTGGGGCTGTTGGCGTCTCCTGTCGTCGTCGTCGTCGTAATTGTTGTCTCATGTAGTCACGGTGCTAAAACACCGGGACACTCGTTTACGCCTCGCTCTAGAACACTTTCGTAACGCGTGACTGAAAAAACATCGGAACACTCGGTTACGCCTTGCGCTGAAGCGATTCGTAACCAGTGCTAAAAAACACGGGCCACTCGTTTACGCCTAACGCTAGAACTCTTCGTGTTTCAAAGACACGAGATTTTTACAGCGAACCTGTATACTTTCACCCCCCAACGGTTTCATCTCCGCTGGCAAGAACGCCAAGGCGCCAAGAATACACTTACACAGTGCATGCTTCGCCCCTCCTTAGGTTTCACATTAGTGGAAAAGGCCCGAGAATTTTTTCGGTGCGCTAGGCTTAATTCAAAATTCGTTTTATTCGGAATTCTCATCAGATAAGCAAGACGAGCGAGTCGGAGGAATTTCATTTGTCGAACCACTGAAAACGAGGATCAGAATAAAGCAATCGACGCCACATTCAGTGATAGTATACTTTAAGCGAATATTCTGCACTTTGAAATCGTATTCGTCCTTCGGGTTGTGAGTTGCGACATCGCCGAAATGAAACGAACTTTTCGCTAAAGCGAGTGAACATTTCGACAGGGGCAGCGGCGAACGAAGGTCACGCGCCGCGGTGTGTGCCTGTATAGACAGAGGCGTCACGGGTCCGTCGAACGCAAAGTATCCGTTTCTCCGGTTCACGACTGCGTGGGACGCGATCTCCGTGTGAGCCGCATCGCGCGTGACGTTCACACGCGTCAGCGTGTTCGGTAACGCGCGCTCCAACGAAACTGAAGAACCGTGAACGCCGTGGCTGGTGCTGCTCTACGCTCCTCCGCTCGCTGTACGCTCGCGCGCACACGCACGCGCTCGTGGTTCGCGCGGAGGAGAAAGGCCGTTCAGGCCTTCGGTGCGTAGGAGAAATATTTGACAGGCAGCGCCACACACCCTCTCGCCCACCCCGCACTCCTTCTCTTTACGCCTCGCCCCCTTTCTCGTTCACGGTGTAGGGAGCAAAGGGCTGTTGACTGGCGCGAAGAAGTATTCGTCTCGTGGATGTTTGGCTTGTAGCATGGCCGTGGATGTGCTGAGTGAATAGACGTAACAAGCAGACGGCTCTGGCAGTCTGCTACTGCGCGTAAATGCTCGGCTGGCTCCTGCATAATGCCTGAGATGAATGCCTTTCAGAACTATGCACAGGCGAGTTCCTCGCGCACTGGAACAACATCTGTTTGCCTTTTTTTTTAAACACAAAGCGAATAATGCGAGTATTGTTACGTGAAGGCGTTTGCAGGGCCAGCCTATTTCCTAGGATTTTTGCTGGTTTTATATGGAAAGCCTCGTACCGTGCCTACGCAAATGATTTATTTATTTATTTATTTATTTATTTATTTATTTATTTATTTATTTATTTATTTATTTATTTATTTATTGTTGGTTGGTTGGTTGGTTGGTTGGTTCACTGTAGACATTCTGTGAGGGGCGAACGCTTCTTTATTAATTAATAACATTAATAATAACAATGACTTTATCTACACTCAGAGAGCACAGGACACGAAGAGAAAAAGCTACAAGCTTGACTATCTCCCGGGCCCTTCATGTTTTGACCGCAGCATCGGCAAGGGAAAGGAATTTGCAACTTCACTACTTACAGACGAAGGAAACCGTTAGTTGCAGATGACAGCAATCTAAAATAAGGATACGGTAATAAACAAGGGGCAGTAGAGCATGTACAAAAGATCGATAAGATATTTGAGATATTACTCAAGAAAACACTGAAATGTCAACAGTTCACCTTGACAGGAAAAACTTAGTCATCAAAAATACACAAAGCACACTACATCAAAAAACAAGTCATTTTAGCGCACAAAAATACAGTGGGGCATAGTAACGAACAAAGAGTATGAGTTGTGTTGGGTCACTATGTTTACCATTTAAGTGTCAAATAAACGAAGTAGTTGCATTCGACTAAGTGTTGAGATATTTAGGCCCTAGCCAGATATGTAGTTCAGGAAGCTGGGAAGCTTATGTTGCCACATTTGTAGTCCATAGTTTGTACGAGCTGTAGGAATGGAAAAATTTTGTACGTAGTGCAGGGTATGTAGGTACATGTTTTTTTAGGCCGACTTTTTCCGGCAGTGTGGAAATGTTGTGCATGACTTCTTTTTTGTAACATAACGCTAGCCGTATATGGTAAAGGGAGGATGCCTTCGGTCATTTGCCGCATGAAAAAAGTTCGAAAGTAGGATAGTCCCTCGGGCGGCTGTAGACCACTCGGAGCCTTATTTTTTTTTTTTTTTTGTTAATAGATAAAGTTTCTAAATGCTTTGTTTGTGTGGCTGTGCCACACACTGGGTGTCAGTATTGAAGCTGGGACATAAATAATGATTGAAAAAGAAGTAATTTGATGTTTGTGGGTATAATATGGCTTCAACGAATTAAAAGACCCACAGTGCCGACCAGTTTCACATTCACGTAATCAACATGTGCATGCCATAACATTCCGTCTGTAAACCTTACACCTAGAGTCTTAAAAGCAGTTGCGATCTCAATGTCGTCGATGTTGAATCTCTACACAGCGATACCGCCTCATAAAAAAAGCCTAATATTAACTGAAGTGCATGCTTTGCAACTTTTAAGCCCAAGCCCACGTGAAATTACCTAAATTTCATTTCTTGCATTTCAGCAATGTAGGCATGTTGTCAGATCTTTATTCAGAGAGGGCAACTTTTCTTCGTTGCTTGTCGTGAGTGCTGGGTTGCGGAAATAGTGTGTGGTTCCGCGTATTCCATGCATGTTCTTGTGTTAAAAAGCTGTTGTAAAACTTTATTTTGGTTTGCATTCAGCTTCATCGCGTTTCTATCCGTGAAGTTGGCCTTTTTTTACTACTCAACTTCTTGCAGTGAAGCACCCTTTACGGGGACTTCTCGAATATTTAGCGGATGCCGCGTAGCCGTGGTATATTCTTATATGGTTGCCACTATAGAGAAGGCAGCTCTGGATTGCTCGAACCTTATTATTTCGACCTGGGTACGCCTTCTTCTCGCCCTCCTTTACCTGGACTTGAGAAGAACAGAAATAGCATTACTCCGACCCCGGTGGAGTACCTTCACCGTAGTACAAGTTTCAATTCTCTTCCCCCTTCATTTAAAATCGAACCACCACCACCACTACTACTACTACTACTACTACTACTACTACTACTACTACTACTACTACTACTACTACTACTACTACTACTACTACTACTACTACTACTACTACTACTACTACTACTACTACTACTATGGAGCTGGGAGCAAAACCGGGTAAGACGCCATATGAGGTGGCGAGCTCTCGGGCCATTCAGGACACCCCTTTCGGTTCGTAACTTAACGAACTTCTCGTTGAAAAACGGTCGCTGCGTATACGAACCTTTTTCCATCACCTGCCCCCATCCAAGCGTATGCCAGGTGCGCTGCTCTAGTTCGTAACGCATCTCATACACATAACGACACGATCGTTTTTTTTTTTTTTTTTTTCGTCCTTTCATGATTGCCCTCATTAACAGGACCTCACGATGGCGCGAAAACGCGCAGCCATACAGAAAGAGCGCCAAGTTCAATCTTTCTCTCTCACTCTTCTCGCTTCCCACTCATCTTTCTCTGCAAACTATCTCCCCTCTTCCGGCACCCACACGAATTTCGTGCCTACGTCGTCAGCCCCCATTCCGATTGACGACGGCGCAGCGACAGTTTATGGACCAGCCGCGGCGCCCCCGAATGATGAGAGACATTTGCGAGGCTTCGCGTGTGTAACGTCCGGCGGAGACCCAGAGTGGGTCTGCGCTTCTTCAGATGCAGTCGAGGTTGACGATGAAGAGAGGGAGGGGATCACGCCAAAGTTATGGTTGCCATTCTCGTCTCGCTGGCTGCTGCGTAACGGCGCAAGCGAGGAGAGGGAGCTCCTCATTTCCGGGCCGAACTCATAAACGCCACCGAGTTGTTGTCCCGGTGCGACACGATCGTGATCCGCCGCCTCCTGCGTGCGCCTCTGTCGCTGAGGGGACTCGCGGAGCTGTCAACGCTGGGGCGACAGCTGGTCGGACGCACGAGCGCGCACGTGCCCCCGTTTGAGAGGCTCGCGCCGCGTCGTAACTAGGCGCATGCGCGCCGCCGACGGCGTAGAGTTTTTACGACTGTCCTTATACCCAGAATGAAGATGCGTGATGTCTTACGTTGGGAGTGCTCTGAACTTGTTACCGGTACCGTTTGCTCATTGAATTGGTTTGTATGGTTGTGTACGCCCGCTGTTGGCGGTTTCAATGCTACCGTCACTGGAGAACATATCAAATTTTTGGACGGACGTGTAGGGAATTAAATGCTGGAAGTATTAATGAGACGGGCTCGGCGGATGGTTAAAACGTGCGTATGTAAAAGACAGCAGTGAAAAACGCCAAGGATGGCATAGGGAAAGTAATTCGTATTTTGTGTGTGTGTGTGTGTGTGTGTGCATGTGCGTCTGCGCGCGCCGTGTGTGTATGTATGTGGTTGGGTTGGTGGGTGGAGGGGGGGGGGGAGGTTATTACATTTGAAATTTGGAGAAAAAAAAATGGTGAAAGAATGCGCTCCGGCGAGATCCACACTTACAACTTTTCGATGGCGCCCCCAATGCTCTAGCAATTTAGCGACCGGTAGGGACTGTATCCCTCCATTATATTTGCGGATATGTTGAGGGCGTTCTGCGTGTACACGCGCGTGCGTTAGCCTGCATTCATACTTTAGCGTTTTCTCCCCATTTTTCAGTGCAATACTCACCATAGAAGCTGCAAAGATTGGGGTACGTGAGAAGGATAACCTCTTTCCGGTCTCAAAAACGAAAACGCTCGCTACGGCCGTCCTTCAATGTAGCCTACTATTGACAGCCTAGCTACGTGTCACTGCAATCTATTTCGGCCGTTCCTGCTAAGCTTATGTAAGCCTTCTTTTCTATCTCGTACACAACCACGCAAAAACCGACCGCGCCTAACGAACTCGCAATGGAAGGATTTGTCAGGAACGCGGAGCTCCACTAATTAGGAAACCGCTCTCCATACGGGCGGAACATACTAGCCGAACGAGACGCATATTCTTCGGTTGCCTGGTCATACACGACGGCTGTACTCCTCCCGACGGAGAACCTCGGCTCCTCCGAAGCGACGCAAAGGCGCCTCATTCCCCGAGACTCCGTCGAACGGACGGACGCGCATGCACGCCGGGTCACGCCTGCGCTGGGAAACAGAGGAAATGGGAGCGGCCGGCGGGCAATCTTACTCCCCCTCCGCTGTTTCTCGTGCATACTGTCGAATGTCACCTGGCCGACGGCGCAGCGCGCGCTCGGGTGAAGGGCAATCCATCAGCGCCGGCCCGCCGCGAACACCTGCTAGAGGAGAAAGCCCCAGCTCAGGACCACCAGGCAACCTACTAAGGGTTCAACTTTCAAAGCAGTAGGCCTTTAAATAAAAGCTTCAGCATGGGAATGCAAAAATAGTATGCGCCTGGACAATCAACCGACTGTCGTGATGGCTTCAAGGCATTGTTGTCTCGGAGGGGTTTCTGCTCACCGCTGGGGGAAAACCGTGAGGCAGCAGCACTCGCCCGCGGCAGCAGCCGCCACGGCGCGTCATTTCGAGGTCAAACAAAACGTGAGAAAGAAGTATAATGTCACGCTCAGAGACAGAGTGGTTGGAGGCAATCACATTCGTTTCTTTCTTCTACAGTTCAGCGACGTCTCGTTTGCTCATCTCGCCAAGTTCCTTCTCTTCCCACTGTCTCGAGTGATGCTGAAATGGATCCGGAACAAGAGAGGCTGTGACAGGCGCACGCGATCCAGTGATGCGTGCTTGCGTAGCCGCGGGGCTATTTCGGAGAGCGCGATAACGTGTTCTCGTTCCTTTAAATTGGCATGAAATTGTTTGCCGGGCGGAAGGCGACTCGTTGTCGAGGGGAGCGCTCGTTGACCCCTCCTCGCTGTTTCTGAAAGTTGGAAGCAATACGGAGTTGCCTGGCAAATGTTTCGATGACTGCGTGTGCATTTGCATGTGAGTGAGTACCTGCCGAAGAATCGACAAACTCACGACAAAAGTGGCTGGAAATCTTTGGGATAGGCCTTCGTCCTGCATGGACACAAATGATGATAATTATGATGGTTGTCGCGACGACGATGATGATGGTGGTGGGGGTGATAACTGCGATTATGATGATTATGATTTATTGGTGGTGATGGTGAGTGAGTGAGTAAGGGAAAAACGTTTATTGAGCCGCTGAAGTGGGAATGGCTCCTTCTACCAGGAAGCCATGTAATGAGCGGGCAGCCTTCACTCTAGAGGCCAAAAGTGTCGGGACATCCAGATCGCCGCTGGTCGCCAGGTTCTCTCACAGCTCAGGGGTTGGTGGTGGTGAAGAGTTTTCCGTTATGATCATCCCGATTTCTCGGTTCACATTGGCTTGGAGCGCGATTAAACGCCACTGTCACTCATGTGGAGAGGGGACCTTTATCCGGTCCTCGTTAAACACCTCGAGTGTCAAAATTCCGCTGCCCAACAAAACTTAGCCTGTGTCGTTTTCTTTTGCGGTGTTTTCTCCCCAATCACTTCAGCGGAGAACGGGCTTGTGATAAGCTTTCCGGGTCCCTCAGCCCCACCTTGTCCCTCTTTCCCACATCACCCCACAGCAGCACCCACGCAAGCTCTCCTCCGTGAGCGAACTGCTTAGCATCGATCCAGAGCTAAACGCGTAAACAACAACTCCGTTAAGGGAGGGTTTAAGCACAGGGAGGGGAGAGGCAACCAAGGAGCCAGGCTTCCTCCCTCTCTCCTGCGGTATCCTTCAGCCAGGCTTATTCGCATCCGCAGCTGGCCAGAGCAAACACGCATCCGAACTCTTTCGTAAGTGAGGGGGAAGGGGGAAGGAGGCGGACCGTAGTCGCCTCCAAGGACTGCGCACAAGCAACGGACAGAGGAACGAAAAAAATAGATATACGAAGAGCGATCATGTTTGCCCAGTAATTGGCGCGCCTTTGCGGCCCGCGAACTCCACGCTCCTCAAGGCTTTGCTCCCGCTCCTGCCTCTCTGAGACAAAGGAAGAAAGAGCGGGAATGTATGTTAAAAAAAAAAGTAAGGCATAAAGAGCCAGCCCCAGCCTTTTCTTCTTCACATTTTTGGGCCCGATTAAAATCTGGAACGGGGCAGTCTCTCTCTCTCTCTCCCCTCTCCAACCGTCTTTCTTCTATCCACGCGGCGGCGGCGGCGACGGAACAGCGCCTCTCGGGTTTCTTCGTGCCACGACCGGAGCTTATCGCCGGGTCCCATCGGAGCGCGCGCTGCGGCGGGGTCCACCGCTGCCGGATGGTGCCGAGTGGCGCTGCGCCAGCCAGGCCGGCCTCTTCCCAATTGCGCGCCATTACCCGGCGTCGACAGCGAGCTATTGCCGCATCGGACCCGCTTCTTCCGTGATGGCCTCCACGACGTCCGGCGGTCGCTTATAAAAGAAGGGCAGCACCACGCCGGTTGCGGGAGATCGACCGGGGATCCAGCACCGCCCTCGCCCAGAGCGTTCGGGTTCGGACTCGCTGTTCTGTGTGCCGGCCGGCTTGTTTGGTTTGCGGAGGGAGAGGAGAACAGGATGTAGCACACTCACGGAGAGAGGGGTGCCCCCTCTTGTGTTGACCCGGGAAGGATGTATTGTTCTTGGCCGCACGCGCTGTGGTCGGAGATTGAGGCTCTCTTGACACAAAGTGCGGAGAATCGATTGGCGATTGAAGCCGGAGATGTCCACACGTGAAGTTCGCGCGAATTAACAAGACACGCACTTGGCACGATGGGCGCGGAGAAGACAGTCTTAGCACATAATTGAAGAGGCCGTGTTAGGGTGCTGCTATGATGAGATCTTGGACTCTTGGTTAATGTCGCATGCAGTGGATGTCGCATTTCGTGAGCAAGCACGAGTGTTGATTTTTAGTACGGGTGCTAGCATGGAAGGAGAAGCTACGGTTCAGTAAGAAGAAAAACAAAGGCCGTCGACGATATATAATCCCCTTTCTGGTGCATTTATGACAAATTTTGCCCGCAGTTCGTAGTATGTATATGGCGTTGTTTTTCAGTTTGTTGTTGTTGTTGTTGTTGTTGTTCTTCTTCTTCTTCTTTTTCTTTTCTTTTCTTCTTCTTCTTCTTCTTCTTCTCTTTTCTTCTCTCTATTTTATTATTATTATTATTATTATATTATTTAGTTATATTAGTATTAGTAGTAGTAGTAGTAGTAGTAGTAGTAGTAGTAGTAGTAGTAGTAGTAGTAGTGGTGGTATAATTACTAACGACTTCTGTTCCGACTGTACGGCTTTTAACTATCTGCCGAAATTACCCTCGCATATAGAATACACACTTGAACCTCGACTTAAAAAGTCCCCGGGACCTGCGAATTATTTCGCTAGAACCGGAACTTCGTTAAATCGAGATATCATTACGCCTATGGGCAATTTTTGGGAAACCCGAACTTGTTCGCTAACCCGGGAAATTCGTAAAAACCGGGCAATCGTAAAACCGAGGTCCAAATGCATTCCATATTTAGAACGACTGCGACCATGGGTTAAATTACGCCGTGACTTGTCCCTGATACGAGCGCACTTACTCCATAGTAAGTCAGGCCTCTGCAGGACGAGATGCAATCTCCGCTCCCTCCTAGCTGCGCGAGACCTCCACCGCCCTGTCGACGAACGAACTCAGGGCTAACAAGGCCCACGAGCAGTAATTCTCCTCCTCGCCCTCTTCGGGCAATATTTCGTGCCTGCAATTTGTCCGAGCCCCTTCGCGTCGTTTAGCGAGGCCTTGTATGCATACGCGGAGCGCTGTGCTCGTATGTAGTGGCCGCGGTGATTTCGGTGACTACAGTGCGCGCGTTCGACTGCGCACACGCGCGTATGTTTTTGCGCGCGCGTGTCCGAGTGCTCGCCTGCAGTGTGGCCCACGCAGCCGGGTGGTCCGCGGGCGGCATAGATCGCGCATTGGCACTGCTGCGTTCGATTCCTACGGCGTCGATGGGAGAGATAACGGCTGCCCGAGAGCAGGACGTGTTCGAATGAGCAGCTCTGTAAACGAAGTTCCTAGAAATTATCCCGCGGCTGTAGACTGGGGACCGGTGGTTCTAATTTGACTGTTCGGTTTGCTCCCCGAGGAAGCGCTTATGGTCACTACATCCAACGAGTCGTTAGATCCAACGACTCAGCACATCCACTAGGTCACGTGATGCCTGTGTAAGAATATCCAACGAGTCAGGACATACACCCGAGTTCGTTAAATACAACGCGTCGATACATCCATGCATCGAGACAGTACATCCATCCGACTCACTCTATCCAACGCGTCACTAGGTCCAAATGGTATAGATTTGGTTTTGGGTTCGGGTTGTGGCTTAATCTCGTGTGTTAGAGTTTCAGGTTGATTTCCATTCGTTAAGTTATAACGGCGTATGAGTGACGAATGAGAGGGAAGACACAGCATTTGTCTGTCACCAAGCCCTAGTAACCGTTAGACCATGCAGTGGTTTTCAAATGGGGTCCTTGGGACCCCAGGAGTTCCTAAAGGGCATTTCAGGGGTCCCCGAAGCCGATCTAGACCCTCTCCCTTCCCCCATTCATTTCTCCTTTTTTCCAGACCTACCTGTAAAAATGTCGCATCGCTGTATGACACGTACAGTGGGTAAAACGCTTGTCTATAACACTGATTTCTACTTCAACTGGATATATACCTAGAAAGTGCAAACGAATACTCTTAAAACAAGTCTTGGGGGCTGAAGTAGTCGGAGTAGACTTAAGAATGTTCGCTAATTTTCTCTAAATTATTTCAAGCCAACACCGCAGAAGGCCGGAAGTACAAAAAATGGCAGCATCTCCACTCCGTGGATGATGGCGAAGGTGCGGAGTACGGGGACTCGAAATGACATCCAAGTTGCGCCCCGAGTGACATCCGATTTGCGCCCCGACCGTCATTCGATTTGAGCCGTCAGTTGCAGCTTGATTATTGCCTAAATGAAACTGCAACTCACGGCTCAAATCGAATTTCGCTTGATTTTCGCTTGATGGTGGTGTGTGTGCGGATGGACGCGGACGGACATTGGGAGGTCCTAAGGTACTCCGCACCTAAAAATTCGACCACCTTCGCAGTTGTGATGCGAAGACTGAGGAAACAGCGGAGGTGGTGGTCTTCGCTAGCTTCAACGCGCCTTTTCTCAGGTCTGCCCTTTTTTTTGCCGAGAAAGACGGTTAAAAACCGAAGTTCTCTCTGTGCAAACTCTGTTAAATGAAAGTCCACAAACCACCCCCCTAAAGACTCAAATCCAAACTGCCAAAGACGGAAGCTAAAGTCCACTTCAACTCAGCCAAAGCCCAATGACGACGCCCGCGCTACGAACCCAAATGGAAGTCTGTGCGCCCCGAATACGATGAACAGCGGCGTTGGTGCGGAGCGTTTATGCTGCGCAGAGTGATCCACCAGAGTGGCTGCCTCTTTTGGATGCGTGCGTTTGCTTGCCTGAGTTTTGATCTTTGTTCGACTGATGTCCTTGCCCTTTGCTATCTGTTAGTGTTTGTTAAGTGTGTTGTCTTTTGAAGTTTTCTAAAATTTCCATGCATTAAATGAAAAAAAAAAAAAAACGATGATGATAGCGCAATCGGATAGACGCTATTCTCATAACGCGAGGGTCACAGGTTCGAATCCGACCACGGGAAGCGTTTTTTTTTTTCGTGAGGCGCGAACTCCCCACACCTGCCCGTCGGCTCCTTGCCTCCTCGCCACTTTCCCTCCCACCTTCTTGACGAACCATTTTCTCCCTCCCCACTTCGACAACCGGAATTTCCTGTTAACGATCCGCACGGACAGAACAAAGCTCAAACAACTCCGCTGTTAAAAGCAGATTTATAGACTTGCGTTTTACCGACTGTACGTTTATTTCTTCTCTTCGCAGCACGCATTTTAACGTCTGCTTTTTCCACAACACGCCAGATATGCAAGAAAGCCAGACACACAGTGGACAGCGTGTAAGTGTTTGGACGAAAGCTCGTTTACAATATGGCATGCCTCAGCACGAAAGTCGGCCTCAAGAGGCGGACATTGAATCTGTGTGGGCGACTTTAGGTGCATGCGCAAATATTTCGAAATTATGATACGGATCACCATAGTGCATCGTGGGGTTCTCCATTACTTTTGCAAGCCCGAAAAGGGCCCCGGCACACTTATGCTTGAGAACCACTGCGCTATACTATGAAGCGATTCCCTCTCCTCCTCCCCTGCTCCTCGGTCCAGCGATGGTCAAGTCCGCTTCCAAGGCATTTTAATGTTCCAAAGGACAAAAACCGGTTTATCATACGGAAAGAACAACGAACAGTCGCGTTTTAGTGGCATACGAAAATTCGGAACGTGCCTGGTACTGTGATGTATGGGTGGTAAATGTGGTACGGCTATGGGTGGCATGACATAACGATCATATTGCACGAGGAGCGTCATAAGGTTCGTATTACCGATACCATATATTTGCATTAGGCGTACACAGTATGTAGCAAAATGACCGCATGTCCCTGTATCCTAAGCGGAAATATAAAAATTGTATTCGTATTTCGTATAATACCGTGAAGCACCGTTAAGGCTTCGAAACAAACAAAAAATGGTCGCGTATCTGTTTGCTTCGCAGCAAATGGCGCCCAAAGACGACATTCTTTCGGCCGCCGCTGTAATGCAGCGCACCTCCCTTCTCCGCCTCTTACCTCTCACGCTCTTCCTCTCTCCCCTCCCTTCTTCCATTCGCCTCTCCCTGTCCCTCTGCCCTACTGCTTTTGCTACGTCTGACTCAATCCTACCTTTCTAGTCTTCCCCTTTTCTCGTCCCTTCCCTCTTCCCTTAACCGTAGCCGTCCACTCCTCTATCCATCTTTCTCTTCTCATTATTCTCTTTTATGGTCCCTCCTTTCCCATTAACCTTGCACCGATAGCTTCATCCTACCTTAATCTCTCTCCTCCCTCAGATCCTTTACTTCCTCCACTTTTACTCCCTCCTGTGTATTTCCCTCTTCTGCTCGAGTTTTACTCCTCTCCCCCTGGACATTCTATTCCGAACACCCTCTTGTATTCTAATTCTTCCCTTTTTCCCACCTCTCTCCTCGTATTAACAGGGTTACCAGCGCACGCAGATGGGGACACGGAAGGAAGAAAGTACAAAAAATGGCAGCATCTCCACTCCGTGGATGATGGCGAGGGTGCGGAGTACGGGGACTCGAAATGACATCCAAGTTGCGTCCCGAGTGAATCCGATTTCGCCCCGACCTCATTCGATTTGAGCCGTGAGTTGCACCTTGATTATTGCCTAAATGAAACTGCAACTCACGGCTCAAATCGAATTTCGCTTGATTTTCCTTGATGGTGGTGTGCGCGCGGATGGACGCGGACGGACATTGGGAGGTCCTAAGGTACTCCGCACCTAAAAATTCGGCCAGCTTCGTAGTTGTGATGCGAAGACTTAGGAAATAGCGGAGCTGGTGGTCTTCAAGCTTCAACGCGGCTTTTCTCATGTATGCCCTTTTTTTTTAGGAGAAAGATGGTTGAAAACTGAGGTTTTCTCTGTGCAAACTCTGTTAAATGAAAATCCACAACCCCCCCCCTAAAGACTAAAATTCCAAACTGCCAAAGTTCGAAGCGAAAGTCCACTTCAACTCGGCCAAAGCCCAAAGACGACGCCCGCGCTACGAATTCAAACGGAAGTCTGTGCGCCCCGAATACGATGATAGCGCAATCAAGGAATAGACATTCCTTTTTCGCGCAGCCATGTCTTAACTGGGAGTGTGGATGAATGAAGCTTGAAGAAAAATGTTTTTGCATTTGGCGGGATACACATGCTCATTACGCGTTTTAAAACATTGCTTTTCTGGTGGCCTAAGTAAGGCTGGCGATAAACAGGCACCGGGAATAGACTTTCAATAAGAGTGTTCGTCATAGTTTTCCTTGACATGCTGAACAGATATTCCAAGGAAAACCGCGCGGTAAGAAAGTTAGATGACTCCACGACCTCTTTGAGAAATCCCCATGGAGGCTTCGTATTGACTTCGCCCGTACATACAAGCAAAAAAGGCAAATGGAAACTTATGCGCTGCTGATCGATATAGTACAGTTAGTAAAAGTGGGTGATCAACCAATTTGTAGAAGAAAAAACGAGACACAAGTTGCTGCACAAAGATATGCAGGAGCCCAACACCCCTTGCCTTTAAAGGAAGAAACAAGTTGTCCCTGCGCATAGGTTCCCATTGAGAACCCTCCTTGGTCGGACCATTGTCGCCTCTGTAATCAACCAGAGACAATTGATCATTGTTTTGTGTTGTGCCGGGACGCTGTGTTCTTCTGGGACATTTTGCAGCGGACACTAAAAAAGGACATTGGCATCACCCCGTACACCATTCGCTTCCTGCCATTAGCCCACCAAACCATCCTCGTGAACCTCTCCTCCTCTTATATTCTCTCCATTCTCCCATTTTTTTCCTACCGCCCGTTCTCCTTCATCTCACTCTTACCTTCCCCGACCTCTCACATTTTTTTCATTTGCTTATTTATACTTGTCACTTCCATCTTTCCGCTCTCCTCCTCTACCCCTACACCCTCCCGCTACCCTTTTTCTTCCCCTTCCCTCCTTTCTCTTCTCATCTCTCTCTCTTCTCTTTTCTAGCTCATCTCCTCCCCTTATCCCTTCTGCGACACTCCTGTCACTCAGGGCTGCCAACTCTAGGGAAATTTTTCTAGATCTAGGGGGTTTGTGTTGTCTTTAGGGAAAAAGGGAAATTTGTGAAAATCTAGGGAAATTTTTGCGTCCTTTAGTGCCACTACTATGGCGAAGTCTCGTTCCCTTTCTCCACTCTCCTCTTCGTGCCCTCATTGCCTCCCCCATATATTGCATCCCTCCCCTTGTCTTCCCACTACATTATTTTCCGGTCTTCTCACTCTCCTTCCATATTATCCTCCCCCTTTAAAAACCCCTCTCCCTCCGCTATTTTCCTTTCTACGCTATGTCCCTCAGCAATTGCTTACGCACCAATTACGAGTCGCTTGATAACCGACTAATTATCAGGCTTATCAGTAACATTCCTGATTAGGTTGAATGAAAGACAGGCAAAAACATAGCGCATTTAGCCAAATAGTGTTTTTAAAACAATGGCAAGGTCAGGTATTGCTGTCGAAATTTCTTGTTATAGTAATTTATACCTATATTTCTTAAACTTTTTTTTTCGAACGCAATACACCATCCTTTATTTTCTGTCACCAACTGGATTTTGTTTTCAAAATACTCGTACCTCACTTTATAGCATCGCTAAGGAATAGGATGTAGCAAAAGTGCCACGTTGAATTCTCAGGGCGAAGCACGAAAAGTACATTTGGCTTTGACAGGCCCGGTAACACGGGCGCTGTATTTATTTTCTGGCAGTTATTATCATTGTTATTACTATTATTGTTATCGCTATTATATTCGTTATTATTATTAAAATATGGTGCATTACAGCATTCGTTACAAAATTGAAACCGAAGTGAACTTGGTGAGCACTGCTAAACTAACCCAACTTACAACAGGAATTATACGAAGCCCGAAAGCTGGGTTAAATCCATAAAAGTAAACTCGAGCAATGGTGATGACGAGGTGTCGGCACCAAGCGAAGCGACGGTGTACGCATGTCCAATCATTTTGCCGTCGTCTACGGGTCCCACGCACACAATAGCCACTAAAGGAGCAATCCCTGAACACAATGCCAACAGTTCGCGCAACGATGGCCCGTGAATCCTCAATAAAACAGAGGCAGAAAGAGAAAGAGGGTAGAGAAGGAAAGAGATGGTCTCAACGTTGCAAGACGGGGACCCCACTTTGGCGCCCAACGTGTATGTTTATATGTATATACATATGGAGTCTCGTCGTCGGATGCCGAGGCTCGAAGAAATAACACAAGAAAACGATTCCTCCGAGTGGTCGGGGAAGACCCGTGAGCACCCGGCGGAAGCTAAGGAGGGGGTCGGAAGGGCAGGAGCAGTCGCCGTCTTCTCCGCAGCCACCGTGCAAACCGCCTCGACCAAATAGCAGGTTACGCTGTCTGCCTGCTGGCACAGAGAAAATGAGCCGAGGAAGAGGGAAATACTGCACGTCGAGTGGTGGAACTTCGGGGAGCGCACGCGCTAGTGACCCATGGCAGAACGCGGTAAAAGAAACGAGGGGGCGAAAGTCAGCAAGATGCTGCCCCAAGGAGGAATTGCTGAGGAGGAGAAACTGGCAGGTAAAACGCAGAGGAGGATGTGATTTCGGGAGTATGCATAAAGCAACAGCACTAGAGGAGAAATCAAGACGGCTCGAAGGAATGATAATTCACTTGCGAGGTTTTGTTTCAATTTAATGAGTGAAGAAACTATATTTCGATACATTTTGGGAGTAACTGTCCAAAACGGAATCCGGTAGAAATGACAGGCAAAAGGAATTAAAAAGTACTGGAGCGAAGATGACGCCTTGAGGTACACCTGCAGTTTTTCGACGCTTTAAGCCCCCTAAAATGCACGGACCATGTCAGAGAGCGATAAAGGGTGGGCACCAGTGAAAGAAAAAGGAAGCAAAATGAAATGAAGTCTGGTAATGGTACATTGTGTACATAGGTACAATTCGACACAGGACGCAGGCGGCAACGCAGACCTAAAATCCTCGATAAGTGCCGAAGTGAAGAAGCTTAGTCGAAACGTCAGGTATCCACATCTGCCCCACTCTGATCACCAAGGAGTTCTACAGAAATGCGAAGAACCGGAATACGCGTGGGAAAGAAGAGAAAAACGCAACAAAATAAGCGACCCGAGAGATGCAGCCGTAAACTGGCCGTCTGCCGGTTCGACTCCACCCCTCGCCATCCGCCCTGCGTTGACCAAACTTTTCCCTCCCTCGTCCTTGTTATCGCTGTCATTACGGCCATTATACCTGGGCCCTGTCCATCCCCCGCGGGCCACGACGCCAACCTTCACTGCCTCTCGCGTGCAAGCTGCGTCTGTCTACCTTGCCTCGTCTTCCAGACTGCGCCCTCGCTCAGCTTACGGCTCCCTTTCCTCCTCCACTGTGAGCGCGCGCGCGCGCCTGCGTGCGCGTTGCGTTATGGCTTCTCTTTCTCCCCACCGTTCCGGCTCGCCCTTTCTCAAACTTTTACGGGGCATATAAGGACCATTACACACGGGGGTACCCCAAGGCGCTCCCCTCGTCTCGTCTTTGTCTTCGCTGACGCGTCTCCTGCTCTGCTTTCGTGGCTGGGCGCGTTTAACGATGTCGCGCTGATCTTTGGTTGTCATTTTTTACGAGCCCGCTCGTCGGCTGTTCGATTATGCAGTGTTCACGGTATGACCGCTCGTTGCGAAGTGATTAGCAGTGGCCCACATGCCGCCTTGAATCCGTCGTGCGGAGCCATCATAGGTGCCCTAGTTTTCCGAAACCATTGCGCTCGTTAAGACGAAGATTTTGGGACGTTCGGGCGAGAGAAAATCAGTAGACTGCGTGGTTAAAGGGTTGATACATCTTTTACGTGCCTTCGAAAATAAAGTGCAGGGTCTGCGACGTCTTGAATTTCAGGAAGCGGACACCAGGTTTCTGTTGTGATTGGCTCAGCCGACAAAATAATGGGAAAAATTTTCAATCCCTTTTTAAGGAAAGTTCAGAGATGCGCGAAAGCTGAAAGTGCGCCCGCCTTCCCTGAAAGCGCGTCCATTCGATCGCCAAACGTTCATCTACGAATGCATCCACGAACGATCCAAACGCATAACGATGCGTGTTTTACGAGATAAAGGTTAAACTATTGTACTCCTCCTTCATGATCGATGCGTGGATTGTATTATCTATAACCGCTACTTTTTTTTTGCGATTCTCGCTTAAACATTCTGACACAATGGAAGCCCCGTTTCACGCATGCGCTGTGTGTCCAGATATCTTATCAGAGACTTTCGGTCGACCAACCGGTCTATGTGGAAATGCACTAGTTTTTTTTACAGGACGGCATCGATCCCACCAAGCCTTAGGTTTCGCTTTAAAATGACGATCGGCATTATTGCTACGACGGAGGTGATGTGCTTGTCCATGTGTACCGAGAAACGTGTGCCAAGCGCATACACCCCATAAGTGTATATGCCCATATACACGTTAAAATATACACATGGTCAAGTCCGCACATGCACATACGGGCACTCGACCAGTGCTATGTGAGCTTATAATCATATAAAAGCGTAAAGAATCTGTAATGCAAAAAAACAACTTTGCCAGGGCTCATTATTGGGCTGTACACGCACAAAAGCGGCCGTATACGCTGCGCAACCCTTATTACGATGCCGATCTTCCCAAAGTCTATATAGGCTATAGCAACCAGCATCGATGGTCCGATACGTATGGCCGGAACGCATACGGGGGCCTGCCTATAAATAAGCGACGACGCGCCTTCTTTTATTGGAGTCGTCGCCCACTGCTGGGATCGATTGACCGATAGTAATTTGGAAAGAGTTCCCCTGTAGCACGGCTTACTCAGCGGTAGTCTATACGGGCCTAGTGTACCGTACACGGGAGCGCAAACATATTGACGCAATTTAGTCCCAGGTGAGGACAGTTTATTAGGACGGTGCGTTGAGTGGGAGCTCCTGGCGCGTGCGCAAGCCTTCCTTCGTTTATTTTCTCCCAGATCGTTCGGCGGCGATCAGTTGGCGATTGTCAGGGGGACCATTAGCGCCGTTCTCTTTTCTCGCTGCAGCCTTTACTACCATGTTCTCGCTTCTTTTTTTTACTTGGCTGACTGGTGAAGAAGCTGTAGCACGACCGGCACGCAATCAGAGTCCGCCATCGGGGTTTCTCGCCGATATCGATGCAGTGTTCTAAGCACGCTCTAGGTGGGAACGGCCTAAATATTTGCCGGCGCTCCCGTCTCGTGTGGGCGACGTGGCGTATCGGGTAACTCAATAGCGGCAGGCTGCCAGGAAGGGCCCAAAAGGTGCGGGAAGCCAGAAAATAGCGACCCGGTGTAGGGTATGAACCGTTCTCGCCGCGTAATCGAAGCAGTCCCTTTTCATTAGGCGTCCGCAGACTGATACCACTGGCGTATGTGTCAACCTAATAAGTTCTGACACGCATTCGCGGCGCAGCGGCTGCACGCTGTGACATTTCCTTCGCCCTCGGGGCGTACGTACATAAATAGAAACTATCGGCTGAAGGTAATTTGTGCGGAAGCAGAGAAACGTTGGGGGTCCTGCAGCTTTATTAAATGATGGCTCGAGACAAGCCAAGCCACACCACAAGCGAATCCGCGGACACCGTGCTGGGATTTGTTCAGGTTAAGGAGGAAGTTCAAAGGATATAGGGGTACAACTCTTGAGCAGTAGAATTAGTTGAGGACTGACACAATTCGGTAATTTAAAAACGCAAAAAGTGAGGTAAGAGTGCCCCGTTTCGATTCGATAGGAAAAAATAAAGATTTTCGTTACCGAGAGAGTTTTTCAGAAGGAAGAGAGGGAAGTCGTAATGCTCATCGTGCAATGCGTCTCTCTCTCTCTCTCTCTCTCTCTCTCTCTCTCTCTCTCTCTCTCTCTCTCTCTCTCTCTCTCTCTCTCTCTCTCTCTCTCTCTCTCTCTCTCTCTCTCTCTCTCACACACACACACACACACACACACGCACCCTTACAGGCCGCAACGTTGGGCACAAGTTATGCAGGGAAATGCTCTCACTGGTCAAAAACCCCCAAACAAAAATTCAGGGACGCTTGCACTCACGCGCAAGACGAATGGCCAAGCTGTTGTAGGTGAGCATTGCCGGACACACAGTAAATTTTCAGTATCATTGTTTATTTTTTTGTTGCGGTGCCAGTAATCGTCGTCATAGGCATCGAAGAGGTCGATGTCTTATTCGCGGCGCTTGGTGAATGCAAAGTCATCCTCAGCATTGTAGACTTGCACCAGTTCAACTGGCGAAGCTTGCACCAAGTCGCGCTAGGCTTGAACCATAGCGAAGCTGCAGGATTTCCTTATACGTGAGCACTGAGCGACACATCAACACACATTTGTACAAGATTGAAATTGCATATTTACATGTTGCGCCATTGCTTTGCACTGTGCTAGTAGTAGTCATCGTCATATGCATCGATATCGTCGCGCTCCTCATGTCAAGCGTTGCATGCGCGGTAGCGATGACAACAGGCTGGAGGTGTGTTTTTTTTTACGCTTTTTACGTCTTGCCGGCGATCAATAAAGTCTCTTTCCATTCCATTCAATTTGTAGCCGCTGCGCGAGCCGGGGACTCGGCGATCGCCGCGAGGCACGCGCTCACGAGCGCTCCGCATTTTTTGGTATTTTTTGCCTGCAACACCAAACTTAGGCTAGTACAACAGCTCCGCTGTTAATAGATATAGTACTCAAGTATACGGACAAAATCTCGCCATTGCTTCACTACTCCGCGCGTGAACCCTCACATGAACTCTCCATGGAAGTTTTTTACCCCACACCTTTCAAAGCTTACGCAGCTTTCAAAATGTTGTTTTAACAACATTGCGTGAAAATAGTGATCTAACAAGGTATTATTTGATGTTATTTTAAAAAAAGTATTTATGCCTTATATAAATTCTTGTTCTATGAAAAGCTTTTGAGAGAGAGAGGCTGACGACGCTAGCCGGGCAAGACCGCCTGCGCTTGCTTGTCCATATATATGCTTCGTTCTCGGCTATGACAAATTGAGCGAGCGTTGCAAAGGTTGTACCTCTCGTTCATGAAATTCCTTTTTTATTAGCTGTCAGGAACACCTGCTGAAAAAACGAAAAAAAAAATTACAGCGTATTTCCCCCGCATATGTAATACGCCGGCTGCAATTCTGTGAAGTCTGTCGTAACTTTCTTCAACGAGAGAGTGAAGTGAATGTATAAAATTTTGTTACATTACTGCCGTTACTAGAGCGTATTTTGTACGAGCCGTCATCAACAGAGGACTTTTTCGACAGTATTACTGGACCCCCTGGGTTCGAAGAAATGGTTATGGAAGTAGCGACATCACGAGCATCGCTTGCGAATGCAAGAGAAATGTTACTCCTCGTCGACGTATAGTCAAGCGGGTCATGTACAGAAAAACACGTTTCTTTTTGTACGAATAAAAACCGCAGCCTCTTGAGGCTGCCTAAAAATGTTGACGCATTGGGCATGCCGAAAAACTTTAAAGCATTTCTCTTTCTCTATTTTGTCCGCTATAAAACGGTAAGAAGCACTCCCGAGTGTGACATATCGGGTATGGAATTGTACCCTTACTGAGAAGATGCCAGTATACTCTAAACTTGAACGGCAGGGGTTCTCAAAAAAGATAAAGAAATGCAAAACTACGCACGAAAGAGAGAAAAAAAGTGCGAACAGGGACTCAGTATTCTTTCTTTTTACTGGTTCTGCGCATATTTTATCGTGTTTAATTATGCCTGAGCTTACGTTGGTCCAGGTACCGTATGCGCAATACATGTATTTAAAATTACTAGCGCTTATACCTTGGTCGGTCGGTCGGTCGGTCGGTCTGTCTGTCTGTCTGTCTGTCTGTCTGTCTGTCTGTCTGTCTGTCTGTCTGTCTGTCTGTCTGTCCGTCCGTCGTCTGTCTGTCTGTCTGTCTGTCTGTCTGTCTGTCTGTCCGTCCGTCCGTCCATCTGTCTGTCTGTCTGTCTGTCTGTCTGTCTGTCTGTCTGTCTGTCTGTCTGTCTGTCTGTCTGTCTGTCTGTCTGTCTGTCTGTCTGTCTGTTCAACCACCTGCCGCCAGGGTGGCCACATATCTGCTTCCTTCGCTGCATGGCTCATAGGTGTCCACGTTATTCAGCACAAAGGAAACCTGAAGCATATACGAGGCAAAATATAAGTACGTAACCGAGAGAACCAGTGTTCTTATAGTTAAGAATACACGTTCGTTTTTTTTTTCGTACTATGTCATGTGAATATAAAAAACGCCCCCTTTAATAAGATTGTTTATTATTTATTATATTTAATATTATTTATTTATTTTTATTTTTTATTCATTGTTATTTATTATTTTATTACTTATCTATTATTTAGGATTATGATCTTAATAATATTATTAATCCTGCACAACTTAGCCCGTTTATTTTTTTGTTTTTTTTTTTTGGTCCCCGACGACTCCGCTATAACGACGGTTTGCGTTCGTTGCTGTTGAACAACTTTACACGAATGCTCAACTTTTAAGAGTTGACTGATTGATTGTAGGGTTTTACGCGCCGACGCAACGCAGGCGATGAGGCGCGCCGTAGTGGAGGGCTCCGGATTAATTTTGACCACCTGGGGATCTTTAACGTGCGCCGAAATCGCGCACACACGGGCGTTTTTGCTTTTCGCCTCCATCAGAAAAGCGGCCGCCGCTGCCGGGAATCGAGCCCGCGACCTCGTGCTCAGCAGCGCAACGCCTTAGCCACTGAGCCACCGCGGCGGGTAACTTTTAAGACTTAAAAACCCACGAAATAGTTAAGGCTACACGAGGAAGCTATGGTGAGGCGCGTGTCGCACATATGTTACGCTCAAGAACTTTGAAAGTACGAAAGAACGCTTCTGACCTAGAGAACAAGTCAAGTAAAAAAAAAAAGTAGCACCTGGACTAATAAACGATCTTGAAGTGTTTTACCCACAAAGAGGTAGTTAAATTAGCCATGACGACAAACTGCAACTTCCCTTGAGGATTTGGCTTTGACTCGCTCATTTCATGCACCGAAATACGTTTACCAAAAACGGTACGAGATTCTCAACAGCTTTCACATTCCCCGCTATAGGCGTCAAGAATGGGAAATAGGGGGAATACTAAAAATTGAGTTGTAAGCGTTTTAAAATGCACGTTAGCATTCAAGAGGTATTTTTATTTATTGTATTTATTTATTACGTATTGCAGGCCATCATTAGGACCAAGCAGGGGGCACAAAAAGATAAAAGGCAAGAAAAAATACACACAATACAAACAAGGCACTTTACAGCGGGTAAGTCATTCAATTCTAGTATCGTACGCCGAAGAAAAGAATATTTGAATGTGTCAGTAGCAGCAAAATATGGGGTGAAAGCATTCGCTTTGTGGTGTCTAGTATGTCTTGTTGATAATGGGGACAAAAACAAAGATGGGTTTGTAGACAGTTCACCTTTGCTGAGTGCAGAAAGGAAGTTTAGGCGGAAGCACTTTCCCCTGGATTCAAGGCTTGGGATATTGTTAGTCAGCATTAAGTGTGGTTTAGAATCGGTGCGTGAGTACTTAAAAAAATAAACCTAACAGCTTTTCTTTGAATTCTTTCGAGTTTACGGATGTTGTGATTGGTATAGGGGTCCCAAATGTGCAGGCATATTCAAGCTTCGGCCGTATAAAAGTAAAGTAACTCAGGAGTTTCACGTTTGCGGGGAATTTTTCAGTAGTGTCTGAAGGAGCATAGTTTACGGAATGCGGACGAGCAAATATTGTCAATGTGTAGATAGATTACTGGTTAATGGGACACCAAGGTATTTATGACTGCTTACTTGTTTCAACGATGATGTTCCTAATGTGTATTGCTATTCATACGGCACTTCTTTTCGTGTTACGCGAAGATACAGTGTTTTCTCTGCATTTAATACCATTGCAAACTTATTGCACCGCTCAAGTATGTTAGTAATATTGGTATTAAGTTCCGACTGATCATCAGAGAATGAAACATCTCGAAACAAAACTGCATCATCTGCGAACAATCGGATTTGTACACCGAGGGGTAATTACATCAACAATATCGTTTCTGTACAGAATAAAAGCAATGGTCTCAGCACACTTTCTTGCGGAATTCTCCCGAAGTAACATGAAGATAGTCAGATTCTACTCCATCTATTGTGACCAGTTGTTTGCCGGTTTGTTAGATAGTTCGCAACCCATGTGATCAGAATTTCGGGGAGGATAATATTTTGCATCTTTAGAAATAGTTTGCGGTGTGGTACTTTATCAAACGCTTTGCTAAAGTCCAGGAAAATTGCATCGATTTGACCGGTGTTGTCGAGCGTGTGCACAAAAAATGAAATACTATAACTAACTATGTTATGGTAAAATACCCTTTCCTAAAGTCGTGTTGGAAGCTAGTTATAATATTATGGCTGCCTAAGTACTCAAGAATGCGAGTGGAAATAATGTGTTCTATTAACTTGCAACAAGAAGATGTTAGTGATATCGGGCGGTAATTTTGAAAACACAGGCGGTTCATCCCTTTTTAAAGATAGGCACGACCAGAGCTATCTTCCAGTCTGCGGGGGAGCTTCCCATACATTAAAGAAGTGCAAAATAACACAAGAAATTTTGCTAGGGACTCAGCATAGCGGCGAAGGAATGTGTTTGCAATGTCATCGGGGCCACAGGATTTTTTAGTATTAAGTTTAAAAAGCATAGGTAACTCCCCAGAGTACGAAATAAAGTTAACATCAGAAGGGCGATACACTGTGTGCGTGAGCGCGCATGCGCAAGAAGCAGAGAATACACTTTGGAAATATCGGTTGAAATGTTGAGCGATTACGTGCGGACCTGAAACAACAGAGCCTCCTGCTACAATTTCTTTCGCCGGTTTCTTTTTTTCATTAATGTAGCTCCAAAATTTGCTGGCATCGTTTTTAATAAAATTAGTCAGCATTGTTTCAAAATAGTGGCTCTGGAACTTCGAACCTCGCGCGCCAAAGTGCTTTTGATTTCTTCTACAACAGACGACTGTGCGTGCCTTTGGATTATTTTGAGCGTAATAAAGGATGTGTGCTTATGAACTCTTCCGCTTAGTTGAAACAAAATTTTGTAGACAGTAGTGGCACATTTCCTTAAACCGGTTCCAAAGGGTGCATACGCCGCATTTGCCGTCAAAATCAGCAAGGCACAATTACAATGTCCAATGATACATTCATCTTTAGCTTGTGAATAATTCTTGAAGGAACGTAACGAATAGTTATCAGTACTCTCTGACCTGTCCAATTGCAGACTAGGTACACACACGATGATGGTCTGACAGGCCTTCTTCTGCTGCTACAGTACTCTCCGTAGAATCGCGGTGAAGGAAAAAAAGATCCGATACAGAACTGGATGCACCCTTGATGAGAGCTGGTTCATTAACTAATTGAACCAAATCACTTCTAAGCATAATATCAAATAGAATATTTATTTCTTCGTTGGATCCATTGTCTATCTGCAACCGCTCCCAGTTAGCGCCTGGGTCGTTAAAGTCACAAATCAGTAATATCTCCCCGTTTGTAACTGCAACATGTGATCACGTAAT
The DNA here is from genome assembly GCA_013339765.2 of Haemaphysalis longicornis. NCBI lineage: Eukaryota > Metazoa > Arthropoda > Arachnida > Ixodida > Ixodidae > Haemaphysalis > Haemaphysalis longicornis. The sequence goes on from CM023456.1 coordinate 43,303,946, forward strand.
TTGGCAACGAAATCGATTCCGGCATCAGGTGGTCTATAAGAGCATACAGAATGAAGATAAAGCCCCAAGAAGATAATTTCAGACATGTGCACTCAAGCTCAGAAATGGGTTTAGAGGGGCCCCTACAATCGCGAAGATGTTTCTTGGCGGTAGGTTTTGCCGGCGGCCTCCAATCGCATAAACAACATTTAGTGACGTCATACAGACGTCGGCAGAAAGTGGCTGGTAAGTCACCACTGATCTGTTTTCCTTAATATCTAGCTTAGTTGGCGAAGGCTTTGCGTTAAAATTGCCATCACTTTTATTGGGCCAATGCAGTCATGGAAATGAACCAAACGGGAATTTTGCCTTCATGGTTCCTTTATATCTACATACATGTCATGGAACTGGTCGATCAATTTTGTTCCGCGAAGAGGATAAATACGAATAGCCGGTGTCAAGAGAACCTCGCAACAGCCCGCCTAAATAGCGGCACACTTGCCGCACTCGTTAAAAGTCAAATGAAGATTAGGTAGAGGCAAGCGCCTACTACCTTCGTGGCTTTGCCTTCTGTCGATGGTTCTCGTTGTGTCGCAAACGCCGTTCATTGTACACCCTAACTGGCTGGCTTACTACTTTGCTAGCGGACTCGGTGGCAGAATGGGATCGGAGCCATTGTCGGGAAAATTCGAGACGAGTTTTGTGTTAAGCCCACAAAGTTTGTCTCCATTTTATTTATTTATTTATTTATTTATTTATTTATTTATTTATTTATTATTTATTTATTTATTTATTTATTTATTTATTTTTGCTGTCCGAACATTTCGAACAGCCCTTCATATATGCAAACGCCTCCGGTTCATTTTTAAAGGCTTATATTTGCAAAGCTCGCGTTTTCGTCACAGGGTTAAGACAGAAAAGGTCTTTCTGGTAATTCGTTAGCAGCGGAACCTTTTATTGCGCAGTCCGCGCTGCTTCTGCGCAGTAATTTGCCCCGGACAGCGAGTTCCCGCGACACCGGCGCGTATACACAACGCTTACTGCGCAGTCAGGCTGTCGCCGTGCAACGAACGGCCTTTTCCTTCCGTCATCTGCGCGTCAGAGTGGAGGATCGGGTTACGCCGCTCTTGGGGATCCCATTGAGGGTGCCGCGGCATGGCTGCGACGCGTGTTATTATTCCTGGCGTGTGTGACTCAACATCGTGCGCGATCGGCTCCGAATATGCGCAGTTGTTTACGTAAGCAGATATTCTTGGGCGATGGCTTTTTTTAGGTTCATAATAAACGCGAAAATTGTGGAGTGTATGCCTGCCGCCCAAATAAGCAATTTATGTTGCCGGTTAGTTTCCACGCTGGTGATTCACTGTATGTCATGACGTGTATAGATCATGGGCCATGGCGTATCACATGGTTGAAGGGGAAGGAGTAGGGACAGAATGAGGAGGTCGGGGAAAATATTATATGTATATATATTGTAAGGGATTTAGTTGACCCTCCGGTAGTAGACCGAACGTCGTTTATTGGCAGGAGCAGAAGCAAGGCGAGCGCAGGTACAAGCGTACAGACGATGGCCGAACTCGCGCGCTGAGCACCTTCTGCCGTACTTCTTGTTCCACTGCTATCAGCGTGCGCGCATACCGTCGTGCATAGATTGGCCACGATCGCATGGCACTCTTGATGTGGCGCATACCCCGACAAGCTGACGGCGTTACAAGAGCTGCTCGTTAGCCTTGCTACAATATATATATATATATATATATATATATATATATATATATAATAGAAATGGGGTTTATTGGCAAAGGTTGCTGTGCAGCGAAAGGTAAAGGGCACATCCGAGCACGCGAGCACAGTCGACCTTGGAGAAAAAAGCAGAGGGAGAGAGAACCCCGTCGCTCCAGGCGATGGCGGTGCGGCTTCCATATTCGGCTTTTGCTACCGACGACGATAAAGTGGCGCACATCTCCCGCAGGGGATTGGTGACGGTCCTGATTCTTCCGGTGAACGTTGCCAATCTTCTGCATTGCAATTAATATGTATATATATATATTCTCTTTCACATAGATTGCGATCTAGGGGAAGCCATATCTGCCACCACATAGGCAGCAAAGCCTGCGTGATCCACCATTGCGAAATAGTTTCCGGTCGATAGATGACCTGTTGAAAAGCGTCTTACTCCTGCTACACTAGGGTCCAAATGTCATTTGAACAAATGTCATTTGACTCAAATGCCAAGTTGTGCTGCTACACTAGGTTTTCAAATGCCATTTGGCTCAAATGACATTCGAGCCAAATGAGCACCGAGAGAGACATTTAAGATTTCAAATGCCATTTCCAGCACTCTCGGACGCAGCGTCTTCGATCGGCAATAAAAAATATAATACTTCCGTACGTAAAACAAACAAAATATTGTTGTTTGTGAAACTTTGTTCACTGTTTATTTACTTAAAATACGAAATCAACATATTTAATTTTCATACTCTCAAAACCACAAAAAAAAAAAAAAAAACGCAAGGCAGCCATATTTAGAGTCAAAACTGGTGTCTCTTCTAATTTGATATCATTTTACTGCCTCGGACAGCTCCTAAATTTGATTGTTGTATTAGTGTACGAAAACGGAACGGGGCAACAACAGCGCCACTACAGCACAGCGAACAGCTGTGAAAGCTTTCAAATGCCATCCATCGAAATTGTAGTGTAGCACGGCGGATTCTGAATGGCATTCGAAGCAACCCATTTGAGTCAAATGACATTTGGTTCAAATGACATTTGGACTCTAGTGTAGCGGGTATTAGATTCAAGTGTAAACTGTCCCGTAGCTTGAAGGGACAGAAAGAAAAAGATAACATCTTGAATCAAGTAGTACAGGTAGAGTTTTCTGGGTCGAGACGCCGGTATGACACCTGCTGCGGTGTCTCGATCCTTGACACCGGTGACGACGCTTCCTCTCCCCCCTTTGGTAATCCGGGCTTTACTGATTGATTTATTGATTGTTTCATCAATTCATTAATGACTAAACCGATTCGTTCAATATTGATTAATTAATTGATAATGATATGACATCCCTTGGTATCAAAGTTATGACTTGTGCCATCACTTCAAATACGTTTAGGTATCCAAGTTCTACTCTTTCAATTTTCGCGCTGCTCCTAGCGGCAGGATCGAACTAAGTTTTGACCGTCACAGGTGGTAGCTGCCGTACGCTACATTTCCCTCTCATGCTTTTCCTCCAGCAGCATTCCAACCTTGTTTTATCCACCTCTACAGACCTGTAATTTACATCCGCCTCCCCTTTCCCCTACCTTCTGCATACCATCCGTTCAATTTCTCCCCCAGCCCTCCTTGCCCCAATCTCCAGAACAGAGCCGACGCGTCAAGTGCTTCTCACAGGTGCGCGACCCACAACCGTTGCACCGCTGCGCCGACACCTAGCGAGGCACGACGCGTCAGCGTCGGCGAACGCAACGTCGGGGGATGCCGGCGCGAGCGGGAAAAAAACGTGCTTTTACGGCCACCCCGCGCGATATGTACTCTGCAGGGTTCGCTGCTGCTGCTGCCACTGTTCTTTGTCGGCCGCTCGTAAAGATACAGGCGCCACTGTGCGTGCGTGCACGAGCGCCAGTTTTGGGTGCCGCACGCACACGGGGAGCGGCGGGAGCTCTACACTATCGCGCTCGAGCCCCGGCGTGACGGCGTCGTTCGACAGCTACGCCTTTCTTCGTTTCGCGTTTCTCAGCTCCCTTTCGGTTGAACGCGGAGTGGGAAGAGAAGTGGGTCGCTCCTGTCGCGAGTGTGTGTCGCGAGTTGGGTGAGCGGATACAATGTATTGCCGCGTTCCGGGGTCGAGACTTCGAATGACGGAGTGCGGTCGTTTTTGTTTTTGTTTTTGTGTACGTGAATGCGGTCAGCCTTTCTGCGTGAAAAAATTAGTGTCACTCCACTCTCTGGAGGCGGGTGACCAGCAGAGCTGTTTGTTGGTTATTGCTTGTCCACAAATTCGCACTCAAACTGCGCCGTCGCATATGGGAAGCTTTCAGCGGAATTGCAGCCGTGCCGACGTCTTGCCTTTTCTGCCTCGCGGCATTCGGGCTTCCCAAGGGCAACGCGCTTACGCTTGGCGCACGCGGCCTGATCGTCGTCGGTGGCCTCCTGCCACCGCCTTTTCGCCCATTTCCGCCCATTTTTTCCTCATGAGTAGGCTTCACTGCGCAACCCACAATGTGGGAAAGCCAGCTTTCAAAGACCCTTATTACACCGATATTTCTAAGGTGGGCTTCACTTCTAAACACAAATGCTACTGAAAAGACACTTTTCTAGGGGAAATATGTTCTAGAACTCGCAGAATCTGAGCAAGTTGATCACAATTGATTAAATACTGGTCAGCCTAAAATTTAACTCAGGACACAGACAAAGACGAAAGACTTGTGCACGTGCGATTCGTCTTTCATCTTTGTCGGTGTCCTGAGTTAAATTTAGGCTGACCAGTATTTAAGCAATATGGTACGCTTCTTATACCAAAATATGAAGCGCCGAAGGCGTACATGTGGCCGAAGTGAGTGGGCGTACCGCATGTAGTGAGGAGGGGGGGAGTGGCTTTTCTGGGTCTGCGGATGCACAAAAGGGGAATTAGCCTATAAAATCTCTCCTGTAAAAAGTCAAATAAAATAGGTGGCCGTTAGAAAGTCCCATAATACCGTGAATATGATAAGAGGCTGTTCAGTCCTACAAAGGTCGATTCAAAGCGTAATAGGTGAACAATGAGCATTAGAATCCGTAGATTACAAGTGCGACCGTATGCGTGGCTGGTTATCCCCTCTACGAGCGGCATGGTCACTCTATGATGGTCGCTGAAGAGAACCATTCCAGTTTAACGATAATGCAATAAAGCTGGAGACGAGAGACAAATGTTGTACTACGTCGCATGCACGCCAGCGGTACAAATCAGTGACAATCTTCCCAAACTCGTCGAATTTTTTTTGTGTGTTTATTATACCTGCGAAGCAAAGCAGTATAAGCCCGACTGACCGACCAAACGGAGATCGAGTTCTCTTACTACGCTGCCCTTCACCTATGCTAGAGATGAAACTCGACTGTGCGATTCGCGTCCGCAAAAAAAAGAAAAAAAAAAAAGAACAAAGAACCAAAACGGCTATGCTTGTAGAAAGGGGCTAGCAGTTACGGTTCAGGCAAGCGAAGAAGTGCGAGCCCTTCATTGGTAGAGTCTGCCAACGCGACAAGCCGTCCGTCCAAATTAGCGCCGCCCTTCCAGACGCGGGCCACTCACGTCTCGACGTTCACCCGACAGCTCGCGCGGTCAGTCAGTCAGTTCCCACGCCAAATGCATGCACTCAACGCCCGCTGCGAAAGCGACGTACGACACCGCTGTCCATCCCTCTCCCTTCATCATCTACGCATCAGCGTAGCGTGTCAGGTTCTCCCGTTCGGGATCCCGTATCCACCCGCGCTCTTCCCCTCTACATCGAGCAGTGACCGCGCAGGGAGCGCAAGCGCACAAAGGCACTTCAACTGCGGCCTTGCAAGAGTCGCGTTACCAATGTCGCCTTTTATTTGTTTGTTCCCACGACCGCGCTCGTGTTCACCGTACACCGGCGAGCGATGCGCAGTTGGCACCGCCAGCGTCTAGTAGTTGGGCAGTGGTCGGTACTATTTACTCTCTTTTTTTTTTCTTCGCCTGTCAGTCACTCCACCGGACGTATTCTATTTCTCCATTCAAGGCCGCAAGTGCGCGCAAAGATGCGTGCTTAGTTTGATATTGTTTCTGCTGTGGCTTGTTTGTGTTGCTCCTCGCGTAAGAAAACAACAGCCAGACAAGATCTAACGGAACTGCATCGTGCAGTGTCAGGCCGGGAAACCCTGGGATGCGCAGTGGTATGCGGGGTTGGTTAGGAAAACGTCCGGTGAAGAAGGCCTCGTGTAAAGGAAACGCCGTTGCTTTTTCTGGAGTCGGCTGCCAAGTTTGGACCCCTTGTCAACCAGTTGCGGCTGATACAAGAAGAATGGCTGTAAACACGTGTAGCTCGTGTTGTCATTTCCTTCTGAATATGGTCTACAAATCAGGGGTCTCAAACTCACATCAGTGAGTGTGCCGCAGTCTCGAAGTTTAGTCCCGCAAGGGACGTAGCAGCGAAGAAGGTTGAAACAAAGGGAGGGGGGGCGGTAACAAAATGCAAGATAACGCTGCTATTTGAAAGAAGCAAGCTCTTTCCCACGTCTTTGCAAAAAGGCCAAGTCATTCTGAATGGAATTTGGAATTAGGTTTCCAGAAACGTATCGATACGGATCTCAAGGGTGACTAAAACCTGAACGCCGATTATGAAATATCAAATGTTTGTTCCACGCGGATGCTACAACACATGTTGACAGCACTGGATGCGCTTTGAAAAACAAATAAAAATAAATGAACGAAGACACTCATGAGCGGGCAGAGGCCACACGCGGGCCGCGTCTTTGAGACATCTGGTCTACATAATGCGGGACTGTTCGCATTATGCTCAGACCTGTCAATGTGTTAGACACAAACGTAAGTTCTTCAATCGTCGGAGCTGGATCAACCATTCAACCAATGACTCCGCAAGGCAGCTAAGCAGTTATTTCTGGCTTGCCCTTGCCTTCACATATAACCTCAAGTAAGATCTATTTTCCATTTCAGCGTAACGCAATACCAGCTTCGAACACTGAAAAAAAAAAAAAAAATGGCTGCGTATCTGCTCCTTTCGTTGCAAATGTCGTCAAAAGACGATTGTCTTTGCAGACATTTGCCAAGGGAATGCCCCCGTTTGCTTTCCCGCTCGCCCCTCATACTGTTCCTGTTCCGTCGCGCTCATCCCAAGGTAAACACACTAAAGGTTTGCTCAAGGCGATTTGAATTTACCGCGTTCCACTGCTACAGGCTGGGTTCCTCGATGCCAGCGCTGCAGTACGGCGGAGACGCGCGTGAATCAAGGCGGCCGACTTCAAGGTTTATAGAACCGCGTTGCCGTGCTCCACGTGCGTTCAAAGCAAAACAGTGGAACCTAGCTAGTGGAACCTTTCGTTGCTGTAGCCGCGTGATTTCTCATATGCCGCCAGGAGGTAGCGCAGGCTAACAGCATCTACTGCAGGCGGTAGTCTTCTGCAGTAGATGTAGAATATCACTTGCTATCGAAAAACTAAGCACCCAGGAATTGTTTAATAAAGAAACACTGTAAATATCCCTTGTGTACTAATTTCCTGTCTTATATTTGCGTAACGTCTTGTTCTTGTTCAACAAAGTTGACAAGTACGAACATATAAACCGGGCTTAGACGTTTACATTGGTGGCTGTGAGTATATAAGACTATTGCGCAGTATTCCATTTTACTTTGACCGGGTGGCTGAATCGAGTTACAGACAGACAGACAGACAAACAGACCAAAATTTCTGGGTTTAAGTAGTCCAAGAAAAGACTATCGTCTTTAAAAACCCTGTACGCCCACACATCCACGGCTCCGCACCTGCAACAGGGTTGACAGCATAGCGCTTATTCGCCACATCTTTCTTTTACGTGTTCAGAAGCTACACATTGCCTGAGGGCACTGGACTCAAAACTCCTAACGAGCTGAAGGCAGCAGGTCGACCTAAGAATTTTAACGGCTCGGGAAGTGAGGGGGATAAAGGAAACGGAGAGAAAACTACTCGTCCCCGTCCCCAAGCGTTAATGCTGCTTTCTCGCAGGAACGTGACAGGATCTGCAGGTGCGCGAAGACACAGCGAGGAGAGCAGCTTCAACCTGCCCCGCAGCAACGAGGGTATACCGCTGAGTTACTCGTGAACGTCGCTGTCCTTTCTCACGGCAACGAACGTCGTCGTCATCGGTGGGCGACGTTTGTCTCGGAAGAAAAAAAGATATGGCAACGTCTGCCAGTGGCTTCAAGTGAACAGCAGCGGCAACAGCGGCAGGCCTAGAGGAACCCCAAGCTGGAAAAGCGAATGGCTCGCCAGGGGCGCCCGTCAAGGAGGAGATTTCTATCTTCCCGTTCCAGGCGCGGGAGTGAAAGGAGCTGCTGCCTGCGTGGACCAAACTATGCCCGTCAGTCGAGACTCCCCGGAGAGTCGCGTCTGGCCCAGACCGAAGAGGAGATGGGGAAAGAGCTCCCAGCAGGGAGGGGTGGCGACCATATTTCCTGAACTGTCTTCCACGACCCTTCGACTGTTGTGTCCGCAGCTCTACCATCGTTTTGGTTCCTTCTTGCCTTCCTTCTCACCTTCTGTTATTTTTTGGTCCCCTTCCGTTGCCGGCTTCCCTGGTTTTCGTGTTGACCCGACCTTTCCCCGTTTCGGGTCCTCCCTTGCTGACCACAGTGGAAGGGCGGGGAACCGAGCAAAATCGAATGGAATACACACACGCGTGCGCGAGCGAAGGCACATGCACAGCCGTAGTCCAGGCACCGCTAGGGGGCCTCTGCCCGACCAGCGCTTGCTGTGCTGGTGGGTTGCCCGGGTAGACCCTACCGATTTTTTCGGCTTACAGCAAGCGGGGTTTGCCTACCGGAGCTTTTATGCTTTGTTTTGAAGACGGGCATGGGCGGTGCTGCAGAAACGTTCGCTGACTGCACGGAAGTGTGATTTTAAGAGATAGTTCAGCAATGATGCTGCTTGGAACAACGATCGGAGGAGGTAACCTGGAATTTTATGAAAGAATCCTTTACTACGCCTCCTAAATTATCTGAATAATGATCACTTGAGCGTACTCACATAAAACTACCCCTACCCATTTTCTTATTGATCTGTTTCCCATCCCCCGTCTCTCGGAAGAGCTATCAGCTATTTCACAAGAACAGACCTACCGTTTCTATAGTACAACTTATAGCTTACAACATACCGCTTATTGTGTACAACGGCTATACGACTCCCTGTTTTCCACACAATACTTAGGTGAGGATACCCGTATACAGTAGCCGCTAATGCGGGTAACGTCTTCCCATACAGTGATGCTGACAGTTGCTTCTGTGGGAATGGCAATGTAGTAGGAAACACCTTGAGGCTTTTGCCGCACCCGAGAGTTCCTGCAGCTGTCCTGTGCTCTTATCACTCTTTTAAGGCTAAAATTTCCCTGTCATACAAGTCTCTCTGGGGATTTACCGCACAGGTGACAAAACTGTTACTCTGCTTTCTCGTGGAATAATATAATCTTGCCTGGGGCAAGCGCTTCTAATTGATCAAATAAAGTGCGCGCCTTCACATTTTCTTATCGTCGTTCATTTCATCCCTTCTTTGTTTTCCTAAATCCTTACGTTTTTTTTTTTTTTTTTTTTCTAGTGTGCAGGGTATTAAACAAGGCCTCCCGGCACGGTCTTCATCGCCCGTGCTGTAGTATTTGCTTCGTACCATCACAACACACCGCTCCCGTGTCACAGCAACAAAGTTAGAACGTAGCGGTGGCTTCACAGCCGAGAAAAACGGTATCACTCAGGCGTCCTTGCTCCACAAATACAAGGTCCGCAAAGGCGCCTCCCTGGCACGCAGAAACCAGTTGGCAGAGCGGTACGGTGCCCTTTCTAGACGGAGATCTTCCAAGGTTCCTCCTTACTCCCCTTCCTTTTCTTCCCGTTCAAGAGAGGGGGAAGAGAGAGGCCAACACCACGGAGGCACGTCGCAGCGGAAGAAGCCACCGAAGGGGGGACAGTGACAGATTCACGCTTTGTGCAGCTGTGTACCTCCCCCCACAACCTCCTTCGACTGCCCCTTTCCGTCCGTGCTTCTGCCCTGCAGTCGCCCTCGGGCTTTCTGAATGGCCAAGGGGGACGAAAGCCCTTTCTCCATTTTTGTGCTTTACTTCAGGCGTTTTCCTTCTTTAACCATTCCCTGTGCTGTGTTTACTGTTTACCGTTCTCTACTTTTGGGCATTTTACTTTAAAAGAGAGAAAGTGCGTCTCCCTGCTGAAGGCAGAAGTGACCTTTGCATTCTTAGTTCCCGCCCACGGCAAAGGTGACGCCAAGCGGCTGTGCCGGTCCACCCGTCCGTCCCTTTTCGTCCCCGCAGGTCTGACCGGTTGTGCTGGGGCTGCGCAAAGAAGGGGGCCGAGAAAAAAGGGTTTTTGGAAGAGCAAATACAATGCGGAATGTGCGTGCCGGGACAGTGAGTATTGTGTGGCAAGGAACTTTCTTCCGGGGAAGGGGAACTCTCTCTCCCAGGTTGCATTTATGCCTATTTAGGCTTAGGCTTTCTTCTGCGTACGCTTCCCTTCCTCTTGGTGAACTGTCCCCCCACCCCCCAAAAACTCCCACTTTTTTGACGTTATATTGCCTCTCCTGCAGCAGCCAAAGCGCAGAGGTGACGACCCCGAACGGGATTTCGCGCGAAATCATCTTTTCCCGGCTTAGCTCGGGATTTATTTACGCTCGTGCACCTCCGGTCGCCTTTTGTGTTCCTCTCGCGCCATTTGGTGCGGACCAGAGGCGCTGTTTACAGTGCGAACACCCGCGTTTTCCCGTCCGCTCCTTGTTTACCTCACCGGCCGTCACGGCCCTTCTTTGGACGTTGCAGCTGGCGGCCGCGGAGTGGTACCGCTCCCTTCTGTTTGGACACTCCGTCCTTTTCTGAAGTGTCCACTTCGGCTTCGACAATCGAATGAGTAATGGTTCGCGCGGGCATTCCTAAAGGCACGCCGGGGGTGCGGAACGAAAGTAAATAACCGATGTTGAAACAGGCCAAGAGGGCGTTCCAGTTCTGACTGACAGGTAAGCTAAGCGTTCTGTACGTTACCACCGGCGATGCCAGCCGGAAATCTTTTGAGTTTAAAGGTAGAGTGATGGAATGGCAGGAAAAAAAGCAAGAGAGATGCGAGAGAGGTGGTCTGAAAGACAGGGCGCGCGCGATGTCATAAATATCAGCTCGCCTGAAAAGTTCGCTTGGTGGCGGTGGTTACAATCGAAGCTGTTACGACTTGCGCTCACAAGTAACAGTTCGCATTCGATTTCTATTGATTTAGACGTCACTGTGCAGGCAAGCTGGTTCCATCTTCTTCTTCTCTTCTGGCAAACAACTCATCTTCTGAAGTAAGATGGCAAGTCGGGCTAGTTGGTGCAGATTCAGATTCATGGTCTGAATCTTCTTCTTCTTTTTGTCCCTGTGTTTCTTGCGCTGTTTCTCGCTATAAATCTGAAACTCATCTTCCCATGGCCCCGTAATGAATTTGTTCCACCTCTTTCAATACCGGTGAGAAGATAGGACAGATTGTGGTGGGTCGTTCTCAGTCGACCTCGTTCACAGCTGAAGAGGAAATAAAGGAAGGTTTTGACCCGCCCTCTCTGTCGCAACCCGGCAACTGTCGTTCTGTGTCATGCATTCGATTCCAGGCAGCGGGGGCTGTAACTCTTTCTGATATGCAGATACCCGTGTTCGCGATATTGAGGCCAACGTAGAGGGATGCAAGCGCGTTATAAATTATTCCGCAGGCCTTGGCGCAGCTCACAGTTTAGGAATTCCAGGTATGAGGTGCGCTGAGTAGTGGAGGACTGCGGACTGTATAGCACAGGTATGTAAAGCTTAGACCTTTTAATTTTGAGCTTCGCTTTGCCACTCTCGGTTTTCGCTTTGTGCTTTTAAGCATCGCTTATTCTCACGTGAGAAAATAAATGTCTACTTTTTGTCTCTTTTCGTGAGTCTGTCTGGGCTCCTGCGTCTACATTTTGTCGAATTCGCTGCACTCCCGATTTTCGGCTGACAAAACGTGGGCCTTGCAAACAGCGAGCCGCACTATCGCCGCATTTTATGTGAGGTGAAAATTATTACAACAATCTATAGAGCAGGGACAAGATTGCATGTCAATGTCGTCTGATGTTGTGAGCGTGTGCTTACTGGTATGTATACTCTAGTTGAATGAATACTCTCCACCTGAGTCATATACTATTTCCCCAAAGTCCCCAGCCGGCGCTTATACCTTCCGTTTACTCACTGTGTCGTGTCCCAAGACAGCCATTCGAGTTACAAAATAAAAATAAAGCTGCAAAGAAAATGTCGCTGGAGGGAACCACTGCGCACTCAAGGTAAGCTTTGCGAGTTCAGCTGTCCTGGTTGTGGCAATCTTTCATTCCTATCTAACTCATTTAATCCGTGAACGAAGCGTAACCAGTAGAAGGAAATTCTTCTTGCTTCCTTAAATGCCCATCTTCATTCTAGTCGATTTCTTCAAGCATTGAGCGGCGACGTATGGTTTCTTGAATGTCCATGCACTCATATCGTCCTTGTAATTACATTTCTCGCTGTTCATCAAGTATGCATATTAGGGTATCCCATCACAATGCACTGCGGTACTCCTAAAGCATTCAGGCCGGTTTAAGATAGCACTACCACTTGCTAAATGTATGCCGACCTTCATTTTCGCCTTCGCTGAGACGCACTTGTCACTATTTGTTTACGACTCCAGCGTTCCGCATTAGTCAGGGACCTCCGCAGCCGCTTCGTATGCTTCTGTGAGTACTAAACCACTCCACACTACAGCGTGCCAGCCAGTATACGAGACAAAATTAGTATAAAGCTGATTATACCACCGGCCTATACTGGCTTCCGTGAGAGCGAACGAGCAGAATGCATCGAAACAAAACCCAAGCTGTTTAAACGCGCCTCCTGCTTATCATAAAAGGATCTCTGGACTCGAGGCATATGCATGCTCACACATACTAAAACCGCGTAGGCGCATTTTATGCCGAGAACACGCTCGGAGCGTGGTAAAAGGGTCATACCCCGCCGGCGATACCAATAAACGACAGAACATCAGCCTCGCCATCGCCCCGTTCCATCTGGCCTTCGAGGCAGGCGCGCAGTAAAGTCTCGACCGACAACAGACGTCGTTCGTTGGCGGAGACAGTGCGCCGAGATTCATTATAGTACCACGGTGCAGTTGTTCCCACCGCGGCAAAGGAAAGGTCCGCGGTCCTGTGTTCCGCGCCGCGTAGAAGCTGCCCCGCGCCTTGTAGCGTGCCCGCAATGTGCACGCTATTCGGAGTCCCGGCTCATGAGAGAGAGTACTGACACCATCGGGGAAGCGGCGCGTCGGACCTCGGTGATACGAGTGTCTGGAGCCTCGCGAGGACTGCTGGGCAGGTGGTAGGCGTCGGGAGCCCGACAGCCGACTCTCCGGCGACAGCGCTGCTGATTAATTTACGAGGTTAATTAAACGTCCGCTCCTTTCTCCTCCCACCCTGACACTCCCCCCTTCCCTCCCCCTTCTTTCTCCCGCAGATGCGTCTTGGCAGAACGCTCGGCGTCGATTCCATTCTTAGCACCGTGTATGACACGGCGGGTTAGGCGTGTGTGCCAGTATGCGGTTGCTTGTTCAACGGTAGACGTACGACTATTTGTGCCACATAATGCTGTATACCGCAGGGTCGTACTGATAAAATTAGAGCGGGATCGATCGATGTTTTACTTAATCTGCGCTGCCAAATATGGGGTGGCTGCTGTGGCGGAGCCAGCAATTCATTTGGGGAAGGGGGGGTGGGCATGCTTATGGAACAGTACTGCCTCCGTCCGCCCTAATGTGATTATATATATATACAAAGCTCGAGGAAGTCATCACTACATTTTATACACGTTTCCTCAGTTTCCACAAACGGAAGAGAAGGAAACACACCTATCAACGAAAATTTTGGGGGGGGGGGGGCGCAGGTTTAAGCACCCCCCCCCCCCCCCCCCCCCAGGCTACGCCACTGGGTGACATGTTGTTTAGTACCTGGAAAACAAAAAGCTGGAAATTTTGGCTTGAGCTGAGCCTTCTGTTCCGTGTAAAGCAGAACGAAAGTGTCCGCAGTGCCCACATTAAGGTCCACGATATCAACACGGAGCACTCTGGCCACATTCCAAACACCGACGTGCACACATCCGGGCACACAATACTTGTAAGCCCAGGGTAACTTACAGACTCTAAGGCAATCGCGTGGTTCAGTTTCACCTCAAAGCACTCGAGTGACCAATTCATGCCGCCAGCATAGCAAATTCGACGAATCACAGCAACGTGCGTGTCATTTGGCTCAAAAATTCGATGGGGAGAGGGTTCTTCAATAAGGCAGAAGAGGACAACCCCGCAGAAACTCAAGCTTCCGAAATTTCAAAATGCGATCTGCACTGTGCGGCGCCGCGCAAATGCAGGTCACCATGCCTGCGTTGCGTGATGAGACAGCGCAGACTGAACTATGGAGTCAAATCGTACGCTCGGTATCGATGTCATTCACCGGAATTTTAATTGTTTTAGTTGTTGGCTGCACGGATTAGTCAATCGAGGGCATTGTGGTGAAGCCGAACCACACGTCGTCTCAGAGTAACGCAAATTAAAGATAAGCGAAAGAAGGTGTTACTACAAAGAGCCGATAATGAGCCGGAACGTGGCAAATTTTCTGAACACACATACGGAAAAAGTTTTGGCTGTACGAAACGCAGCCAATGGGGACGTTGGGCCAGCGCATACCGGCGTTCGCAACCCAGTGAGGTATTTAATACCATCTTTTCGTGGCTAAGTCCCGGCTGGGGCTGTTGGCGTCTCCTGTCGCCGTCGTCGTCATCGTAATCGTCGTTCGTCTCATGTAGTCACGGTACTAAAACACCGGGAAACTCGTTTACGCCTCGCGCTGGAACGCAACGCGTGCTAAAAAAACACCGGGACACTACGCCTCGCGCTAGAGAGCTTCGTGTTTCGAAGACACGAGTCTTTTACAGCAAAGCTGTATACCTCTACCCCCGAACAGTTTCATATCCGTTGGGAAAACGCAAGGCGCCAGGGAGGAAATCACTTATACACACGATACTTCGCCCTACCCAGGTTTCATGTTAGTGGAGATGGCCCGGGATTTTTTTTTTGTACCACATCGTAGTCACACCGCCGGCGCATTTTTGAACTAACTATATTGTGCTCTTACACTAAAAGTAGATAACGAGGAGATAACGAGATAACGACTAGGTAAAGACTCTTTAGCGCATTATGTAGCTCTCTTTCTGCGTCTTCTGTTCTGTTTTTGAGCTTCCAATTGTAAGTGGCGTACGCAGTGTGTGGTCTGGCAAGAGCGAACCAGCTAAAGAGACAGGGAAATCGGTCTGCGAAATTTCTCTCGGGCTAATCCCGCTGTTTTCACGTCCCGTCTTCTCAGCGCCTCTTTCCCTCTCCCTACAACTTTGACTCGGCAGCCAGCGGCGCTATTACGGCTTCACACAAGAGCGCGCCCACACAGCGTCGTCGTCGTCGCCGTATGTCGTCGACCGTCAACAGGCGGGGAAACGGGTCGCCGCGGGCAGTTTTTCCCCGTCGGAGAATGCGACGCGGCGGCACGTTGACTGGGCGCGTGCCCTCGACACTGAAAAGCGTCGCCACCGAGACAAACGACGGCTGTTGCGCGACCCCGGAATGCCGCGCCGCGCGCGTCTGTGTGTGCCCCGCACTCTTCTTCCACATCGTTGCCACCGTCTTGTCTGGTGGCGCTCTGTGATGACGAACGTCGACTGCGCTTTGTGTTGTCGGCAAGGTCGCCGCGCTTCCGCTCACACATGCTGCCCCCTTACGTTCGTTTCCCCTCTCCCCTTTCTTTTCCTCAGATGTGAAGTTAGAACAAGAGTGACGCTGGTGATGAAAGGGACGCCGAACGGTTCCGGTCAGCGGGGTGCTTTTTAATTCCACCGGGTTAATGGTCTCCTACTCTAACTTCAAATCGCAACCCAACCTATGAGCAGTGGGTGGAGCAGGTGACCAGCTCCGAGCTCTCGGAACAGCGCCGACTGGTGGAGCAGGCCCGGACGGCCAGCCAGCATCAAGGCATCTTAGACTAAGGATGCCTCTCACCGGGTGGAGGCCCTAACAACATCCTCCTGCTCACCAGTATAACAAATGTTTGTCACTGTCTCTCTCTCTTCATCTTCTTTTACGTCCCGACTGTCTGTAGCCACCCTGGTGCACTAATAGTCTACCGGTTGTTAATTGTCCGCGTTAGCCCTCATTCTCACAGCCGTTTTTCACTCCCGTCACGTCACCATCACGTCACCGTCTTCCGTCATGGGCGACGGTTTTTCGGGTGATTTCTCGCCCGGTGCGACGGTGACGGGAAACCGAGCTGTATGTTTCCGTTCCGTCAGCGCTACGGGAGCATGTACCGTGGTAAACCAGCCAATCAGAAAACAAATTTCTACGGCTAAATCTAGCGAAAAGTGAGCACACGTAAAAATCTAAGCCATTTTCTTTACTTTTCAGATTAAGCCGGCTCAATTCTAGGCTAAACTGATCACTAGGCAGACGACCCTGTACTCTGACGGAGAGCTTCAGTACGAACGCCACTCCGTTTACGTCTCCGCCGCGGTTTCTTGACGTGACGCCTGTGCCGTGACAGAGAAGGTGACGGCTGTGTGAATGAGGGCTTACACGCCCGCGCCAACTTCCCAAGTCTGCTTCTTGTTCAGGTGAATTGCCTAAAATGGAGAGCTTTGGTACACCTTTAAGGCTCGTACCTCTGAAGTTCCAAATTCCCTGAGATGGGAGGACTTGGATGCACCTCCAAGTTCTGGGATTCCCCTGAGGACGGAGTGGACTTGGGCCGGACGTGTAATACGGAGAAGTGACGACCGGGGAACCAACATGGTGGTGAAGTGGTTTCCAAGAAATGGAACTAGAAGTGGAAGAAGACCACTAGCTCCATGGAGGGATGAAATCAGAAAATTCGGAGGCAAAGAAGAGACTGCGCTGTCGCGAGACAGGAACATAAGGAGGAGCATGGGGGAGGCGTTCGATGAATCCTGCACATAAACAGGTTGCTAATGCCGCCACTGCTGCTGCTGATGGTGATAACCTTAAATCTAACGATTAACACGAAGAGGCCACTATGTGGTACCGTAGTTGGTCTTCTCGAGGCAGGACTACGGCGCCGTAAAAAGTATGCCTCGGTTCGTGTCGGCAACGCTTGAAAGAAGCTGCACTAGGCACAGCTTCGGGGAAATATGTTCACATGTTTGCTTGTTTTATCATTTCATAATTATCTGTCGTTTGTTCATCCGTGTGTCTGATCCACGCATCCTACATTCATATTTCTCCCTGCTTACTTCAGTTGTTTAGGTTTTCTGTCGGTGATGTGCCTTCTTACCACATAGTACTTATTCAGCATGTCAGAATAACAAATGCAAGCTTAATACAAGTATGTGTTGAATTCTCACTGCTCTAACAAACGCCGCAAGACAACAAGGACTACAGCGGCAACTATAACGGCGACTGCGGGGACGACGACAGTGACAGCGACAGGGGTAACGACGACATCCCCGGATAATGTCAAAAACACACAAAAAAACAATTACAGAATGAAGGGAAACAATGAATGAAAGAACAAGCAATCACCACATCCAAGTCAATATCAAGAAGGACGACAACAGCAACAACGAAAACAAAAGGAACATTCCGAGGACAACTAAGTACTTCTTCTGAGTTGTGAGTGCATGCAAAGCATGAATATCCAATTCAACGCCGCACGGTGATCTGCGACGCGCAAAGCTCCGCGAACAGCATGCTGAAATCAGATCGGTTAACCAGAGGCATATACCGCTTTTCCACGTAACTCTGCCGTTGCACTCAAAGATATAACCGCATGTCGGCTTAACTCTCCCGTACGACAAATCACAGTGGCCAAGTACACGTATACGGCCCCTGTGGCGATTCCCTTTTTTACTCGAATCGCGTGTACGTTGGGCCTCGTCATTTTCCAAACTCGCACACTTGGCCACGTTTATTAAAGCGAAAGCTTTCTTAGTGGGGCCGATGGCGTCCTGTCAAAAAACTAATGCATTTCCCCGTAGACCGGTTGGTCGACCAGAAAGCTATGATAAGATGTCTGGACACACGGCGCGTGCGTAGAACCGGGCTTAAATTGTGTCAAAACCGTTATACTTGAAAATCGCGAAAAAGGGATGGTTCCAGATAACACAATACACGCATCGATCATAAAAAAGTACAATAGTACACTTTTATCACACAAACCACGTATCGGTATGCCCTTGTATCGTTATGCGTTTACTTAGTGCGAGAAAAATCGTCGCATGGGTCCGTTCTTCGTTTGCGATTTGGGACTTTGACGGTTTGACGATGAATTGAACGAGCCTTCAGCGAAGTTGGACGCAGTTTTAACCAAAGTTTTGACGCACTTTTGACGGAGTTTTGATGTCAGGAATTTCACGCTTCTCTTTAACTTTTCTTTAGGAAGAGATGGTGAAGTTCTTTTGTCGCTCCCACGTTGTCGTAAAGCCAACCTGCGGCTATATCTTAGGCTGTGACCTTGCATAATCTGCACATAATCTGCCACTCTGACGCACATGACCCGGTCCAGCACCCAGAGGCGTGGTGCACGGACGGTACAGCCTAATTTCAACAACCCCGTTCTTGTTCCACCGTGTTCATATACGCTCGCGTTTTTGCCTTTTTTCTAAAGCACCATTCCGAACGACAAACCTTGCAGTCTAGAGTGACGATTCCGTGTCAACTACCCCTGACAAACGTGAGGAGGAGTGACAGAGACACAGGAAGCCAGCTTTTTCGATCAATGAACCATTTAATTTTTAGCATTAAAAGCTACGATAACAATTACATCAAGAAAGAACTGAAGAGCCTAGTGATTGTGACAGTCTTTGCATCAAACTTTTCAAAGGGGCCTCAGCGTAGCCGGTTGGGCAGCACGCCGTCGAATTAAACTGCCGCAGGCGGGCTTCACCACAATGCTCCAGAACGACAAATCAGCGTGACGAAATGTGCAAAATTGACATTTTGGCAAGGCGTGCATTTCCGCTGTTGTCCCTGCTCAGGTTCTATTCTTTTGCGGTAATCGCATACACGACCTCGCCATTCGCCCATTTCACGCATTTGGTCACGCTAGTACGTCGTTCCGGAGCATTGAGGTGAAGCCCACCTGCGGCGATTTCGTTGAGCGTGTGCCGATTTCACAGTTCTTGGTGTCTCATGGAAGCTCCTGATGCTGGCAAGGAACTCTCCAGTCCACCGAACGAGGATGAAGCCAAATTTGGGAACGTCCTGCCAAGTCTACAAGTCCAGAACAAGATGATGATGATGCTTAGCGGCTTCCCCTTTGTAACGGGGTGGCATTGCACAGCGACCTTTGTCGTAACGCCACGGTACAATCACCTCGCCAAAAAAAAAAAAAAAAAAATTACGCCCACCTCCCCTCGCGGGAACCCTGGTGTGATGCGACGCTGAGGGGGGGTTCAAGCGCAAGCGGAGAGCAAGCGGAGAGCGGCACACCGGTTATATGCGCAGCGCGCCCGAAGGAGAGGAGACCGCGGAGAGAGTGCCGCGGCTATGACGCAACACAATCCAACACAATCCACTTAAATCCAAATCGCAAATCCATTAACATCATCAAAGTCCAAGGCCAAGCCAATCCGCATCGAAATCCAATGCCCTCGCGAGAGAGTGTTCGCTATCGGAGAGGAGAGGGGGAGAGTGGCTGCGGACAACAACGGACGCACGGCAGGAAGGGACAGGGCCGCCGACAAGAGATGCTCTGAGCGTCGCATCTAAAACTTTGTGGAATTTTTGTGCCTGTCTGATTTCTTTGTTCGTATGTCTTCCCACATTGTTCTCTGCTCTTTCTCTCACACCAAACCTTTTCTAACCGTCTTTTATTAACCTCTACTGCTGTCCAATTCACTTTTCCGTTAAACCTTAAACCAAGGGTTTCTGGAAGCTCGACGTCTTTCTCACTGAGACTAGAAGGATACTTCTCCACTCTGTTACAATATGTCGCATGGTTTCTGCTCCCTGCCGCAACCTGCGCACAGTTCCTCCTGTACCAGCTCGCGGATAAGCGTTTTTGTCCGCAAGCAACCCGCCCGGGCTTCAAAAAGCAATGCACTCCTTTTGGTATTATCGAATTTTCCCCTTGTGATCTCCTGCTTCCAGATCCTGTAGATATCTGACTTCTTCACGCCCATCCTCTTTTTCCAGGTCGTTGTCTTTGATTCTTTCACTTCATTTTTTAATGCCTGGTCATTTCCCCTGCGCTTCCAGGTTTCATATACTTTGTCCTGAGCCTTCTCGTTTTCTTTTCTCCACTGTGTGTCCACCCTTTGCGTGTAACGAGTCAAGGTAGACTCAAAGGGTGCCCTTGTCACGAAATTATCCTGCTAGCGAAACAATCCCATTACGCCTTTTCCCCTATCAGACACCGCAACGCAAGATTCGGTTTAGTGTGCTCGTTACCTCTGGAACTAATTCCAGCTGTCGCAAAAACCACCTTTCCACATACCTGGTAAAGAAAGCAAGAAGCAGCAAGAATTAAACGCAAGCGCCCCATTCACAGCACTAATTCCATGCACTCACCCTGATCGAGCAAACTTTCTCCCGGAATAGCAGGAAAAAAATCGTGGGTAAGAACTCCAGTTGATTGAAACAATTATGCGAGACCACAGTAGGGCATAAAATGTAGTTCAAAGCGTGTTACGTTTAGTTCAAAGCGTAGTTCAAATGTAGTTCAACGCGTGTAACGAGCACTCGCGTGCTCAAGCCGCAGAGCCAGCGAGCACAGGAGTCAGATAGGGACGACAAGTGTTCAACGAGATTATTTAATGGCTCGACAAGAAAAAAAAAGAATATCAGCAAATAATATGATACAAAAACGTGAACGGGCCGACAGCAGGTAGGTTCAGGCACTGGAGCTCGGACACACGGCGAGTTGGAGTGGGAAGGCAAGTCCTGGACGGTAACCCGAGAACGTCTGCCATGTGGTAGGCCACATTCCCTGCGAAGAGAGAGGAAAGGTAAGCGGCAGCGCCAGGAACCGAATTCAGGACTCACCGTAACGGGGGCCCATGAACAACGCCAGACGGGAGGGGAGGCTGGAAGGGAATGCATCACAGGAGACCAAAGGCAAGGGAACGCACGGGAGCGGCTTTATTGGCAAAATACCTGTTACAAGGAGCGGCGAGCTAGAGAAAGGACAGATTTGAGACGTGTACCTGCCTGGCTAAACGCCCATAGTGAGTGTCTGCGTGAAGAGAACCGAATGAGACAGTACGCAAGGGGAGGGGACGCTCCGCGAACTGCACCACCGCCGGCCAGGCTCCATACTCCGAGCTGAAACAAACCGAGGACAAAGAAAGCATGCCCTCACCTTTGCCGCGGCCCCTGGAACCAGCGTTGGAGGGGCCGCGAACCGCCGAGCAGCGATCCTTGCTTCAGTGGTGCTGGACGATTGTGGCGAGAATTCCGAACGCCGTTAGCGTCGACCAGTCGCCATGCCGCTGGGCTTTAGTTAACATTTCACATGACTTCAGTCCTAACGGCGTTCGGAACGGGACGGTCAGCGTCGCATAAACCTTGCGAGGGCTTGCAAGCTACCCCTATCGAGGCAGCAATGCATAGGTCCTAGGGGACCACTACGTTGCAGTCCCGGAAGCTAGCGGACCTGGAGGCAGCACCGCAGGGTTCACCGCGGCCACTGCGGCGCTGCCTCGAAAGCTGGCGCCTACCGCCCGTCGCGAGGCTTGCACGACGACCGATGTCCCACTAGTTGCTCAACGAAGAAGCGGTGGGCTCACGAGCGAGCGCTGCTCCCGTTTAAGCGACGAAGTACGAACAGACCGAAATTATGACTGAGCCCAGCTTCTTCGCACGCAACTACTCGCCCCGCGGCTGTGCCACGGAACTCACCGCTTCGACGAGGAGGCGCGGCGGAAGGTTGTGACGGGGGGTGTTCCAAAACAGTTTCCGTGCAGCGAGGCGGTCGTGGGGTTATTCCACGCAGTTTCCGTGCGGTCTGCCAGTTCTGAAGCTTGCGGCACACACACACACACACACGCACAGAAAGAAGAAAGTTCTTTTTGAAGAAAGGCGTAACAAACGTTCGCATAGCAACATTGCCTGAAGCAGCAAGAGCGCAGAAGTCTCGCTCACGGTAGGCGACCAGCCACGTCGCACTAAAAGCTAAAAATGGCGACGCAGCAGCAAAGACACCTGTTTTATCTTTCGCGGCGCATTCCCAAGTGCCACCAACGGCGCACAGATTTCGGGCGCCCAGCGATTCCACTTTCACTCCTTCGTCGTGTCATCTGCTTCGAGAACAAAGCTTCAGCAACCGCCTAATCAACGTTGCAGTGGGCGAAGCAGAGTCGCGGGCGAGCCATGACCGGGCAGATTTGCTGACGTTGCATCGGTAGCGTCAACTGCGTTCGCACGATTCGGAGCCCGCTATCGCGGTGCTCTGTCCGGTCTTCCGCGGTGTGCAATTTTCTGCTCGACGATGTGAAGACGCTTCGTACCCTTTTTACTAAAGCGAATCTTTCTATGTCGCACTTGTGGCGGTGGCGGAAAAATCGTAATGCAGGCAAGCCAACTTTACACAACGGGTTTCCCCAAAGGGCACATTATTCACAAACCGAATAAACAATGGGATGTCTTTAGATGAATAACGGCTGCCGTTGTGGTAGAGGAATACAGTTTAGCGCCATACAACGCTGAGCTAACCGAATAAGAACATTCCGATGACCCCATCAGAAACTAAGAGATACAATATCATAACATCACATTCGGTTACCTGAGCGTTGACGTATATTTCGGCTTTGGCTGATTGGATTGTGGATTTTGCATGTGTATCGGAGAAAGTTTCGCGTTTCAACCATCTTTCTTCCAGAAGGGGCGTCAGATTTATTTTCCCTACAACGTAAAGACCGACACTGGAATGTTCAATCGCGACTGGGTGGCTGGTAAATAAGGGATGATTGTGTGCGTAGTCGTGAGCACGTGTCAGGGGAAAAAACTGCCCTGCCGGGAGTTGTTGTTGTTTGTTGTTGTTGTTGTTGAGACTTTATTCGGCCAAAACAACAGGCCGACCATGTCGACCGCCTGGGCGATCGGTCGGCGCTGTTCTTCCCCTCTAGAGCCCAGCCAGTCGAGCCATGTGGTGTTGGAAATCGGAGAGGAATAGAAGCTCTATCGCTAGTACAAGGAGGAGGAGGATGCGGAGGAGGAGGAGGAGGAGAGGAGGAAAGTTTTTATTCGACTGAAGAGCTGGTACACCAAACGGAGTTATTAGTCCAGGACTACATTGGTTCTTCCCGCCGTCTCCTCCCTTTCGGTTAGTCATAGCTGCCAATTCGGGGCAGAGCTAGCAAGCTCACTCTGCCACTGCTCGTACGTAGTACTGGGAACTGGATTCAAGTCTTCTCGCACTCCGAGACCATGTGATAGAGATAAGCACGTTGGTCTCAGTGTCTGCCAGGTGATTATAAAGTGTAGGGTGAATGGCATGTAATCTCGTGGGGTGTGGGAACGCCGTTTGGAGTTGACGGAGGGTGACTGATGATAAACAACCCCTTCAGTTAATAAGTGAATCACAGGCACGGCGGTCGGATTTCACCGTGCTCTTAGTACACACAGAACACAAAATGTGTGCAACTGCTACCTTTCCGGTATTTCATAGGGCTCAGATAGTTTGGATTCTAGAATGTTCACTTTTTTTCTCTGTGAAGAAATTGCTTAATGTTAAGTACTACATTTGCACACGTTTCTGGTACCCACGCAGTGGGAAACCATTTGAAACCAACGCCGGCGTTCCGTACGTGTTTTTATCCACTCTCTTCTATATGTAATTAATTTCTCTAGCCGATCTTTGTGGGCTCTGTATGTAATGTCTTGCTACCTATCTGTTTTTATTCTACCTTAACCTACACCCATTATCGCTGGCGTTAACATACAGTAAGTCCCCGCCATAGCGAAAGCACTTTTCTTTCGAATTCCCGCTTTAATTACCGCCTGGACAAGTAAACCACCCCACCTATTTAACGAATCATCGCTCGTAACGAAGTTAGTTTTCCGTCCTGAAGACTTATAACGAGCGTTTGCTGTATTTACCTGTATACTCACAACTAAACTTGTGCTTAACGCACTACAAAAAAGGCTTTTGCTGTTTGTTGACACCAATAAATAAATAAATTAATTAAATTATAAGGAAAGGACGAACATGAAAGGGACCCCACAGCACTGTCCATAAACGCTTTCACTCTTTTCTTCGTGCCTGGAGGCAACACTTTTTTCCAGCCCATAGCGCCACTGCATGCGTGATTTGCTCGTCGGAGTAGATACATACGTCTGACAGTCCCTGCGTTGCTTTTGTTGCTATTTTCTTTAAAGTGACTATCGAATTCCTTTGTCGCTGCAACTAAAAGGAAGCCGGCCAAAGGCATCACTTGAACGACGTCACTGAAGCACGAAAACATAACCGGAAAGCAGAGCAAAATCTTTTGAGCAAATTTCTAAGTTATCTGACAGGTGTACGCCAGTACTCCGGGAGGCAGGACTACTTCGTAATCACCTATTCTAAGAGCTGTATGCGCTTGATGCCTACATTCTGAAAGCGTATAAGATTTAAAAGAAAAGTTGAAGGAGTGTTGCAGAACCCTTTGAAAGAAAGAAAAGTTGTAAAAACAACAAAGTAAAAATAAAAAGCCGGAGCAAGGCATTTCTGCTTAATTAAAAGTAACGTTTGTATGCTGCCAAATTTACACGTTCCACGTGACTTTCAAATTGCTTTGTTCACTTTCCCCGAATGAAATTTCAAGATGGCTGACCGTCGTGGTGAAAGCATAGACAGAAGACGCATAAGGTTGGGGTGCAGTTTTAGAAATATAAGTAGTTATAAATAGTCATTACTTTATGTCAGGCAAATTTACCCAACCATCGGAATTGAAATTTTCAGGAGGGGTGGACAGCCCCCTCGCCCTCCTCTTCCTCGCCGCCTCCGCACCCGCCAGGGCTCAAGTCATTTCTTTGTTGTTCTTGAGTTTCATGCAAGACGAAGAGAGCCACAAAAGTGTTAAGCGATTGGGCACTGCGTTTCTTTGTTCACTTCTCCAGACAGCATTTACACACAGTGACTCCCACTCTCTCTAACACATTGGAGTAAACAAGCGCGATCATTACTACCTCCTACCTCTGCACAATCGAAGACATGTTACGAAAGGTGAGCGCGCTTTCAATACCTACGCCCACACCGGAGAACAACAGGGACTCCACACCCACCGTCTTTCGCGCGAGCAGACGCAACAGCGCCGTCATACATACGCGCCAATTTGCGGTGCACGTTGGCGCCGTTCCGCACTCGGTCCCCGAAGTCACGTTGCCTGAAACGTGCCCGCGAACGGCGTATTTGGCCCCAAAGAATCCCCACCCGTGTCCCCCGCGGCGCGGAGTCAACGTGCTCGCGAATCCGACCACGCGTCCGTGTCACCGGCACGCGCGTGGAACGGCGGCACAGGAGCGCCGAGTCACGCTGGCGCTCTCTCGGTCACGTTGGCCATCCACGGCTTCGAGGCCGACATAAAAGTGGCCCCCAGGGACCCGAGAGGCATCAGTTGTGACACAGCGCACCGACAAGCCCACAACAGCCCTCCTGAGGACTACGGGACGAGTGCGCACAGCCCGCCGCGGTCTTTGGATTTGGATACGTCTCTTACGACTCACCGACGGACATGTCTCCTGTGGTGAGTATGCGGTTAGATGCCGCGTCGTCGTCTCGGGACATCAACTTCGGCTCCGTGGGGCAACGCGATGTCAGTGCTGCCTTCAAGTCCTGGCGAAGGTAGCCTGCGGGGACTGTTTGGCGTGTGAAGTTAAGGTTCGAAAACGCAGAGGATGATGAGAAAGGGACAGACACCAACGGTGGATGCCAGCACGCAGCTAAAGATTATGGTGTCTCCTATCCACTATACTTCGTGTTTTCAGTGCTAGCAGCAGCGTTTAGGCACCTAGTGTACGTACGCCATAAAATTCAAATCAGCAAAGTTCGCAGCAAATTATCGACAACATCTCACCATAAGAAGGACCCTAAAATTGTCAGATGGTCTTAAGCACGCTGCAGTTAACTTCGTGTTATGGTGTAATATATGCTTTTCTTCAGTTGGCAGCAACAGTTCAAGTTAGGTTTAGTTTCTTTGTATATATGTCGAAAGCTAAGCTTATTACGGTCATAATCAACACATTTTGAGTGAGTGATGCAGTAGCGTTGCTTGCTTTTACCGCCCGTTCTGTTCACGCCGATATAAGATTTGATGCGCTACCATGTGCACACGAGCAGGGACACAGAAAGGCAGCTATATCAGGTACTTCGCAAAATTGCAGTCAAACTAGCCTGCGGAACCTACTTCTCAGCAGCTATTTATTTTAACGTTTTATTTGTTTAGGAACAAAGTCTGCGTGGCGAAGCATTCATGCTCAGCGGATACCCGCGATTTGCTGCAGTACTCGCTCGTTCAGTAATATATATGTTCGACTCGTAAGTCAAAACCATTTATTTTTGTTTGTTTTTTATCGCAGGCTCGCCTCCACTCAGCCGCGTTGCTCCTCGTCATCCTCGTGTGTACCAGCGCGGAGAGGAGCTTCGACTATGACGTGGACGACCTGGAAAACGTCGAGTCACTCATCTGGGAGTCCAGCGACGCGCCTCACATGGGCCCCACAAGGCCTCCTCAAATGGGCCCGTCGCCCGCGGACAACCTCATCGGCGCCGACCCCAACCTGCACCGGCAGGTCTCTGAAATCGTGCGCTCCATCATCGCGGAGTACTCGCACCGGAACCAGCTTCCAGCGGGCATCTGGGTCGGCGGCAAGCCCATGGGCCACCCCGACATGGCCAGGATGGCCTACCAGCAGCAGAACCCGTGCTTCCCTCCCTTAGGCCTGCAAATCCCCGTCATCCCGTGGAAGTTGGACACTCTCGGACCCTCGCCCCGGAATGCTAACGGAAATAACATGAACGACAACAACAACAACCACCACAACAGCCACAACAGCCACAACAGACACAACCACAACAACCACAACAGCCACAACAACAACAATAACGACAAGCCGCAGGTTGGCCAGCTCCCGCCACTTCCCCCGTACCAGAAGCCTGCTTGGAGGCCCGCAGTCCCTGTCCCCGTGTTCCCGATTCCGTCCCAACCCCAGCAGCAGCAGCAGCAGCAGCAGCAAGCAGCAGCAACAGCAGCAACAGCAACAGCAACAGTCTTCCCACGGTCAAGTGACTCTGAAGTCCCAGCCTGGCGTGAAGACCTCTTTCAGCATTTCCACGTCGCACCCAGTGCCGCTTCCCAAGAGGGACCTGAACACTCCCCTGGTTCCATGGAGGTCCGCTGCCCCGGCGCCCCTGCCCAACGACCAGCAGAGCAGCAACGGAGGGCAGACCCTGCCGCTTCCGATCCGGCCTCCCAAGCTGGCTCACCTCCGGTTCACGCAGCACCAGACCAGGTTCGGCCGGGGACACGCAAGCCGGAGGGGACAGCACATGCCACAGAAGTCCGTGTCGCCGCTTTCCAAGAACCTGCCGGCCGACGACGTGTACTACGCCAGCCAGAGCAGCAAGCTCACCAGGAAGGTTCCCAAGGAGGAGCTGTTCGCAGCCAAGCGCAGCAGCAGCCCCGTCGGCATGCCGGCCAGGCCACAGCAGCAGACGCAGCAGCAGAAGCAGCGGCAGGGGAAAGCGGTCGGTGAGTGGTACAAGGTCCCCGTGCAGAAGGACGCGGGCTTGGCCGTCGGAAACCGCAACTACCAGATCGTCGAACTCCGCAAGGAGGAAGACGGCAGGAAGGAAGGGGACGGCCTGAACCCGGAGGAATCCAGCTTCCACTACATCCACATCCAGGAAAGATAATTGTGGTGTCGTCGGTTAGCGCGGCGCTGTTGATCGGCGAAACCTCCGCGCACCTTCGCTCTTATGAGTCCTCATACCTCCCCTTTCGCTGCGCCGGCGCCCTTGCGTGCACTCGGAATATGCTGGACATTGACCTGTATTGTGCCTCTCATCTCATTTCTTCGCTGTAAATACCAACTCACATCCGTCTCTTAGTGTCGGGAACATACTCACACCTGGACTCTCGCTGTCAATAGAGAGCTCAATAAATGATCCTGCAAAAAAGAAACAATCTTGTGGTGATGTTGTATATTCCTTAGCGTCAACCTTAGACTGGCAGTTTCAAATGCCGTCACTTGAGTCGACACGCAATCGTGCACACTGTCACCACCTGGTGCATTTCATAGCAGCGCAGGCCATTGATGCACACAGGCGATCTTGTGCCGTTGCAAGCCGATTCCTCGTAGACAGCTGCCTCTTGTCACCAATCTCCAGAGCTCTTTTCGTTTTGATCTCGCGAGTCGTGTTCAACGTTTCTTTCAACGAGTAGTTTCGTTTTTCTCCCTCGCTTTCTAAACTCAGATCTGCAGTCTGTCGCAAACCGGGGAAGTGCTTGTACACAGGGAGGGGCTCCCCGATAAGGATGAAGCCGTCTTAGCCAGTCCAGATGACCGTCGGTGAAAGATTGTTGCAAAAGACGAGGCGGCCGTCATGGGAGCGCACAGGCAGAAGCGAGGGAGATTAAGAAGAAGGGGCCAGAGCGCGGGGTCAGCCTGCAAGGAGCAGGCGTGGGCCGCTGCTGTTGCAGGCCTTCTTTTTCTTCAAGACGCACGCCAGAAAACATCAAAGGACTTGCGCTCCGGGCGGCCGCTCATATCGCCCGAAACCCGAAACCCCTGAGTCTCGCGCGCAACCGCGCCACGAAGGACGTCGCGGTGCAGAAGAAGGAGCGCCTTAGTTCGCGACTTCCAAAGTCAGCGCCTTGCCTTGCAAGAAGGGAGGGGACGGGAAAGAGAAAAAAGAGACTGCCGGCTTGTCAGCCTTGCTTTTTTACGAAGCAGGCCGCGGCTTTTTTACACCGCCATGTACGCAATGCGTCCGTCGGGGGACGCGCTGAGATCAGGTTTCAGCTGTTGGTTCCGGCCCGAGGCTTCGCAAAAATGCCCTAGGGTTCCGCGGAAACATTAATCGCTCCACTTTATCTTGTTTATTGTTTGCTTTTCCTTTGTGCGGTATCCTTTCACGTTCCGTGTTTTTCTCCGAATTTCGTCGTCCCGCGCTTTTTTTTTTTCTCTTCTTTCTGCGGCTCGGTGTTAGAAAGTGTTTATTTCATGGGCCACCTGTATCTGACAAATGACTCCGTCGACGAGACCTTAAGCCTAGCTTTAGTGAGGGCTTATTCTTGCATCGAAGGCAGTAAAGCGACTAGGGAGGATGAGAGGGAATGCGAGTTGGTTTAGGGACTTCCATTTCAGTTTTCTGGAAAGAACTGTGGCAAGCTGCTTTAGGCTGGGGCTGCAGCGAAGGTGCTTGCACTCCTAGGCCATGTCTGATGACTTCGCAGGGCGTGCTTAGGTGCAAAGTCACCGGGGCTGCTTTCGCCTACACAAGCTGCGTAAGAACAAGCGCAGCATGATTGTTCATTTAGCTCAGCTTGGGCTTCGTCCAGCAGCCCAGCGCAGTTTTGCTTCAAAACATTAGCACTGCACTGATTTGAGCTAGCAGAGGTTAAAATGTACCAGGACTGGCTTGCTCTGACGTAAGACTGACTAAAGGTACTAGCAGTACAACCTACAAGACCTCGAGCCGCATTTGTACATCGCCACAAGCTTCGAAAAACTGACACAACGTGGCGTTCAAAGTTGTCACCATTCTCCTCCTTCTTCCTCCTTCATTCGTGCCGCGAGACGCGGAAACTAGAACCTGCCGAGCCACTCACGCTGACACCCCCACCCCCTTCATGGGCAAAGATTAATACACAAAGAAATTGGATACGACGGATTATGTTTGTAATTATGTACTCCCACTTTCTCGACGCTAATGTTCGAATGCACCTCAGGATCAGGCCGGACATTTTTTTCCATCTAATGCCATTTCATCCGATCCGTATAATCGAATGTCGTTTAAAGCGGCTCTAAAACACACTTCGGATAAACGCTGTCACTCCCTCCTTCGCGTCTGGAAGTACTGCGAAAGCTATGGTTGTCGCCAGCACGGAGCCGCACTGCTGAATTTGCTCGTAGTAGCGGATACGCCTTCCGTTTCTGCTTTGCATTTGTGGCTTTCTTTTCAAATTGGCTATCGAATGCGTTTATTGCTGCAACCGAAGCAAAGGTCAGCCAATAGTCGCTTCGCCGTGCAATGGAGTAATTCCAGCAGTTGAAAAAACGTCAGGACCTGGAAAGAGAGAAAAATCTTTTTGAGCAAGTTTCTAAGTTATACCGTAGGGAATATAGTCGCAATTTTTTGCTGAGTACTTTGCGAGCCCCTTAATCTACGTACTGGATGTGTTGGTTGACTGCATTCTGTAAGCATTTAGGATTTCGAAAAAAAAGTTGAGAAAAGTGTTGCAGGGTCCCTTTAAGTGAACGTCGTTTCATCAAACGTTACTTCATCTAACGCCGTTACAACAAATGCCTTAAGCACTTTCACCAGCGCTTAAGAACTTTTCAAATCCTTCTACCGCAAGTACTCTCCCCCCCCCCCCCCCTCCCATTTTCAGGCGTTTCAACGGACTTACACGAACAACACTTTCTCCTCCCCGACCAGCATCCGGTTACTTCAAGCCACACAAAAGTTATCCTCAGTATTGTCAATTTTACCATTGTTTTCTTAATCGCGTCATTTTTATACGTGCATTGAATAAACTAACACCTTTTTGCACAATATAAACTTACACTCCGAAGACTGTATGAGTACGGGTATAATAAATGCCGCAGAAGAGTTAATTTTTCTAAAAAACTTCGTTCGTAAAAATCCATGGGCTCGCCACCTGCTGACCTTTGACCTTCGCCAAGTGCCTTATGACCTCTCGTTTTAATGAAATTAGTTCACCTCTGACCTGTACAGTTTACTAACGGAGTTTCGCTCATTTATTCCTACAGACTTGGCACAATGTGCCGAACAACCGCTGAGCTGAGAGTAAATGTGCGGAGTAACACAAATGTCGATAACAAACTTCGTGCGCAGTGATGCGCCAGTGCTTCGTGAGCTAGATCTTTTTAGGAGTGAGGCACAACAGTTTGAAACCAGCGATGAAGGTGAAGACGAAAGGAGAACGCTTCGAAGCACCCGAGGTACGTTCTTCCCGCATTAATAGCAGCACCCTTGGCCCAAGTGCATCTGCCTTAACGTTTCCAACAGCCGGCATGTGGAGCCACATGGCCCGAAGTCACGCAGCTCGTTTCCGCTCGAATCATCGTTTCCCGCATGCCAGGCCGACCGAAGTTGTGGCAACCGCGTAAACGACAGGAAATGATTCCTCGAAACCGCGATGGTCCACGGCCCCGTCGCTGCTGGTAGCCGGCGCATGGGCGTAACGCCGGGCACGGGCTGCTATTTTGTCGCTATGCTAATAGCGCCCCTTCTTGGCCAAACAAGCTTACGCACGCGCGGCTTGCCGCGATCCCATTGTCCCCGTTGCGGTTGGCGCTGGCAAGAGCGGCAGGTGGGCCGTTTTGCCACAAGGGGGAGTTTTCTGGATATATGGGCAAGCTGAAAGAGACTAAACACCTTAACCGCGATTTTACGAAACCCGATTGTACGAATTTCCCGAATTAACGAACAAATTCGAATTCCCCTCGGAGTTGCCTGCAGGCTTAGCAGTTTCTCGATTTTGCGACGCTTCCGATTAGACTAAATAATTTTAGGGCATTGTGGCTTCGGTAAATCAAAGCTCGACTGCCGTGCATCTCACGCGACAGCATTCTGTCGTGCAATTTCATAGGTCCCTGAATTTCATGGCTGAGGGAGTGGCATGCGTGTGCTGTGTGATCTGCGGACAACTCCGCATCACACAGTTCACATATACTTGAGCAGTTGTTTATAACGGAGTAGCGATCATGTATAGTTTGTTTGTCAAACTGCAGATTTCCGTTACCCTAAGACTTCTATTGCCGCAGTCGGCTTTTCTAACCGGGGCTGTCCACGACTGTTGCCGAGTGTGTCGTCTACTGCACCTTGCGTCCGCAGCTCAAGCAATCTACGTGACCTCCTTGCTGTTTGTTCCAACCAGTTCCGTAGCCCTTCTGTAAGTAAGCATACACTCTAAGCCAAACCCGTGGTTCAGCTTCATCCCAATGCACTCGAGTGACCAATCTGTGTCGCAAACAAAACAAATTCGGTGAACGACAGCAATGTTCATACCACTTGATTAAAAAAAAAATGGCTCCAATGCACGCTGTGAAGGTGGTTGGAAAGCAAAGCTTTAAATGACACCCACACAATTGCCCATGCGACGTAACTTGAATTCACACACGTGGCTCTACAAAGAGCGAAACCAGAGATTCTGCCAGCCGTTATTTGGAATTCACGGGGGCGGCGTCCCGAACGCAGCAGGAGCGTCGGCCACGGCCGGGCTAGAGCGGCGGACGACGCCCCCGTTGTAGGCGGCCGTGCGCCTGCAGAAAACGGAGAGGAGCGTCTTTCGAAGGGTGAGACAGCGGAGCCTAGCCATCCTGATGTGCTAGCTAGGGGCTACACCACCGCGCGAAAAAGCGCAGACACCGAAACAATTCGGCATGTGAGCTTAGTGATTCCCATTTATACCGATTTAAACTAGTTAGTTAGTAGGTTTGAGAATTGCGAGAAAGCTGAGGTAACATTTATATTCGCTATTTATCAGAACCAGTTGCTACTTTCGCCTTTTGTAATACCTCTTCAAACACAACCGAATAGGTATTCATCGATTTAGAAAACGGAGTGCTATTCGTGGCAATAAAGCAGTGCGCAAAAGGTAGCGTTTCTCTAGCGGCCAGATGTCTGTAGGGGTTTGTACATTTTGTTTTCCCGCCTTGCAAACCAATCCTTAACGTACGTTTGCAGTACGACCACTTAATTCCGTCGGGTGCGGGTTACCCTGGAGGTGCTGTCGAAAAAGTTAATCAAGCCCTGCGAAGGAAACAGTTGGCGTGTCGCCATTTGGCAGCATTCAAAAATGCTGTTAATAAAAGCAGCTAAAGCCTTCATAGTTTAACATGAGGCTCCCCATATTAGCCCTGGGAAAAAGTATTCATCCCAGCAATGTGTGCTTGTAGAGTAGTGAATCCGGCTTTAAAGGGGCTTGGCTTATATGTATATAAGGGGTCTTGGGAAGTATTTGATTAAATGTCCTTGGTCCATCATATGTTGAAAATCGCACAGGGGACATCAAACATAAAAAAAGTCCATAAAAGGTTTTTTTTTCTCCCATATTTCTTGTCAAAATCTCTTGCGAGCGAAGAAGTTGGGTATAGAAGTGAAGCCGACTTTAAGAAAGCTTGGTATAAAGCGCTTCATAGACATACATGCGCAGGTGCCCTGGAAGGAGGGGGGATTCAGGGAGTACTGAGTCCCCCCCTTCGGTTTTTAAAACGGAAGGGCTGAGCACCCCCCCCCCCCCCCCCCCCGCTTTGGCACAATTGGCACAATTATCCAAAGCATGTCTCTAAAAACTGGCTGGAGCGCTCCAAAGCGCGAGGCTCAATGCGACTGGGTGCTGCCGAGGTTAATTGTTACTCAATTCCCCACTCGCCTTGTTTGTTTCCTTCTTGTAACTTGGTACTGATGCATCACCTATCACAAGAGTTTAACTGCTTTGTAAGTACGAGTAAATGATTTCCTTCCCGTAATTTTATTCACTATGTCGATTGCATCCCGCGTGAAGGCGCACAGTGCAGTTCGAGAAGCTGTGACGATAATTTGTGTTTGGTTCAAGGTGCAGTTTGAAAAGCTAGGAATGACCTCTCTGAAAAAAAAAAAAGAATAATATGCATTTCAGACGCCGCACAAAACGCGCTCTAGTTTCTAGAATCACAAAATTGTCATCATCATCGTCGTCATCGTCGTCGTCGTCGATTGGCTTGAGCCCCCCTCCCCCACTCCCCATCTTGAAAACACTTTCGAAGCCTCTGTACATGCAGTCTTAAAATGTCCTAAGCCCTTCATACTTTCTTATCCAACTGAACATGTGGCGCGTGCGTTGTAGTAAAGCCGACGTTAAAGAGGCATGGTATAAAGTGATTCACAGGGATAAAGATTTCACTCACTCACTCCCAGGGATACATGCGGTCTTATAAATGTATTCAATAAAAGGGGGCCTTCATACTTGACAGTCAGACTGCTTATAATGACTGTGCTATACGGTAACTTTCAATTGAAATTGAACGCTCGCTTACAAGTGCACCATGTGAATTTACAATGGGGCACTCGATAGACAAATGGTTCAACGGCCTTCGGAAGGCTTTTGAAACGGCCGTGTAGTAGAACCTGTAGAGGTAATAGACGCACGAAAAAAAAATGTATTTCCAGCAATGCAAGTGTGCTGTTGCGAAGCTGACTTTAAAGGTGCTCATTGTGTAGCAGGGAGGTTTAAGCATTTACTCGAAAATTTCCATTTAGGAGTTTTTCCAAACATTTTCTCTACCCTTGTCTCCCCTTGCTACTTCACCGTTTCACGAGCGATTCGCTTTGCGGATCGCCCACTGTCAACGCATGCCGATAGTGCAAGAGGAATCCAGCCAGCAAGAAAGGAAGAACCAATAAGACGCAGCCAATAGCTCCGCTCAATTTGGGAAAGGGGGTGACGTGCTAATTCTGACGCCCGTTCACGCACCAGGAAGTTTCTTCACCGTTACAGTGACCCCGAGGCTATCACCGAACACATTTCTCCCGCTAATTATCTCCACTGGACAATTAAACAGACCATCGGAATCGGGAAACAGATATTAAACACCTCCCGTTTGAAGCCCTTCAATATTCGCCAACTGAACCCGTCTGCCACCAGGCGGCCGCGGACGGAATGCTGAAACTCGTGAGCAATACGGGGCGTGCTTTCCGAATGTGCACGTAAGTATGCGACATCATCTATATGAAATGTAGTTCGGACACAAAGGCGTACTCTTCCCTAATACCTCAGTAAAGCGACTGATCAAGTAATCCATATGATTCGTCGCCATCACCAACCGGCACCAAGGCATGAAAGAAAAAGATACTCTTCGGTTCGTTCAGGCCTTTGTCATCTACCGCCTCACTTAGGTCGCGCCATATATTGTCCCAACTCGAACCGACACCGACAAACTCGATCGCCTCATCCTGAAAGCAACAAAATAAGCTTTGGGTATCCTGATGAGTATGTCTACGGCCAAACTACTTAGCATGGGGCTCCACAATACCATAGAGGAGCTGATCGAAGGACACCATTCCAGTCAACGCCTTCGACCAAACTATGGTGGCAGTGGTAACATCTGAGAACGCCCTCATCACCAGCGCTTCAATCCGGAAAACTTCCTCCCTGGACGCTGAAGAATTAGCTATTGCGCTCGCCCTTACCCAAACCACCTCCAAGATTATATTGAAGGATTCGCAAGCCGCCTGCCGCAGGCTCTTGTCAGGACGGGTGGCCCCCGCCACATGCCGACTTCTTAAAGAACATCCGCCTGCCCATCGGGTGGACATTGTGTGGAATGCCGCCCACTCTGCACTGACGGGCAACAATTTTGCTCATCAACAGGCTCGAGACCTCACTCACCATGCCACTGAGACCGGGGCTGTTTCCGAACCTCTCCTCACCTACCAAGAAATCACCCAATGCTACCGAACCACGAGACAGACCTTCCCCAGTCCTCACACATCTTTGACCAAAAGCCAAGAAATCACACTCAGACAAATTCAAGGAGGTGCTTTTCCCCACCCCATCCGTATGCATTTACTCTTTCCTACACAGTACTCTGATAAGTGTAAATTCTGCCACGAACCAGGAACTCTGACACACATATGATTCGACTGCACAAAAAACTCGGACCTTCCGCCCCTGAACCCGTCCCCTTCCCCTGAGCAGTGGGAGATACTGCTGTCCAGCTGTCGACCTGAGGGCCAGCTCTTGCTTGTGACCAGGGCTACGGCAGCCTGGACAGCACATGGGCTCCTGGACTGAGGAACCACTCTCGCATTATTGCGTAATAAAGCTCTCTCTCCCTCTCTCTTCCAATACCACAATTTGTGCGCTAACCAATCGCCATTATCTCCCATGTATACTCATCATAATCATCGTCATCATCGGGCCTCTCTTCCCTTGATATAACGAAGTCGTTGTGGAAGGTAAAAAGTCGTTTTAAGCGGCATTTCGGTGTAATCGGTGGGAGCTAATTCTCGCACGAACTGAGCGAAACATTTGAATAAAGTGATTTATTTTGTGATATCAGGGGTTACCGACACAATTCACAACTACCACCTCATTCTAAAAGTTCTAGCAATCACGTTTACAGACCCGTACAAACAAACACACGCACACACACATGCCTACATCTCGTCGGCTGTAAAGCAAAGCCGCGATTGCGTCTGCACGGTCCGTTGCTAACGAGGCTTTCTTCTGGTGGCCGGCCGAGCCGCCGCGTCAAAGGCAGAGGAACGCAGCAACGTCGGGCGGCGGCGGCCGCTCGGGTCAGCCAGCGGAAAATGGCCTTTTGCCTCGCCCGTCCACGCTCCTCTAGTTCGCCCGCTGGCGCCGAGGGTACGCCGCCGCCGCCGCGTGATACAGAAAAAGGCTGGGGCCGAATCCACGGCGAAGCCACGATGAAAGCCTACCGGAGCGGATGATTTATAAGCGGCCGCGGAAACCGGTGCGCGCAGGGTGGAGCGCGCGCACGCGCGCGTGTTTGTGTATATGCGTGCCGCAGTGCATACACGCACGAACACGGACTCGGCTGGGGCCAGCTCTCTCTCTCTCTCCCTCCCTCTCCTTCCTTCTCTCTCTCTCGATCTTTCTACGCTGCGGGCCGGACTCCTTCTCGCTTTCCCGCGTTGACGGCTCGAAGTTTGTTGAACGCGAGCGATTGCGTGTATAACTTATAAGCCCTGGGAGAACTGCGGAAGGCGCCCGGGGCCCTCGCGCGAGCGTACGTGAACTTCGGGATTCAAAGTTTTTTAATAGCCCGCGTGAATAAGTGAGTGCGGGGCTGTATGGTAATGAAACGCTCCGCGTCGTCTCCGGGAAGTTGGTGTTCCGCCGGAAACTTGAAGATTTGGAAGAGCGGTAACTTGGGCGGCGGCAGCTTCGGGTATAGAGGCGTTGTAGCGTGTGTGATTTGATGTTAGCATACCTACGGATAGGACATGCGAATTACACGACGGTTATATTAGGCAATCTTTGAGATTACCGTAAATGACAACTCGGAATACCGGTAGCCGCTTCTCTTTCTATTCCGGCTTCTTGGTGCCCCGAAAATATCTTGGGTAAATGGCCGCAAGGCATTTACGAAGGATATGGGAAACGTATGTATGCGGCACAGAAAAATTATGATCGAACATTTGGCTTAATACCCCTGCTATACAG
Organism: Haemaphysalis longicornis; assembly: GCA_013339765.2. Lineage (NCBI taxonomy): Eukaryota > Metazoa > Arthropoda > Arachnida > Ixodida > Ixodidae > Haemaphysalis > Haemaphysalis longicornis. The sequence goes on from CM023456.1 coordinate 43,341,087, forward strand.
GGGCTTGAAATTTGAATGACATTCTAGTCAAACTTCCGTGTAGCAGGGGAACAAAGCAGTTCCCGGTTGGCGGGACCTGTTGATCCTGGAGCGTTTACTTACTGGCGCATTCTTCCGTAGCTTTCTTCTTCCCCTGTCTCTTGGTCTTTCACTTGCATCTGTCTTACTTCTTCGTTTTCTTCAGCCTCGCCACTTACCCATACCCACGGCCGCTAGATGAGCGCGCCAGCGGCCATGGAGAGCGCCAGCGTCAGTGCCGCGGAGTACGGTTGACGGCTTCCGCAGCTCGCTTGATGGTCTGCTCCATTCCAATCCAATCCAATCCAATCCAATTCAATTCATCCGAGCGTTTTACGCGCTCCTTCCCCAGCATGCTGTGCATCCTAGCAACCGCGGCATTCCCTATACTGACATTGGTGTTTACAGCAGCGCCCCACCCATTTGAGCGGATAGTTTTCAAATTACACGCTCATTCTCCGGCATGCACTGCGTCCTAGCAACCGTGCCATCACCGAGCAACTATGGTGTCTACAGCAGCGCCGCACCCATTTAATCAGATAGGTTTCGAATTACGCGCTCATTTCCCGGCATGCAGTGAGTCCTAGCAACCGCGACGCCCACAGCAACGGCCGACACCCAGAGTTTCCTTCCAACTCCTTGCATACAGAAAACAATACACCCTGGTTTTGCGGCCCGCGGGGTAATGCGACCTCTTAATGGCAAGAAGTCTGTGGTTCGAAATCGGTGAGAGGAAGCAAATATTTTTTTTTAGGTTGTCAATTACCGGTGGACGAGCCAACCGTTAACCGTATACCACAAAAGTGCTGGGCGAGTATAGACTAAGAAGACTGACAGCTGGCGGACATACGGGCATCAACTCCTTGGCTACTCCAGATTGTCAGCAATAAATGCAGGGTTCTTTGTTCAACCTGCGACAAGCTCGTCCTAAAACCTTACGAATGCTATTAACTTTAAAAATATTGCGGGAACCCCAAAGCGCGAATTATCGAATAAATGCGCAAGTCACTCTGGTATGCACAGAGCAATGCAAAGTCAGCTTAACTACGATAAACTAATGCATTGCTGTAAGAACATTTTTTCACGGGGATATAAGCGTCTGGTAAAAATACTGGTAAAAAAAACGCCCTAGGGCGTTTCGTTGAACACCTCAATAAGACCCAATGTATCGCTACAAAGCGCTACACACCGAGCCGCTTTAAATTCGGCTTCTTCTACAAACAAATGCATTACCAGAAATAATTATTTTCTGGTTTAATATAACAAGTATGTGTCCAGGCATGATGATACGAGCGCCTCAATAAATACCTTCATAAGTTCCGTTTAAGAGCGCTATACGCCAAGCCCTTTAAAGTCTGTTTCACTACTTCACACATGTGCTTTACTGGGAACGCATTTTGTTTTTCTCAGCGACGATATAAGCGGTCTTATATGAAAATATAAATGCCCATTTTCTTAAAGTCGGCTTCATTGCTATGCAGACACGCATCGCTCAGAAGACATCTTTAAGGCAATAGCAGCGTTCTTTCATGGTCGTATAGGCATTTCATTAATAGCATTCTTTTGAGAGGCGAAAGTGTGGCATATCGTTTCTGGTGGACAGTGTGGGTTTTTTGTTGAGTCCACACAGACGCGCTACGTACGCAGCGTTCGTACGGATCGTGAGCGTAAACGCAAAAAACCCAATGAGTTGTTCAGACTATCGTTGCATTGAGCGTAAAGTACGAAACGTTTGCTGCCAGCAGGGGCGTAAACGTTGGAGGGTCCGCAACAACTTCTACGATAAGAACAGATGCGACTGTTACGGCGCAGCCAATAGGCAGAGCAGTTTCGGTTTTCACTTTCCGGTCACGGGCCTTCCGGCCTCCCCAGATGATTTTTCATCCGGTGACCACCGTCGCAAGCAACTGCCGACACAACGTTGTAGAACAACGAAGTATCGCCAGTCCACAGCTTCGCAAAAAGATTCTGGAAATCTCCGTCAACGGCTCTATCGAGGAAGATTTGACGAACCCACATTCTTCCACGACGCCTGCGTCTGCGTCGGTTAAGCGCGTAGACGATGACAAAAGAGCCCCGCTAACAGCCGCTTGCTGATCGACGCCATGTTGAAAAATGCGACACGCAGTTGCCCCAGAACTCCCGGTGATTTGCCGGTCGTAAAATTCGTATCTTACAGAAGGGCTCAGTGTTAACATAGTCGGTTGCTAGCTTCGTATGCGGAAGTTACAGCAGTTGCGCAGATTGCGATAAATACGCCACTTAGGGTGGATGCGACTGTCTGAACGCGGCCTGAGAGGAATTTAAAGCAGCGTAGGCATTGATCTACCGCAATACCGGCCGTTCGGTTTTACTGCGAAGCAGTATACCTCTAACCAGCCAAGGAAATTTTCGTGTCCGCGTCAGCAGAAAACTCCCAGGCTACTATTGGCTACACAAACATACATCTCAGGCTACTACTGGCTACTGGCTACACCCCGGCTATACAAATAAACTGCTGGCCCTGCCAGGGAGCGAACCTGGGCCCGCGTAGAGAAGAGGAGCGAGAGCCCATCGTGTTTGCAATTTGCAAGTTCGAATCCTCGATATCGCATGTTTAAAGGGGCTAGCACCTCAGGACCTCGCTTTGTCCGTGGCTTGTCCCTTGGCGTCCGGGTACACAGTGTTTCGCAAGCGTGAGGAGCATTGGATTGGATTGGATTGGATTGGAATAAATTGAATTGTATCGGATTGGATTGAAATTGCATGTACAGCCTCCCAAAATTTTAATAATATAGCGGGAGCGACGACCGATCAGCATGTCAGCGCCTTATCGCGGTGTTCACCGGCGAAATAGGAGAGAGTACGCGCACGCTCATAGGGATATCTGCTGTATGAGTGTCGTCTGCTACGCAGTTTTTTTTTTTTTGGAGTGGTACACCCCCTGCCACAGCATCTGATTGACTTTGTTCACGAGAAACCGTGGTTATTTGAAGCGCATGCGCATATCAAATGCGTGTTTGATTTTTCTTTCGGATCACTTAATTGCCCCTGCACACCGTGAGGAACGCTACTTGAAAGATAAATAAAAGTAGAACAGGACGTGTTTTTGGCCGGATTGGCCTCAGGGCCGCTGCCCGATAAATTGAGACAAATAAAAAAATATGATAAAAATAAAAACGTGTGCCCCACGCTGCTTAGCTCCCTTTGGCCGTAGCGAAACGGCCATGCAAGATACGAAACACAGGGGGTGTGTTAGCACTGAGGAGAACTGCGGAGAAGACGACGCTCCACACCGCAGACAGTTCTATGCGCATGCGCGTACTCTCGCCTATTTCCCCGGTGAACACCTTGATAAGGCGAGAGCACCTTGATAGAAATTTGGGAGGCTGTACTGCTGACACGCGTTGTTACTCACTTACATGGGCGAGTGGGCAATGTCACGGGTGATTTACTATAAGAACAATCCCCAGTGCTTCGCCCACTCGTCATGATTCACTTCGTAGAAATGCGTGATTTTTTTAGATGCGGCGCATCTCTTGCTCTGAGGCATGTCCCTCCTGCGTCGTCGGCGTCCGTCCGCACGCCACCTGCGCATGCGCGGCTCTCCTCCGTTCGTCTCTCCCACAGCTGTGCGCAACACTCACTCCGGCGCATTAGCATAACGACAGCTGGCGCGCTTGGTTGGCGCGCGCTTCGCTGCGTTAACGCTGCGTTAACGCTGCGTTAACAGCTGCTCCGGTGCGCATGTGCGACTCTCTCCCGCGGTCTCCTCTCCTTCAAGGCCCTGTGAATATAAAGCGGGTATCGCTCCGCAGCGGTTCAGTCAGCGCTCACTCTCGTTCTTCTCGAACATCGACGATGAAACCAAGATTCGACCACTGCTGCGGCAACCGCTAAATGTGCACTTTACTGACCATAAAGTCATCATTCTTAAACTGTGTAATAAAGAGCTGGGTGGTGGTCGCTAAAACACGTGTACTCTCTCATTTCGCGTATGCATGCGCCGCATCACACCACGCTTCCCTCGCGCGTAGATGGGAGCAATTTTTTAAAGTAGATTTACTTGTCTTCGGTCAATGTTTTCTACAGAGAATTCACCATTTTTTGCACTCTAACGCTCATTGCTCCGCAAGCGAGTTCGCAGCACGCGTGCACACTGACACTGATGCGCTGGCGAGTTCTCGTTGGCGTGGTGTTGCCATAAGCACCGACGGCTTGCGGGCACCGTCCCGAATCAGCCGACCCTCGACCTGGTGCGAACACACCTCCTACGACACAGGCACGAGCCAGGCAAACTCCAAAGGTGGGGGAAAAGCGCATCGCATTTGAACGTCTCCGGTGACGCGGAGGGCGTTCACCCACTCCTTACGCCTCGGCTAGTGATTGTTACTGTTCCAAGCCGTGCTGGTAGGCTTATCTGACGCATTCTACAGCCGACATAGCAGAAGCGTGGTATGCCGATTACTAAGATAGAATGCCCATTCAACGATAAGGTCGGATACCAAGCATGTTGTTTCACAGAACTGAAACCGAAACTGGTTTGAATTTTAATCCTTGACATCGTTAACTTGTTAACTTGTATGTTAACTTGTTAGCATATTAACTTGTTAATTTGTTAACTTGATAGTTAACTTGTATGGACATCTCTGCTTTAATATTTGCGGCCACCGCAGACCGCGATTGGTAGGTTTTCTTCTTTCGGGCTTTATAAAATAAATACCGCCTTATCAACCGGATAAGCCATGAAAAGTCTGTCTATCTGAGCCAGTCTACGCAGTGCAAGTGTAAGCAAAAACAGGAGCTTGACAAATTCAATTCAGTGTCCCCATTAAGGCACTTATTCCAATTGCGGTGGTAAACTTGATTGATTGATTGTAGGTTTTAACACGCCGACGCAACGCAGACGATGAGGCGCGCCGTAATGGAGGGCTCCGGATTAATTTTGACCACCTGGGGATCTTTAATGTGCGCCAAAATCTCGAACACACGGGCGATTTTTGCTTTTCGCCTCCATCAGAAAAGCGGCCGCCGTGGCCGGGAACCGAACCCGCGACCTCGTGCTCAGCAGCGCAACGCCTTAGCCACTGAGCCACCGCGGCGGGTTGCGGTGGTAAACTGATATTATACAATGTCACAAGGGAATGTACGGATACATGGCCAGGCATGCACACCACACTATAAATAAGAAGCGTGGGAGGCAGCTCTTGCCAGCTCAGACCCGGAGCTTGAGAGAAAATTCAATATTAACTACAGGCTCAAGAGGTGGCAAGACACCACGGAGACTTGAAATTAGCGTGCTCGACGCAAATTTAGCCCAAGACTAGGTGCCTTCGAACATGTAATTCTGAAAAGCACTCACAAAACAGTCCTACTACCGTTCTCCACCCATTTCTTTTTTGAGCTTTGGGAGAGACAGTGGCCCACTGTCGACTGGAGGACCAGACCCTTCTGGTGACCTGGACGAAGACGGCTATATAGGGAAACACATCCATTCCCGGTGTAGGATTCCACTCTAACTACCATGCTCATAAAAATGTCTTTTCTCTCTCCGCAGTGAAAATCTATTGCCTTTTCTCTCCTTTTTCTCTCTATAAAATTTTGGATGATCACCCTTGAATTTCGCTTATGAGCGCCAGAATTCATGCTCGTGCGTTCCCCGAACGGCCGCCGGCGGGGTGGTGGCGTGCGCGTGCCTGTACTGAAAGACACCGGCAAAAGCGTCGTTCTGGGAGCCCTTCAAGTAGAAGTAGCCACCGGCAGTCGTGTCAGCCACGAACGCTGGGGGTCCGGGGCCCACCGCTCCAGGCTGAGGGAGGGAGGGAGGGTTCATCCTCATCTGCCATGCAGCCTCCACCAACCCGTGCCCAGCAAACATGGCGACTTTCCCTCCCCCCTACCCCCATTACTTATTTCCAAAATCAGATAGAACCTTCGCTCACAGATATGCCCTCTGGTGTCACCGCACCGGAATACTTTTCACGTGATCTTGAGCTCTAACGCAGGATGATGGCATCGTGTTTTAGGGGCTCGGGCTGTCGGCGTCTTATGTCGTCGTTGTCTCATGTCGTCGTAGTATCATGTAGTCACGGTACTAAAGCAACGGGACACTCGATTTGCATCGCCTCGCGCTATACGTAACGCTTACTAAAATAACACAACGGGACACTCGTTTTCCAACGCCTCGCGCTGGAATCCTTCATGCTTCAAAGACAAGAGACTTACTGCAAAGCTGTATATTTCAACCCCCAACAGTTTCATCTCCGTGGGCAAAAACCCCAAGACGCCAACAATACACTTGTACACTTCATGCTTCGCTCCTCCCCAGATTTTACGTTACGGTTTCATCTCCATGGGCAAAAACGCCAAGAAGCCAAGAATACATATACACTGCATTCTTCGCCCCTTCACAGGTTTCACGTTAGTGGAGATGGCCCGGGTTTTTTTTGTTTGTTTGTTTGTTTAATTGAGAGCACACACCGTTCAAGCCTCTTTCGGCTCATGTGCAACGCACCCGCCGCGGTGGCTAGTGGCTAAGGCGTTGCGCTGCTGAGAACGAGGTCGCGGGTTCGATTCCCGGCCACGGCGGCCGCTTTTCTGATGGAGGCGAAAAGCAAAAACGCCCGTGTGTACGAGATTTCGGCGCACGTTAAAGATCCCCAGGCGGTCGAAATTAATCCGGAGCCCTCCACTACGGCGCGCCTCATCGCCTGCGTTGCGTCGGCGCGTTAAACCCTACAATCAATCAATCAATCATGTTCAACGCAAACGATGCTTTGGTCATAAATTTCTTGGAACATTAAGCATTCCACAGCTGGTCTGTACGCGTTCGTGAGATTGAACGCAGTTCTCGTGAGCGCGTTCAGACCAGCCGTGAGTCTTCTTACGTGCTTTGAGACTGAAAGCCTGGCGTACTATTGGGATGGCTACCTTTTATATACACGCCCAAACAGCAGCCTACCTATTTTAATGTCCTTAGTCCATCTTGTCCCAGCGTAGTCCATCTTAATCCCACCTCGCTAATCATTACTATCTACAACTAATCCCCCAACCCTCAATTAACCAATCAGAAAGCATTCATCTGGAGTCACTTAGAGACCGACACCCACTACAACGCACCCATCCTCTACTTAATTTAACCTCAACTATCATCTCTGCCCCTCTCCAACCCTTCACCCCAAAGTTTGACCTGGACAACTCACCACACGTTCCTGTCCGCTACCCTCCTTTCACGCCGTGGGATTGCCTGCTGAACAGTCCTGAGATCTGGTCACCCGCGCCAGGACTGCAGCCAAGGTTCAAGGGCTCCTGGACTGAGGCCAACGTATCCCCACCATATCGCAACCACTACCGTTTTTGTTAAACATTGGAACACTTTAGGGGCCCCAGGATGTCAACCCGTCTAATGTCGTTGGGCGTCACGCACCCGTTTCTTCCTTATTCTCTCTCTCTTTTCTCCCTGTCATTCTCTTTAATATCTTTTCTATTCCACCCCTAATCTCTTCCCTAGTCTTTTATCCCCTCTTACCCGTTGCCCCGCATTGGGTTGTATGCAGGTGAGCTCCCTGCTGAGCTCAACAATATGATCAATATCCCCAGTGCACTTTTCTTTCCTCTCTTCCAACAACTCTCTCTCTCTCTCTCTCTCTCTCTCTCTCTCTCTCTCTCTCTCTCCTCTCTCTCTCTCTCCTCTCTCTCTCTCTCTCTCTCTCTCTCTCTCTCTCTCTCTCTCTCTCTCTCTCTCTCTCTCGCTCGCTCGCTCCACGCGCTCGGGATGATACCGAAACCAGTCAGGAGAGGGCGCTACAGCTTCTCGGAATTTATTTATTTATTTATTTATTTATTTATTTATTTATTTATTTATTTATTTATTTATTTATTTATTTATTTATTTATAGTGCTCACCAACAGCGCAAGGGCATTCTCGGGTGATGCACTGGGTACATGAATATAAGGCCTACAAAAGACAACATATAGGAAGGGAAATAAATCAATGATGGTAAAAATAAATGTGTAGATATATATAAACAAGAAGAGTGACCAAAGAAGCGAAAACATTTTCGGAGAAACAAGAGCTCGGAGGTGGCGTGAGGAGGATGCCCTAATGAAATACAAGCATAAACAAGGTGGTGCTTTTGGCGCAGAAATACAAGAACAGAGGGAGAAGTGCATGTGCGACCTGTCTGCAACAGGTGCATTCAAAATGTCAAAATTTTCAAGGAGCTTTTCAAAAGAACCATGTGATTGCAAAAAATGTCAATGGAAGATAAAAACAGACCGGTAAAAGCATGTTGGCATCGGTTAGATGGTGTCAGACTCAGACCTGAAAGCAGCCTAGCGGCCGGAGTGGTCTGCTTGGCACTCGCGGGTGAACAGAGCTTACAAGGCAAGGGCAGTCAAACTCGGAATGAATGCAGTTAAAAAGAAAAACCAGGTCGTCCGCCAAGAATAACCGCCTAGTACATAGCTCATCAAGATTCAGGAGCTTGAGCAGCCCACCGTGCAGATAATGGCTGACTGGTGAGTAACGATAAAATACGGTTCTAGTGAAGCGCTTCTGTATCCTTTCGAGACAAAGAGACAACGAAGGGCTTAAACAATTCCAAATAGCACTGGAAAAGTCGAGCTTCGGTGAAATTAGGGTGCGGTAGAGGAAAAAAAGCATGGTCGGTCGGTGAATTCACTGCTAGCCCGGGAAATCATGCCAAGATTTCGGAGACAGGAATTGGTCAGGTGGCTCACGTGTTAGTTGAAAAGTAGTTTTACGTCCATCATTGCACCCAAATCACGCACTACAGTAGCGTGTTTTACGGTACAACAAGCAGAAAGTATGGGAAAATGAGCGGGGCCGTCTTGCGAGTACATGTTATCGCAATAGTTTTGGAGAGATTGAGCTTTAAATAGTTGCTGTCGCACCATGCCACGAAATAAAGTTGTGGATCTACTTTCCGCAGGGAGTCCCCCTGTAGAAAACCTCGAAGCGAAATCATAGAAAGTCACCATCTTGCTGGCTTTATCTAAAGCTTTGAAAAAGCCTTGCGGTGGTGTCTTAAGGCGACCTTGTTGATGCTGTAGAGAACGAGAAGAAGCAAACATAGTGCGTTATTTAAGCACTGCTGTTTTCTGCCAATGACACATTAAAGGTGCCGACTTGTTATTCCCATGCTATTGAATGACGAACAATCTGTCTCACGTTTCCCTCCTAAATTTTGGTCAATATAGCAAGAGTCCGGATTGAGCTGAACATAGTCGTTGTGCTGCTACAGCGAGTTTTGTATGGCCGCGTCCGGTAACAGATGGCTGGGCGACTCGCTATGTTGAGTTTTCGCTCGATTAGGCATTGGCAGCGGGGACTTCAACTTTCTTGGTACCAGTTTGCGAATGGCAAGGACGGCAGAGATTAAGGCGAAGGTCTTAAATGTCTCATCAAACTCCAAAAGTGATTGTCGCCGTCGGCGTCAACACGAGCTGATACAAAAATGGCCTCGTCTGCAAAGAGAGAAAAAAATACGAACACAATTGAGTTCGCGTTGTATTTTAACACTCCGCTATTCAGAGCAGGAACCACTGCGTTATCTATGGGCTAACTCAGCATCCTATCAGGAGAGAGAGAGAGAGAGAGAGAGGAATTAGCCTGGTGCGTATGGCGTCACAGGTTAACAGGCAGTAGACAGTTAGCAGGCATGAAAAGTAGGGTTAACAGTAAAGTATAGTAAAGTACAGTAAAGTACAGTAAAGTAAAAGTACAGTAAAGTACAGTAAAGTACAGTACAGTAAAGTACCGCAAGGTAACGTAGGTTTACAGACATGTGAGTACAACAGGTGCACACGAAGGAGAGCTCTGACTATGGGGAGCTGCCCCGCATATTTCGGCCTTTCGGAGTAGTAATTCGCGTCGAGAGGCGAAGAAACGATCCCGAACAAAGAGACGCAAACACGATGTAGCAGCAAAGGCGTATTTCATAATCGCTACACTCTCGCCTTCAAATCACATAAGCACACCTACGTTTCTGGACAATCTTTCTGATGTGTATACTGGAGCTTCCGTAAATCGGCATAACACGTCTACTGCCCAGTGATTACCCGCATAGCGTGTTACAGATGGAATCGATCACACGCAAAGTTCGTTTCTGCGTGGTTTGTACGCCACACCTCTGCGTATTTCAACCCCTTCGTCTTCGACGCAAGAAAGTTTTCTCCGCGCTGCGTGGGCCGGAAAAGTGGAACAGCACGCATCTCAGCGGAGCGGCCGCTCCCTTTGTTTGCACTGCGGGAACAGGTTTCGATAGTGGGCCCGCGTGCCTCCATTCTGCGCGAAGACGTTGATGTGGTGGCTTTTTCGCTCACTCGCACGGCGGAAAGGCTCCACGGCACGGGCGTTTGCATAATAGCATGAAAGCGCGGAAAGGGCGCTGATATAAAAAAGGAGATGGCGGTGCGAAACGAGGCGAGGCATGCAAATGGCGAGAAGATTAGTCTCGGCTCGCTGCCGCTGTAAATAAGGGCTTGATTGAAAAAGGTTGGGCTGAGAGCGCTCGCATAAATTTCTGGGCAAAACTGAAGCTAGCCACGACGTTGGTATAGGGTAAATCAGTTTTGTTGAACTTGTGTGCAGGCCAGACGCCGTAATAAAAATGGGCGAAGATTAGCGCTAATTGGACGGTACCCGCAACACAAGCGAGAGCACTAATGAGTATTGATGTTAAGAAAAATTCAAACGTCGTTTTGTTTTACAGTGGCAACTCTATTGGGACGCCATCAAGGTTTTGCACCAACTCGAGGTCGTTTAGGGGGTACTTTTGGCGCAGTACCATATAGCGGAAGCATATGTATTCCCATTTGAGGAGTATAGTAAGCGAGCATCTTTACATCTTGTGGCGTATGGTATAGGTGACGTTTCAGGAAGCCGAGTGTTTCTTTTGTAGCGTGAGCTACACTGGCCGAGGTTGAGCAGTTTCGCGTAGCCTCCTGGAGAGCCTTGCTGCGCATGCGCGAGGAGCAGTGACGTCTCACTCGGCACTGGTGGCGCGCCTGAGCCGCCGCCGCCGCGAGTGGAATAAATTGGATTGGATTAGGATGGATTGGATTAAATTGATTGGATTGGATTGGATTGGAAATCGTTTTAGCAGCAGTAAGCATGGTAATCAGCTAATCCTAGACAACCAGGAATAACCAGCTGAACCTTAGCTCACGCTACGTATATCCTGGCATAGCCGAGCTAAGGCACTGCTAATTTTTTTTTCTTCAGATGAAGTGATGCTTAGTATTATGTACATTCCAATTGAGATCGGTAGATAGTGTGACACCCAGATATTTCGACGATGGTACTCTTTCACTGATCCACTCACTCACACCCATTCACCCACTGAGGTTCATTCTTTTTTTTTTTTTCTCATCCCCGAAAAACAGGAAGCAGACGGCGCCTGAGACCAGTGTAGCGTAGTAGCGATTCGGTCAAACCACTTAGGCCAGCAACGATAACGAAGTTATCGGGAGGCTTATCAGCGGAAGCGAGCCACTTGCTGTCTGTACAAGCGTGCCCGCACTCCAAGTTAGGCCTCGCGCACACCGGATGCGACGCCACATCTCCAAAACAGAAAGTCAAAATAGAAGAAAACTAGTGTTGGGGATGACTTCATTTCGTCCCACGCATAAACACGTACTCACGAAACATGCCCACTCACTGTATACGGCTTTCAACATGAAATCGCTCCAATTTCCTCCAGCCCCTGTTTCCTCCTATGCTGTTGTTAGTTCGTTCATTCTTCAGTATCTCTAATTTGTGCGGAGTTTTGCTTTTCAGAGTGGCATGAAAAATGGAAAAGGCGAGTCGAGACGCCACGGCGCATGGTCTTCCTTTCAAGTCAGGACCGAGGAAAGAGAGCGCTGGCCTGAGCGCAATTTCTTCCAGGGACCAGCGCATTCTACATCGGTGCGTCGTGCGACCATCGCTGGCAGTCCATTAAGTTTTGAGAAATAGTGGGCGCGCAGAGCGAAGCGTGGCGGTTGGATAGAGATAAAGCGATCCACTGAAAGCTTTTCCCCCCGGCGTAAACAGCGGCCCAAATGAAGCACTCATATACGAGACCCTGAGACGGGAGTCCAAACTGGCAAGCATACTCCCAGTTAGACAATTGCGCCGGAAAAGGCAGCAAAACACCTGGAAAAGGCACTTTTCTGCCGTTTAAATTCTGTTGTATTCAACCTTTAATGCATGAGCACGCTTCGGTAACCTCCATAAAGAATCCGCCTCTCACGCAAGATTCCGTGTCCCAGTTTAGTTGCGCGAAAAATGTTTTAATGAAAGGCCCTACAGAGCCTTGCTTTGACAGCAGAGTGCTTACATTGCTCTTAAAAGCTGTCTTCCCAGCAATGCATTTGTGTTCAATCATGAAGCCGACTTCGAAAGGTTTCGTCCTGAACGCGGACACAGGACGATCGAATACACGTTGACGACGGATCAGCGTTGGAGTGCCCACACTGCAAGAGGCTGCAACGTGGCAGCTAAAATTGATATCTTTTTCTGTCCTAGGAGGTAGCAAGGATAGAATTGGGAGCTACCGTGAAGAAAATGCCAATCCCGAAAGCAACCCAAACAAGAGGGCACTGGTAGATGAGGAGGCTGACTTGCTTACGCTTTAGTGCACGAGGTCCCCACTATATCTACGCAGAAGAACTTGCAGAAGTGATTTATAAGCAGCTCTTACCACCCATCATTCGTTCGTTGTACGTTCGTTCCGTCTCTGAAAGCATGTACAGTAGACTTTGGATAATTCGAAGTCGCTTAATTATGATTTTCGGTTAAATTGGGAGTGATGTTCCGGTCCCGGAAATTTTACATGCAATTCAACAGGAAAGATCGCTCGATAATTCGAAGCTAAAACCCAATATATCGGTTGAAAAGAAGTTATTCCGAATAAAAACATCAAGCTCTCTCTCGAAAAAAAAAATTACGCCCACCTCCCCTCGCGGGAACCCTGGTGTGATGCGGACGCTGAGGGGTGTTCAAGCGCACCGGAGAGCAACCGTCGACCGAAAGGCCGCCGGAGAGCGGCACACCGTTATATGCGCAGCGCGCCCGAAGGAGAGGAGACCGCGGAAGAGAGAGTACTGCACATGCGCCGGCGCCAGTGTGTCTGCCGCGGCTATGACGCAACACAATCCAACACAATCCACTTTAATCCAATCCAACCCAAAATCCAAGTCAAGCCAATCCAAGCCAATCCATTCGAATCCAATCCAATGCCCCTCGCGAGAGAGGGGCATCGGAGAGGAGGGGGTGGGGCGGCGGAGAGCAGCTCGCGCGGCGAGGAGAATGGGGGAGGGGCGGACGACGACAACAACGCCGACGACGCTGCATGGACAAGGCGAGTGAATGAGATGCAGTCGCATCTAAAAAAATTGCGGTGCTTAGATTCATGATAATACATACGCCGACGCTTTCTTTGAAGGGGACCCTGAACTCTTCCCCGAGTCATCTTACTAATGCTCCCTACCGTGCATCCCCACGTCATTCAATATGGCGAAAGTTCCTTCTCTCCCTGCTGCCATAAAGATGGATTGAAAACTTTAAATTTCCAGAATCGATATGTCTCTGTTTACATGCGTGATATGCGCGCCATCTGTACGCTTCCTGTGTACTGCACGGAATATTTTAAGCGTGCAGGCACGTAAACTGCGAAGAAAAAGGGAATTAAAACCGGCGCGAGTGAAATGTAGGCTGACTCGCGCGAGCTGGACCACAAACCGGAAAGAGGGCGTAGAGGCAGCACAAGCAAACCGCCGAGAAAATGCGACCGGAGTTAAAGAAACCAACGACCTTGAGGAAACGACCAGGTGTCATTCGCATGTATACCAACACAGCGCCGCGCCAGAGTTGGGAACCCTGCCGTGTGATTGATCTCAAGGCGGCGGTCAGGACAAGGAGTCGAGGGAGGACATTTTTCAAGCATTGGCAGCCATAGCTTCGAAAATCTCGTTTTTCTTCTTTTTTTTCTCGCCTATCTTTTTGTTTGCACCCTTGCCTCTCAATTGCGTGCCACGACGCAAACTCGCGTGGGTCGCATACGCGCCCTGGGTTGTATGCGACCGCGCCGTTACACGCGGGCGTTGGTCATCTTATCGGTCCGCGTCGGCTGAGAACTTTCCCTATCGACAAGGCCGACGTTCCGCCGTTAGTCCCACCAGTATACTTCATTTGAGAGTCGCTTACTTTCGCGGAGGAAATGCAAATTATGCACGTCGTCCGTATTCCCTGGTTTATATTTCTTCGCCCTGGACGGCGCTGGCTGGATATGTGCCGCCAATAGGCGGGAGTGCCCAATCTGGTTAAGGCGATTTCCCACGAACGTTCAGAGCGTTTCCTTTTTTCTTCTTTTTTTATTCTCGTGGGTTTAGAGCGGAGAAAGTGCGTTGGTTCGCTTAAAATGAGTCATAGAAATGACGGCGATTCTGCAGTGTTTGAAGGTCGGTGACTGTGATCTGGGGAGACCTTGATATATCTATTTCACTGGCGCAACAGTAACAATAAGAAAAGGTTGTTTCCTCTGTGCCGTACATTTGATGATGATGATGAATATACTTTATTTGAGTCGAGGTGCTGATGTTAGGGCACCCGCCCGGTGGGAAGCTTCCTTAGCCCGGGATGCCTCGGACTATGCTGGCCATTCATGCCCTCTCCACCAATCGTCGCTGGTGTGGGAGGTCGGAGCTGGTCAGAAACTCCACTAACTGCTCATCGTTAGGGATGAGGGTAGGGCATTGCTGGCACTCCCAACCATGGGGTACAGGGTGCCTGGTTAGGGGCAGGATCTGCATGTGGCAGGGTATAGGGTGGGATACATGGCATGTAGCAGGGTGTTATGTGGGTAGGAGTTAGTCTGTAGCCGCCGGATGGTAGTTGGGGAATGGGTATTTGTGACGCTCGTTCTTATAGTGGACGAGTATTTCGGCGTATGTTTGCAGTGGCGTGGGCTTAACTGTTGCTTCAGATGGATGTTTGTGGCCCTCGTGGGAAACGGCCCGGTGTGAATGAGCGCGGGTAGCGGCGTGTTCTTACGTTTGAAAAAAAAAAAAAAAAAGCTTTGCGAGAGGGGTACGCTGGCTGATTGTGGGTTGTATGTGCCCGGTGTACAGCGCTGATCAGAGATCCTGTGTCATGTTAGCCCAGGAGCTGCCTTTTAAACTTAACAAAATAGGGGGAAGAAAGAAAGCTGTGCCTGAATGCACTAGCCTTTCGCTATCGGTCCAAATATTTGTATTAATTCCCAAAACCTTTCAATGAAGTTTCCTTATGATGACATTCATATCTCTGTATTTACAGATCCTAAAGATGCATGTTTGAAACTACAACACGAATAGTTTGAGGGCAGGACCCTTTCTTAATACAATAAGTGCCTGAAATGCGGCCAGTTACTTTTTAGGAAAGGGCAGATGTGCGCACTCGCTTATTTTCTTACGCACAGATATTGCAACATAACAGAATCGATTACAATCATCATGGCTCTATGGCAAGTTTTCACTCAAATGGGCTTGGAAGGGAAAGACGGACGTTTATGCTAACTTACTATCTCGACCAACATCTTGTGCGTGAAGAAGATACAATACTTGAACATGTAGAACTACTGCAATAGCCATGCATACTGCGCAACACTTGACTATGACAATGCTACAGCTATGGTATTCCAACAGTAATTAAATACGGATTGCAAAAGGTAATTCAACAGGATAAACCTTTGCAGCTTGCCTGGTACAATTCCCTGATTTACCCTTAAGTCTACTTAGGGGTGAAGAGTTATGTATTGCAATGTGTGCATATGTAGGAAAGCGTAAAAAATTGTTTTAAGAATACTTCAAGACTTTAAAGAAAAAACGCTAACCTAGAGAGAGAGAGAGGGAGAGAGTAATTTTAAATGAAGTGAAAGCATGCACAGGGGTGTCGGCCTGATCGAATATAGGCTCTGCGCCGATACTCTGTGTCAGTGAGGGTGAAGGGAAAAGGGAATAGATAGAGGGTGACACGTATGACGATATAGACAGAGGTGAGAATATAATTAATTATAATCAACAAGAGGGTGACATCAAGAACTTGACATCAGAAACTTGACAAAGACTTGACTGACGAGAAAGGTGACATCAATGCCTCTGCGGAGCAGTCCAGCTTTTGTAGTTTTCAGTGTGAAGTCGACCCCTCATCTAACTCTTTTCTGCGTCGTCTGAAATCTATGCAACCGGAATAAGTTATGACAAACGTTCGCACAAACCTTCAAGCACTTCAAACTGCATTTTCTTGCAGCTCTTTCGGTGTTGCACCTGCAATATTACAAGCTTGTGAGGAGCTGTTTATCATTATACAAATCGTTACACTAAAGGGTTCAGTTCAATCTCCCACATTATCAACTACGTTGTAGGTCCCCTGCATCGTTTTCTGTTTGTGAAACTGGTACTTAATTTAGAGCAGTGCACGGGCCTCAATTTATAGGCCCGGCCCGACTCGGCCCGGTAGATACTAGACGCGGGCATGGTAGAGACTTGACCCGAGCCCGGCCCGGGCCCGACAAATTTTTAAAATGTTAGTCCGAGCCCGGCCCGAGCCCGACAATTTTTTTAGAATCTGAACCCGAACCCGGCCCGCACCCGACAAATTTCTAAAATATGAGCCCGAGACTGGCCCAAGCGCGACAGAATTCAATAAAATAAGCACGAGCCCGTTAGGCTGTTCTTAAATATCATCCCTAGTCCAACAGGCTATAAACATGAACTCGAAGAAGTTTGCTGTTACCCTAAAAAGCACAAGCTCAAAGCAAATACAACTACTTTGTATTTAATTTCCGTTAGACTTGAACCCAACTTTTTACATTTAAATATGCTTACTTATAAGCTGTATTTTCGGTAGTCGTGAACTTCATTTGCCACCTTCGTTTGCCAGTCTTCGAAATCAGGGCACACCGAGGATACCTGAAATTGATTCCGAGCAGAGGATAATTTTTTTATTATTGCAATCCTTCCACAAATATTGCGTCCTTTTATTGTTTCATTCTTTGCTGAAATTTGAGCCCTAAATAGGCTGGAAGTTCCGCTCTTCAGTTTTCAGCAGCACTTTCCGGTTTCAGCACTTCATTTTTGTTTTTCCGTCTAGTTATGTTGGCAGCATTATTTTGTCTGCCTTCTGTTTTTTCTTGCCTTTAATCATGGTTTTACAATAATTCTTAACCGGAAACTATATGGCCTCTGCTTCGAAAATGGGTCCTTCAAAGTCTGCACACAGTAAAAAGTCCAGGTCACGCTTGCCTCTGTTTGTTTTAGTCTGAAAAGCAGAGGGAAAAGACAATCATGTTGTACTCTGTGGCCGGAGTGCCCTCGTTTT
Source organism: Haemaphysalis longicornis (assembly GCA_013339765.2). Taxonomy (NCBI): domain Eukaryota; kingdom Metazoa; phylum Arthropoda; class Arachnida; order Ixodida; family Ixodidae; genus Haemaphysalis; species Haemaphysalis longicornis. The sequence goes on from CM023456.1 coordinate 43,358,449, forward strand.
CCTGACCCGCTCCCTCCCAATATGCTGGTGGGGTCCAGACGTTTTTTTATGATGTTAAGGCTTTCTAAGCGCAATATCTTTTTTTCACATCTTTTAACGGCGCCGTAGTGAATTTGTCCTTCACTTTCTTGTTTTCATTCAACCTTAGGAGTCAAGAAGAAAACCTTTTGTTGTCAACCATTAGAATTTGCGACCAGGATTGCCGGGCCTCAGGGTCTCGGGCGGCCCGGGCCGGCACGGCCCGAACAAATTTTGGTTCAAGCCGAGCTGGCCCGGGCCCGAGAAACTGCGTGCTACCCGACCCGAGTCCGGCCCACGGCAGGGGCCGGCTCGGGTTTTCGGGCCGGCCCGGGCCCGTGCAGTGCACTAACTTAAATTGTTAGTAACTACACACCCACTGCAGGAGCATTACGGTTCTTTGTGCGGCGTCAGAGCGCTTTCAGTCCGTCTTTCACGACCTTTTGTCTTTCTGTGTTAAAGGCGTAATGCTATTCTGAACCGCACAGGCCTTTGTCTCGCCACGGTTACGCTGTTAATCTCGTTTCTTTCATGCATCGAGCTTCCGCAGCGGTTCATTGTCGGGTACAGCGCGATGTTGCGTACTTTTAAGCGAGGAAGGTTTTTGAAGCCGTCTGTCACCACTTGCTAATAACCTAATGGTCTCTCCCGAACATAGACCATCCTTTTCTTGACGTTTTTATAAGTTGCTTGCTTAAGCGGACGTGTTATATTCATGGTAACGGCCTATCATTACCCTTCCTTAAGTGGCATGCCCCAGGGGTTTGCTCTCTGCCCTCTCCTTTGCTATATTTGTTAATAATGTCTCAGCCGCTGTAATCATACTGCATGCTGATGACATCAAGCCTCTCAGGAAAGGTTTATGTCCAGTGATAGTAGGCATTTGCAAAGGGGCGTCGACGCACTAAGCCACTGGTCCGAAGAGGGCAAAACTTTTGTTTTGGCCGCGTTTACTGTAAGCCACAGCTTCAGTAAAGGCGACGAAAACCAAAGTAATGTCATAGTGTACATGCGCGCAAAACTGGCCGCCTCTTTTTTTTAATACTAAGTCGCGAAGTTTATTTTGTCACAATTTTTCGCGACCACGGACGTTGCCGTACGCCTTATGACGTGCATACCCCCCCCCCCCCCCCCCCCCCCTCGCCTCGCAAGTTAGGCCTACTAAGACAGAAAATGGCTCCCTTTTCGATTACTCCGTGTAGCGCAAAAAGCGGACAAGGACAGATGGAGGCGAGGGGCACAAGCGCTAACTTCGAACAGAATTTTATTGAAAAACATTTTTGCAATAAAGCTCATTTAAAAGTTAGCGCTTGTGCCCGTCGCCTCCCTCTGCCCTTGTTCAATTACCGCTATCAACTAACCAAAACCCAACTCTCCCGTTTCCAGCTTTCAGCCCTTGTAACAGGCACTCTCCACTGGTCGGTTCTGTTTCGTTGTTGTTGATTATGATATGTTGCTTACAGAAAAAAAAGACCAGTCCTTGTTCTTCTTACGGTGCTTTTTTTTCTTTTTAACCTTCTTTTCCTTCTTTATCGTTTTCTTCCCCTCCCCCTGCCTTCGTTCTTGTTTCTTTTCCTTTTTATTTTCACATCCTTCCTCTTTTCCCTCTTCTTTTCCTTGTTCTCCCTCTCCCTTTTGTCATCCGGTTTTTCTCTCTTCTCCTCCTTGTACCTGTTCTTATTGTTGTTCCTCTCCTTTCCCTTCGTTCTCTTTTTTTTTTTCATTTCCCTATGTTGTATTTTACATGTCAACGTGATCCTGACATCAATTATAAATGACTTGGAAGTATCCATGCCCATAAAACTACTAACATGTTTATTATTTGTATACACATTCATTTCTCCCTGTTTAATTTTCTTCTGTCAGTTGAACAGCATTACACATTCGTAAGTGAGAGAACTTCATACAGCTTCCAACCAGAACTTGATGCACCCGAGCGTACGCTCACATTCATCTCCAGGTCGGCGTCAACATTCACTGTAATGTCTGTGTGCCTTTAACCACACAGAAATCAGAAAGTTGGGGTGTAAATATTTTCTCGTGAAGGTCGCTAGTATCCAATATTCAACAGTGCTTGATACACGCGACGCCGATGCGTATACACCGATATAGGCCACCGCTCCCTCTAAGTCCTCTTCGCGTACGTGTAAACTTCCTCGGAAAAGAAAGGGTGATAAAACCGACCCTTGCGGTGTGCCTCTACTGCCTAAGTCCGCTCCATGGGAGGTATACGGACACGACTTGCGTGTCCGTGTCTCTGGCTCTTCGTGAGTGTTTCGATCGTGAGCTTTCAGATCGACGGCCGACGCTGGCTGTCATAGCGGCGAGTTCCCAGGCCGAGCTGCCCACCGCCGATGCTACCGGGTATCGACGGCAAGTGGGGTGGGCACTGTTGACGCTGCACAAGGACCGTCACGGGGCGTTGACTCGTGCACATGGTAGGCCCTGGTATAAACGCAGCTACGCGTGCAGTGTAAGTGTGTCCAGACTCTCGTTTGACCACGCGCGGTCACGGATTACTATTGCGGAAATAGGCTTTGATCGGCAACAACAGCGAAACGGCCGTTCCAGGAATAGACTGCGTGCGAGGCGACGTGCATACAAGGCGGATGCAGAAGGCGTAGGTGAGGGACTGTTTCTAGTTCCGTATTGAAGATTTGCGATACAGATAAAACATTAAAAATATCCAATTTTTGTTGTTGCCGCTGTTTAATGCGAAAGCATTAAATGACCCAATGAGCGAAAAAGCCACAGTCTGGCGTCCAGCGTCCGTGCCACACCGAATCACGTTTGTGAGGAGCTTGTGACACGGCTTTGCTACTTAGGTCAGAGGGGTTGGAACTTGCAGGTGTTCATCTCAAGAGGGAAGAAGGAATGACTTCAGTGAGGATCCGTATGACTGTCTTCTCTGAAGAAATATTAACTATTCAAAGCTTAGCTTTCAGCGCGCGCTCCCCAGAAATGAGATTGCCCAATCGAAGCTCATACGGCCCATTCCAGCTTTTACGTTTTGCTACATACCTTGAGTGGCATTACCTAATATCGATGAGAAAGAAGACAAGACAAGCTTTTGGGTTTCCTGAAATCGGGTAAATGGTAAAACGTTTATTCAACCGAAAATAAAAGTATAAAAATATTAAAAGGTCAACCGTCTCCCCCAGCGGTGACGCGCCCCCGATGTTTGAGTGGCCAGCTGGACCAGGCTGTGCTGCTTGTGCAGGTACGAGCGTTTAAACGTGCATTTCCCCTGCAGTGTGAACCTTATAGTTTTCTATTGTACGCCCAAACGTTTCCGTGCTGGCCGTTCTGAGTGCGCCAGTGTTGTGTACACATATTGTGCTCCAAAATCTAGTACTTCTATAGTTGTGTTTTTTTATTACACCTGAAGTTCTAAACGCGGTAGTGAGTGAGTGAAAACTTTATTAAGACGATCTTCAGGGGCTGATGGTTGGGCGTCCGCCCGGTGGGGGTAAAATTCTTTGTACCAGGGGGTCTCTCTGTGTCTCACCCTGCCGAAGTACACTTGTAGCCACCGGGAATGTGTCCCGGTACTTTTGCTTCAGATAAAGCCATTCAGTTACGGCGGACGCAATAAAATCTAACCCTATAATGACGCGTTGTATGTGTCTTCTTATTTCATTGCTGATAGCATTTGAAAACACTATACAGCACGCGAACCTGTTCGATCTGCATTAAAGTCGGAAACTTCAACAACGGCATTTCAGCAATTCGGAGGTAAGCAATCTTTGCGCTCTGTAGCCTACAAGTCACACACAGGCAATGGGACTGTGAGTTTGCGATCATCTTAATACGAGCTAATTTTTTCTAAATTTAGAAATCTTAAAGCTATAATCACTCACTCAGTCACTTATGCACGCAGTATACTGTCACTCACTCACTCACTCACTCACTCACTCACTTCCCCCACTCCTCACTCACTCACTCACTCACTCACTCACTCACTCACTCACTCACTCACTCACTCACTCACTCACTCACTCACTCACTCACTCACTCACTCCCACTCACTCACTCAGGTACGCAGTATAGTGACTGACTTGCGAGCTTTACTTACTTCCTCCGCTTTACCTACCCGCGTTACTGTACCTTCTTGCTTGGCCAGTGCAGCATGTAGGTCTCCTCCACAAGACTTATCTTTGGGCTAGCTTGACGTCGCGCTAGTCATGGGCAAGTTGTTAATGGACTAGTTCATAACGAATACTTTTCCAGAGTATGTGCTATGGTGGCTGCTGTAATACTGTGCAATAGAGAGCTGGCATCTGTTCTACTTTGTGAAAAAAAAAAACATTGGCGGTTGGTTGGCAAGAGCACGCGAGTATCCCATGCGGCGCGTCTTTCTCCTCTTTCTGCCAGAAAAGAACACTTTAACTGGCGGGTTGACGCACGCTGCTGTAATCATATTCAAGGTACTGGTCACGCTGTAAACGAGACCCTCGTCGTGCGGTTGCACGGCAGACGCGTGTGTGCATCCGCTGGAAACCGACCGAAGCGGACAACGCTCTCTGGGTTCTCCGGCTGCATAAACGCAGTGAAGTCTTGTGCCCGACGCAGAGTGCTTGTGCGCCACACAGGATAGCGTATGCACATCCTCCATACATGCATGTACGGGTCATGTAATGGCATCAGCTCACCCTTGAAAATATATGCCCGGACCCCTACGAAGCCGAGGGCGTGTATGTATATATTGTAACTATGCACATCGGAGGGTGATGGAGTGTCACTTGTAAATGTTGGTCCGTCATGGTAGCTGCGGCATCGTGAGTCCTCAGCAGCGCACATAAGCTGAAAAGATCAAGAAAGAAAATTGAGATATGCAATCCGACGTAAAGCAACAGCACGGTTTTCGCGATGCTTGTTGCTTCTTCTGCCAGCAAACCATGTCTTCTCCGGCAGCAAAGCTACAAGTATTTTTTTAATGTCAGATAAGTGGAGTCTTCCCCAGAAGAAAGATTCGAAGGAGTGTCATGCGGTCGCTATGTATAACTCTCTCTCTCTCTCTCTCTCTCTCTCTCTCTCTCTCTCTCTCTCTCTCTCTCTCTCTCTCTCTCTCTCTCTCTCTCTCTCTCTCTCTCTCTCTCTCAGTGATTTAACGAGTAACGGAGTTTCAATTGTCTTTCCAAGTAAAAATTTTGAGAACAAGGCAGCAGCTTGACTCTGAAAAGATATGACTTTTCTTGGGGTTCTTAACACCATCATGCTAGTATCCTTCGAATATAACCAGTTCGCTAATGGCAACGTAAATAAGTATTTACAACGACTACACGTTTAGTGCCGAGAACAGGTGATTGAAGCGGGTGTTTGGGCAGTATTTTCTGGCACCAGTAGATTTAGAGATAGCCGCAACGGGACTTGAATTACTTGTCGTTATATGAACATAAATAAATCAGCGCTCTCCCGGCCTGTTACGCTGGCTCTCTGGTGGGATTTGCTTTTCTTGAGTTTGCTATGTTGAATTACAAAGAGAGTGGCGCGATCTCTACGTCACAGACAAAGGACACACACTATTCGTGGTAGGGGCAATTAATTCTCTAGTGGGCCGCACAGGAGGCCGCCGAAGAGTGCGCGGCATTGCGCTAAGTCATGGGGAGAGAGACGCCGCGAATAGCTAGGAGTATACACGACTCGGGAAAGAGGCTGTGCTGGTAGAGAGGCGTAGAAAGCAGGGTTGTAAGCCTGTAACCATTCTCTCCTCCGTAAGATGACCATTCTTCACTGTGCCACACACAATGTCGGATAGCCAGCTTACAAAAAAAAAAAGCTTACACAATTTTTTTAAAGTCGGCTTCACCTGTAAACGCGAGTAGGCTTGCTGTGAAGACCTATTCTAGGGGCAATTAAAGCCGTTTTGTATAAAAATATGGAGGCCCTAGAAAATATTTTATGTTTATTTATCAATTTCTTCATGCTGCTGAAAAATTCGGGGTCAACGCTCGGTCTGTCGCTGGAGACGATATGCTGGTCCTAGCCATCGAGTTTGTTCACTGTAAAAAAAAATGCCTACATTCAGCTGGACTGGAAAAAAGGTGCATTTACAGGTCCTTTTTGCGTGGTTGGGGCGGCACTCCACCGGTGTCTCGCGACGTGTGTTACAGCTCCGAACCATCACTTTCTCCCAGAGCTTCACGCAGCTTTTCTTCTGTTCCACCTTGAACGCAAAAGAACAACTAAACGGTACTTACGCAAATGGATGCAATGACAGCAACAACGCGTGTCCGCCTTCGTCTGAATATTAATACCCGAATAAAACAGAGCCACACAAGCGCATGAGCTGTCGTGCATGCGAGGTGGTCCGTCCCGTCGTCTTGCGCATCCTCAAGGCCGCCTCCATGCAAGTCTATGCCAGTACAACCCGAAACCACGTGGCTTCGAACCGACAGCGCGATTATTCCCGACCGGTGACAGTGCCTTGGGACGATGCTGCTGCTGCCGCTGCATTTGGGTCAGTCACGTTCCTCATCAGTGTCCTGTCCGTGCTGCGTGACACGGACAAGACAGACCAAGACAAGCGCCGGTGTAAGGCTTTTTTGGATTAGTATATGTGTTCGCTTTTTTTCTCTCTCCTGTTGACTTTTCCGTCAGTTATTCTTTCGCAACGTCGTTGCTTGTGTATCGCATTGTGTATGTATTTTTGGCTTTTGAGTCCGGTCCTGTTTTAACGTCGACGGAGAGCTCATTAACCGTAATTAGGTCTCATTGGAGTCAGCTTTGCAGCTACGAAAAAGACGTCCACGCTGCCTGCCTGCCTGTCACAGATGCGCCATGCGGGACGGCGTTGACAGCCGCAAAATTAGCCCCTCACGACTCTGGGCTTAGATGAGCACAAAGTTTCGGCGCAGGCTAAGGGATACCCCAGGTGGTCTTAATCATGCCGTAAATCCGTCTGCGCGCTGTGAGCCCATATAGCCAGATTTTATATCATCAGCGCTTGAAACCATAATCTTAGAAAGCGCGTATCGCGAGTTTACAAACTTTGATTCCATTTCCCCTGTGTTTTAGAACTCCTGCGCACACGACCCAACGCCTAAGCTGGGGTTGAAGCCGGCGTCACTGGTGTTCGGGCACAGCCGCAATCATTAGGAAGATAATCGACCAGATTTAGGGGAAACCCCAAGGTGGAGCAAGTTTCTGCGCAGGAAAGTTTGACATCCACCTCAATGCAGCCATGCAACTACAAAGGAAAGCTATACAGCTTTCTCAGAAACTTCGCAGTTGAAGAAAAATTTCGTCCTGGTCTAGGATTCGAACCCGGGACCACCGCTTAATCGGAGCAGTCGCTCCGGAAAACTGTATAGCTTTTCTTTGTAGCCGTATGGCTGCATTGAGGTGGATGCCAATCTTTCCTTCGCAAAATCATTAGGAAGCTAGCCTTATTTTAGCGGAAATAAAGGAAGCTATCGCTTTATTTTTCCAAACACCCTTAGTCTGCGGAGCGGCTTCTTGGGAAGCTGCGGTCAATGCTTCTTCTGCTCTGAACGCCAGCAGGAGATGTGATGCACTATTTAAAATAACAAAAGACATCAACTCCGGGAAAATGTTTTGACAGTGAAATGACGGAGCGGCTTCACACCTTGGGTGTGTTCGAACGTCTGGCCTTGGAAACCATGCGGCTTAAGGTTTCAAGCACTGTTAATGACAAAAATCAGTGCAGCATGGTGGCGTTTAAAGGTCCAGCTTACGATTTGTCCGGTCGCACCAGTCAGATAGAGGTGGTGCGCAGAGGAAGCAAGGCAACAAGGTTGAGGTGAAAACGAATTCCGAAGTGGCGCTGTCTGTCTCAAATGCTTCTTCACTTCAACTTGACAGAAGTACACGCCGCCAGTAACTGCAGTTTCATTACTATATGTACGCCTTGTTTTCTTGCTTTCACCAAAGCACCAGACAGACAGACAGACAGACAGACAGACAGACAGACAGACAGACAGACAGACAGACAGACAGACAGACAGACAGACGACAGACAGACAGACAGACAGTTTTATGGGCACAGGTGGACATAGCGTTGCAAGGCGACGCCGGCATGCGTCATAGTGTTTACGCAACTAGTAGTCACCCTTCGACACCTACGGAAAGAAAGATACGGCTGTGAAGATTTTCGCTCATACCAGAATTTTTAAATCACAACAGATGAATTGGGCTGTCCAAGTTATCAGCGTTCCTGTGGTACTGGCATTGCATTTGCATAGTGCCACAGACGCAGCGAGCATTCCAATATCAAGCTCAGTGATAACGGCGCTTGCAAGGAGCTACGTTTGCTGCTTTTCTGGCTCCCTTCGACGGAGGGCTGCAGTAATCAGGACATTTTTATGCGCCGGACAGCGACCAGGTAAAGCGCCACGTTCAACTATTTCCGGCACGGCGTATCGCGTACGCAGCTGGACAAATAACCTCGCGCATACATAGCGCAGCCAAATTGCGTGCTCCGCTAAGTATCCGTATACAACGGCCCCCCACGCTGCCTGCATCGCACCGCCGACGTTTTAATATACGAGCGTGTACACATTATATTGCGGAGGCAGCAATTAGGCGCGGCAATCAGCCGCAGCAATTAAAGGAAGCGAGCTCGATTACGCCGGCGACATGTGCACGCTTGGGTCCGGCGTCACGCCTACGACGACGTCAGGGACGCTGTTTTGTTAATGTCGTCGTCGTTGTTTCTTTCCTGTACCAGTGTGCGTGAGTGGTGCGGTGACAGGTGGCCAGAATGGATGGCACGACGATAGGTCTGATTACAGCGTTGGCAGTGTCTCGTGCGCGCGTCGCCACAGATGTGAGCCCTGCAATTGCCCGCGCGCCCTTGCCGAGCGGAAATGCGGAAGCATTTCGTGGCACCACCTGTTATCATCTGCGTAAGCGAATGATGACTGATCGGAGCCTTCTGTTGAACTGGTATACGTTCTTTGCCTTGGTGAAGGGAAGTGCTCGGAAGAGTGGTTAGGGATCGCGGGAAGATGTTGGTTTTGATTCCACTCCCATTCGATGCGGTAGAGGTGGCCACCAAGTTGCCGCGTACGTACCGTCAACAGCAAAAGCTTACGGACACCGAAAGCAGCCATTTTGGGTTATTTCTCTGCCGCACGGCAGTCCACGGTAGTATGTGCGGTATTTTTGCAATACTTTACGGCACATCACATGCATACCACAGTCGGTGGGCTGCTACCGAAAGAGTAATAACCTAAACACTTTTCTGGTCCGTAAACTTTTGCTCATGACTGTACCTTGAGCGGAGTAGCGGGTAGGAAACTTCGAGTTCAGATTCGGTTAGGATAGAGAAATGTGTTGGTTTGTAAGCGGGAAAGGGAGGAGGTTTGCTTATCGCTTCAAGAGGTCCAGATGGGCAAGCGCGAAGGTTTGTCTTTCGAGCTTGTAATGTTTAGCTATCTTGGTAAGTAACGATCGGGAGAGGCCTTCCTGCAGTGGACACAAATAGGCTGACGAATGAATGAATGAATAACGAGGCGGGTGTGAGTTCTGTTCCTGAGGCCCAGTCAGTGAGAGTGCAGACCAGGTACTGGCCGAATTCATGGCCCTCAAGGGAAGTAAGTGGTGTCCACACTATTGTCCGGAAGTCCTCTTTTCTCACTTAGCGAGTAAGTCAGAGAGAGAGAAAGAGAGAGAAATGAAACATGTACCTATTGAGCTGTACAGGTAGGAGGGGATCCTCAGTTCAGGAAGCCATGTGGTGACCGCACCGTCGTAGCTCGGGTTACAAGGAGTGCTTGCTTTACGAAGGAGGGCTGGGAGGCGGCCCTGTCCGGCTGCTCGGACTTGGAGTCTCAGCGGGCTCTCGTCCAGCGGGCACGGGCGGCAGGCTTCGACCAATGGGATCCCGAACTGAGGAATACCACCCACGCTAGAGAGGCTTAACCGCTTCTCCCTCCCTTTAACTCTGTCTTGTACATTAATAAAGTTTTTCTCCTCCTGCCTCCTCTTAGGCGACATCTAGTCAACAGTATCTCCCGCTGCTCAGAGGAAAGGGCATGTGGAAGGGATGGTAGGTCGGGGTTTTCCTTGCAGTGCACAGTGATATGGCGGAGAGTACCTAATTGATTGCAGAATTTGCATTCGGCTGCGTACTGTGTCGGGAACAATGAATGCATTCTTACGGGAGTACAAAGTGCCTGTTTGAATTTGTCTCAGCGTAATTTCTTCAGTTTTGCTGAGTTATGTATGAGGGATTGGGAGTACTTGTCTTGTAGTCCTGTAATACTGGGTAACTTCTTGATAGGCTAGGAGAGGTGTGGGGGCTGCCGGAAACTCAGTAGCTCGGTGGGCCAGATCTCGAGCCTGTTGATGGGCGAAATTGTTACCCGTCAACGAGGAGTGGGCAGGGGTCCACACGATGTTGACATGGTGTTTCGGGTAATGTCTCTGGAGCTCTCGGAGCGCCATGGAAGCCACACGTCCCGACAAAAAAAAAAAAAAAATGGCAGCATCTCCACTCCGTGGACGATGGCGAGGTGCGGAGTACGGAGACTCGAAATGACATCAAGTGGAATTCGATTTGAGCCGTGAGTTGCACCTTGATTATTCCCTAAATGATACTGCAACTCACGGCTCAATCGAATTCGCTTGATTTTAGCTTGGTCGTGGTGCCCCACGGATGGACACGGACGGACATTGGGAGGTCCTAAGGTACTCCGCACCGTTACAGGCGAGGGAGTAAGCCGTTTGACTCTCGGGTACTAACTTTTGTATTGATAAAAAAAGCGTTCAAGAAGCCCTTAATCTGACCAGGCAGTTTTGTGACGCGTCTGGAGCGGCTGTGAAATGGAAAAACAAATTTTTGGTGTATTTGCTGGCATTATTGGGATAAGGACGCACTCAATACCTAGGTGTTACCTTTGCACCAAATACGAAACACCGGGCCGCATTGGTCATTGGCACTCCAAAAAGTCAAGCGAGCCTCGCAGGCATGGATGGGGCGAGAACGTTCTGGGTTTGAGCGAACGCAGGTTTGTCATGTCTTCCTTGTCGCAAAGCTTGTTTATGTGCTGCAAGTACTTCATTGTGCGCGTTCTAAAGTACAAGCTCTACACAGAGTTTTGCGACGTTGTGTGGGTCTCAATGGGAACCTATGCGTAGGGGACAATTTGTTTTCTTCCATTGGTGTCTGGGTGCTGGGCTGACACATTTGTTTGTACACCAGCTTGTATCTCGGTTTTTCTTCTATAAAGTGACGCATCATCGCACTTCTGCAAAACATTATTCAATAGCGAATAGTATTCATTTACCGTTTTTACTTGTCTCCACGGGTGAAGTTAGTACGAAGCCGCCATGGGCCTTTTTAAAGAGGAATGGTCGACACAATTTCATTTCCTTACTGCGATGTTTTCCCTGCAATATCTGTTTACCCTATCCCAGGAAGGCTTGAACAAACACTTTATTAGAGAGATCTGTTCCCAGTGCCGGTTTATCGCCAGGCCTTACACTAGGCCACCATAAGGACAGTGTTTTGAAGCGTGTCACTCGTATGTGTCCTTCTCCAAATGCAAAAAACAGTTTTCTTTAAGCTGCTACAACCAACACTCCCGTGAAACACTGGTTCCGCGAGAAAGGAATGTCTATTCCTTGGTCTGGCGATTGCCGTTTATGCAATCAACCTGAAATCATTGATCATTGTTTGTTTTGTGACGGGGATGCGGTTTGTTTTCTGGATGTGCTGACTCCTTCTAAAATTCGGTTCTTTGCCTTTTTCAAGATGTTACTGGAGTGCCCTATGATATATTTGTTGTGATTGGATTGTATAGCTTGGGGAAGTGCCGCAGGACGGACAGGACACGCGGAACCCCGTCGCCCAACGAAGTCCATTTTTCTGGAGCAAGCTGCGTTGGTGCGGAGCATTATGTGGCAGCAAAGTGACCCATCCAGAATGGCTTGCATCTGTTGGACGCGTGCGTCTGCTTACCGGAGTTTTGACGGGCGGCTTATTTTAGCTGCCAGTTATGTGCATCTCTCTTGGATGACTCATACTTTTGTAGGCTGTATAAGTGCAGTTTTTCATGCAGTACAGCAAAAAAACGGTCGTAGCCCAATAGGTAAGCCGACTGACACTACCTCTGTCTGGTCTACCAGACACAGGCTCGAATCCTGCCGGTGCCTGTGTGATTCTTTGCGATTGTAAATGCTATGCGCACGGACGCGGACGGCCATTGTGCGGTCCTGAGGTACTCCGCACCTAAAACTCCGGGCAAGCTGCTTGGGAGTCTGTTATTGCAGTCCTTGCAGAGCATTGGGTGGTGGCTAGGGGACAGTTCTGCTTCCCTCGCGGAGGCCGTCCGGAGTGACGCGCAGGTTATCAGGGCATTTTAGGGCGCAGCCATTTGGCGGCTGTCTCTGGGCTGAGCCGCGTTGTCGTCGTAACCGAGTGAACGATGGCAAGACCGAATAGTGAAAGAAAGCAAAAGGAGGAGGGTGTCGCGAAATTGTGAGGGGATGGCGGTTCGCCGCGGCGGCGCGAGCACTCTCCGAAAGTGTGCGGTGGGGGAGGGCACGAGCGAGTGCGAGCGAGCACCCACGAGCGAGTGCTGCCTCAGCGCACTGCTGCTGCGCCCAAATATCGCATTGGGGAGTATCGTAATCGCCAGCCAATTTTTTGTTTGTTGCAACAGCACTGCACGGGCCTGATTTTGAGGCCCGAGCCCGGCCCGAGCCCGCTTTGTGAAGCCCGAGCCCGACCCGGGCCCGTAACACCTACCCCGGGCCTGGCCCGGGCCCGGGCATTTTTAAGTGAGCTTGGCCCGGACCCGGCCCGGGCCCGTCGTCTCAAGCCCAGGCCCGGCCCGGCCCGGTCATTTATTTTTGAGCCTAGGGAGGGCCCCCGTGTATGTGACCAGGCCCAGTTTTAGACGCTGAAGAAAATTATATTATATTATATTTTTTCAGTGTCTTCGTAGCGGGAAATTAGACGGAGCATCTAGTCTACAAGCACGTCATCAACTGAAACGCAAAAAATAAGGGTTTAAAAGTGCACGTAGTTTAGCTTACATCGTCTGCAGTTCACGCCACATCGGCGTAATAATAGCTCGTATTCTTACAATAGAGATGATCACCTTTGATGACCAGACTCTTGGTAACTTTCACGTGGTTGTCTGGGCCACAAGTTGGGTACGTACGTTGAAATATTTTACCTGCAGTGGTTGCTAAGCGGTAGTGTTTCTGTAGCACGTGAGCTTGATTCCCGGCCACGGCAGCCGCATTCCCATTGGTGCGACATATAAAAGACACATGTACATAGACGTAGGTACACAGCTCCAGGTTGTCTGAATTAATTCGTTCCCCGCTAGGGCATTCATTGCAATTGTGTCTTTGGTATGTTATACACGTTAATATAAATTCTTGATGCAGTACATAAAATGTTAAGAAAATTACAGTATATTGACTATCAGGCCTAGCAAAACACGTTTTTAAAACATTTCGTACAACTAACATCAAGAAGCCCGCAAAAATAAACTGAGAATATTCATGGTAATGCTCTTTTCTACACTTCGCGTCGGAACTATTAGGGGCCCGACCTGTGAACTCAAGCCCGAGCCTGGCCCGGGCCCGCGGCATTGAGCCCGGGACCCGCCCGGGCCAGCTGATAATCTACTTTGGGCGGCCCGGCCCGGGCCCGTGCAGTGCTCTAGCCAACAGCCACCATGGTCCGGTTGCCGTCGTAGCAGGCTGTGTCAGTATAGGCCACGTCGGAACGGCTGCCATAAATTCGTTCATGCGCTTGGCTTCGGGCTTCCCGTCGGCCTTGATGGAGGTCCGGATGCATGTTTTTTGGAAGATGCCGAATTGAAATGTTCTGGTGCCATACGTCTGGTATTGAGACCAGAGTAGTATGTTCTGGGCAGGGCCACTTGATGTGGCGAAGTACTGTGTTTGCACGAGACGAAGTCGTTGAATTGAAAAATGTCCTTCAATAAGTTCTTCTATATTGCGGGTCCCTATTTGATGTAGTTTTGTTGTGTACGTGCTTACAGGTAAACCGAGTGCCTGCTTGGGGGCTTTGCGTATGAGGCGCTTGATTTTGTCGATGTCTGCTTTGGCTAAAACGAGGTAGGGTGCGACGTAGGTTAGTCGGGATATAACAAATGCTTGAACTAAGCGCATTGTGTCCAGCTCTTTCATGCCTCGATGCCTGTTGGTGATACGGCGACTCAGTTGGGTAACTTGATCTGTGACTTTAGAGAAATGGCGGATAGTATCTTCATTCTTGGTATTAGCTTGGATAGTGAGCCCGAGAATTTTTAGCGAAGCGCTGGGAGAATCGTGTGGCCATCTTGAGTTATCGAAATATCTTCAATTTGTTGATTTGATCTTCTTTTTCTGATTACTATCAGTTCGAACTTCTGGGGTGAGCACTGTAGGCCGCTTGGGTGGGCACTGAGCATATTCCCTGACTGTTTCTGCCGCGAGTTGTAGTGTCTCCTGAACCCCCCCCCCCCCCCCGAGTCCGTGCCTGTCCATAGGGTGATATCAGAAAGGAATGAGGACAGAAGACGGCAAAAGAGTTAATTTTTACAGAAACTTGTGAAAAGATCTCCAACAAGCCAAGCAATGTACTATGTAGATATTAGTTCCAGCAGAGGCAAGCACAGCATCGTAGTGCTGAACAGAGACCTTCATCCGGCAGTAGCCTGCATTCTCAAAAGTGGCGCCAACATCAACACAGCAGGCATTGAACTCCACGCCATCGCCAGAGCCATTAGATACCACGATACCTTCACACCGCATAGTCCGCATGGTACAGAACTCCCGGTGATTTATTTTAACAGATTCCCAAGAAGCATGCAGGCAAATTATACTGAACGACATGAATAAAGATACAGCAGATTTATTTAATAGTCACTGTCTTCATCACTACGATATTATTTGGAAACCTGGCCACGCGGAGATGTTTGGCAACGTTCGGGCAGACACGCTCGCCCGTGAGTTAAGAATCCGGGCACCGAACATCTCCCTGGAGAGGTCCAATTGTCGTGGCATCATGAACAATACACTAAGAGACCTTAAACTAAACAGAAGAGAATTACCTCCACCTCACCCTAACCTAGACAGGCAGCAATCAGTATTACTGAGACAAGCACAGACTAACACGACATGCACCCCAGCTAGACGATATCTTTTCTCTAAAGGAAGAGCACAAGAACCACCAGTCTGCAAACACTGTGGTGGATATCCTAATCAGCAACATGTCCTATGGGAATGTCCTCACACTATTCCCAGCATTCCTCACTTACACACACTGACGCAGCTGCCATATCCCATTGACCCAACCTGGCTGACTCTCGCCTCTACCTTCGAGGAGCAGCTAGCTCTAGTGCAATACATCAAAAACGCACTAGAGCTCAGTTCAGCATTCACTGAAGACGACCTGTAATTGGGTTGTCTGAACCGCCTTTGGTTCTAAATAAAGTTCTCTCTCTCTCTCTCTCTCTCTCTCTCTCTCTCTCTCTCTCTCTCTCTCTCTCTCTCTCTCTCTCTCTCTCTCTCTCTCTCTCTCCTCTCTTCTTCTATCTATCTATCTTCTTCTATCTATCTATCTATCTATCTATCTATCTTCTCTCTCTCTGCGTATAAGGCATGGGTTGGGTATCTCCCCTAGCTTCTCTGGCAGACCCAGGAAGGTGTGTTGGAGAGAAGAAGGGATAACACCAACCCTTGAGGCGTGCCCCTGCTGCCAAGTTTGATTGGTTTTGATTTGATGTCGCCGAGTTTCAGGATTGCCTGTTGGCCCGCGAGAAAGTCGGCGATGTAGTCGCACGCCCGTTTCCCACAGCCAGTTTGGTTGAGGTTGCCGAGAAGCGCGGCATGCGTCACGTGATTAAACGCCCCCTTTAGGTTTAGCGCGAGGATGGCCCGTGGGGAGTGACACGTGGTAGGGCAATAATTTCTTCCTTTATTTTCAGGAGGACGTCTTGGGTGCTCAGGTTGCGGCGAAAGCCGAACATTGTGTCCGGAATCTGGTTGGTATCTTCGAGGTGTTGCTGTAG
Source organism: Haemaphysalis longicornis (assembly GCA_013339765.2). Taxonomy (NCBI): domain Eukaryota; kingdom Metazoa; phylum Arthropoda; class Arachnida; order Ixodida; family Ixodidae; genus Haemaphysalis; species Haemaphysalis longicornis. The sequence continues at coordinate 43,374,468 of CM023456.1, forward strand.
TCTTTTGTGTATAATTCGTTCTAATATCTTCCCAACACATGAGGTCAGGGAAATAGGTCGTAGGTTTGCCTGGTTTTGGAATGAAGCGGACCTCTGCCGTCTTCCGCTTTGTAAGTATCCTGCCGGTTGACCAAAACTCGTTGAGGTGTGTGAGCAGTGTTGCCAGTGAATCGTCCCGAAGGTTGGCTAGCATCTTGCACGTTGTCTGATCCGAGCCAGGAGCGCTGTGTTTCTTACACTCCTCCAATGCTGCTTTGAGTTCATATAACTGAATGTCACGGTCGAGGTGCTCGTTGTGATTTCCTGTGTAGGGAGGAGGATGGGCGAGGACTTCCGTTTGTAAATACTTGTTTTGTGGGTCCTGGATGAGTTGCTCCGATGTGCCAGGATATGCGTGAAGGGTGCGGGCCATGTTTCTGTTTGACTCCCCTTTGCTTTTGATGGGGTCGATGAGGTGGCGGAGCAAACGCCATGTCAACTGATGTTCAACGAAGTTGATGTCGAAGATGTTCAATGACGTTTTGTTAGAATTGTTTATGATAAGCATTTTGATCAAAGAGTGTATTACCAGTATAACAACATTTTGGATAAATGCACTTGGTTACACTGTCCAAGAGAAGGGTGGATGCAGATTTTATATTTCTGTTTAAACGTTTTCATCATGTGACTGACTGCGAGAGTTTGACGTCGCCAATACACTTGCGGGTACCCTATAAGCCATTTCGAGAATTCAATTTGCTTCGAACAAACAAACTTTGTTCTCCTGTACAACGACTGCTTCATTTGTATAATGGTGTGAGGTCAAATGATGGTGATGTTTTTAACAATAATATGTCGGCATTTAAACTAGATCTTGCGACGTTATAATGTCTCATGTTTTAGTATTCATGTTTCTTCTCTTCTCAAGGGTATATCTTATTTTTTTCCTTTTTTTATTTTGTGCACACCGTCTAAGGTCACGCGCTTTTGGTGGGCACGTACAAGGATGAATGAATGAATGAATGAATGTCTTGCGGGTGGTTAATGTCCCTTGCAAACTGTCACATATATGGAGCCAATTCTCTTCGCTTAGTAACTGCGCGTATTCTGCCGCCTGTTGAGTGAGAATGGCTATCTTTTTGCGGATTGCTGATTGTGACGGTGACGTTTCCACCTACGAAAGTTAAGCTGTGGCGTGCCCCCCACATGTGGATGAGTTTTGCGTCAACACTTGGAGTCTGATATGTTAGGGCTATGGTTTGAGTTTGGGCCTTGACCTCATGAAGGATGGCATCCATACTTTCTTCGAAGGGCTGAGCGGGGTCAGACGGGGTGTGTTTGCAGGCTTTCCGGAACGCATCCCAATTTGAGGAAGGCATGTTGCGTTTGTTGGAAAGCTGCTTTGGCGGGAGACAAGCGATTAAGTTCAAGTACCTCAGTTGATCAATGAAGACCGCCGGCACCTGCGTTATTGTTGCTGTATAGCTTGCGGGGCTTCTTTGTGCGGGCCGGGCTGACGTGTCCGAGTCCCGGGTGCGCTTTCCGCCTTTCATCGTTTGTCTGGCAAAGCCGGGATGAGCGTCTAGCCGGTAGAAATGTTCCCTACCAGGGAAAGGGCTCTCAATGTCCTTTTGCGGCAAGCCGCACCTTTGCCGTCTTTGGTCCGAGCGGCACCGAGGGTGCCTTGTTGACGTCGGCGGAATGTCTCTCTCTGGTTATCCGGGGCTAATACCGCATTAGTGCGTGCGAGGACTCCGCCTGCGTCCTGGTCGGCGGGGTTACGCTCGTTGCGAGGTCATTCGTGGGGCCAGAGATGAATAGAGAAAGGCGTGCCGGCGCGTGTGGAGAAGTCGTACAGTCCAAGGTACGCAGTGAAGTTCAAAATTGTTATGGGTATTTGTCGCCACGACGGTAGAGATGTGTGACAAGCAAGTGACAGCTTCTTTTGTAATTCGCCCGCTGTGTTGACAAAGGCAGGAATTTCGTCGGCATCGTATGACAATACTTTAAAGAGGTCGCCCGAGAGAGTCGATAGACAGCGGTCAGAGTTGCTTTTAGTTGGTTGGTTTTAATCTGTATTGTACTTGTGTCTTGATGAATAACTTGGAGTTTATGAGGGAGACGCCGCGGTGGCTCAGTGGCTAAGGCTTTGCGCTGCTGAGCACGAGGTCGCGGGTTCGATTCCCGGCCGCGGCGGCCGCTTTTCTGATTGAGGCGAAAAGCAAAAACGCCCGTGTGTACGAGATTTCGGCGCACTTTAAAGATACCCAGGTGGTCAAAATTAATCCGGAGCCCTCCACTACGGCGCGCCTCATCGCCTGCGCTGTGTCGGTGCGTTAAACCCTACAATCAATCAATCAATCAATCAATCAATCAATCAATCAATCAATCAATCAATCAATCAATCAATCAATCAATCAATCAATTAATTAATTTCAGCGGCAGATATAGATGTGTCTCAGTTGCCCCGCAAACTTCGCAAAGAATTCTGCGCCCTCGCCGCGCAGTCTGTGATTGTTGCAATAAGCAAGTCGGTATTCCTTCATTGCCAGTTGCTTCGCGAGTGTCAGAAGATTGCAACGAAGGCATAGTAATGAGCGGGAATATGCATAACAGAAAAGTAAGAAGTTTACTCCAGATCCCTACTATATACCGACTGCCGTGATTGATTGATTGATTGATTGATTGATTGATTGATTGATTGATTGATTGATTGATTGATTGATTGATTGATTGATTGATTGATTGATTGATTGATTCCGTTACGCAAGTGAACGAGAACGGAGTGCACGAGATCGCAGACCAGGCCTCGAGGCTCGACTTCGTAGAGTGCCGTTTCCCTATTACGATAACGAATCGAAAAAGAAAAAGCTGACAAGACATTGACAAACTGCTGGTTGTGACGAGAAAACCCGAGCAATAAGGTTTCCTTGTTATTTGTCTTATTTTTCTCTAACTGCGCTACCAGCGCATTCCTGTTACGCTTGTCCAGAGCCTCGCATTCACATGTTACCGAGCGTCGAAGGCGAAAAAAAGAAAACATCACAGACGCTCGACATGCGAGGACACAGCGGAAGGCGCGTTCGCACAATGTCGACCGCCTGCTCCGACATGGCGACAGGCTGCCGGAGGCGTAAAGAAAGCAGTAGCGAGAACCGCATCAGCAACACAATCCCTTCTGTATCCGCTCACGGATGCGGCTGTACGCCGAACTGCCTCCGCCTGCTGCTTGTATATATGTGTATGTAACGTATACATAACACGTGTGTGGGCGCGGCCTTGTTAGCGGGCGCCAACAGGGCGCTCGCGCTACTCGCATGCCATCAAACCCAACGCAGCGTGCGAGAGGAAATGGGCCGCCGACGAACGACCCTAAAAAGACCGTACTTCTCCGAACTGATCTCGGCTGGAAGGCGAGCATTAAGTCGCGCAATGGCGCGCCTCGGATCTTCAGGCGAACGTACGTTCTCATGGATTGATGCAAAAGATCCCCCCCCCCCTTCTCCCGGGAAAAAGAAGACGTACGCTGGCTGCGCTACACACATATTTACATAACCCGAGGAGGGCATGCAATATTAGACTGCTGATAGAGTTCGGGGGTGTGGGAAAGGTTTTTCGCGATGCCGAAGAAGATGCGGTGGGACGACGACTGAAGGGAAGGGAAAGAAGAGGGTAATGTTACTCGCGACGATCTTGTTTGCGGAATAGCGGTGAGTCATTCACGCGAGGCATTCATTTCACCTGAGCGGAATCGATTTCCTTTCGCGAAAACGGTATTCAGGAACTTGGAGGGCGTTGTTACTTCTGGGCGAGTCCGTCAGCTAGCCCACTTCCTGAAAGGAGCGTCGATTTAGAAGTGAAATTTTCGATATCGGCTCGTTCGGTTCGAAAACTGGATTCACTCAAACACGCACCCGCATGCTCGCACTTGCCCCTGTAAGGTTTGTCCATGCCCAAATTTGGCAATTGTTATACTTGCTTGTATTTGTTCAATTCTCCTACAGTTGCACCTGTGACGCAAGTATGCCTTGTGTTTGTCAGTTTGACTGAAATGTTCATTCAGTCGGCGTTCTGAACTACTAACTGAATAGTTTTGCATCAGAATGTAATCCTGCTTAATTACTGGCGCGGACGGGTTTTACCTTCGAGGCTTCATGGTTAATGGGTTAGAGACTACATGTATGCGCCATTCGAACTAGCGTCACTAAATAAAGTCTTTGAGAGTATCGACACTCTTCTCTCTGATTGTTATGTGCCGCCAAGATTTTCATTGGTCGGTCGGCACCACGTGAAATTTGTTTAGACATGGGCACAGCCATTTTTGTTTTTTGCAAGTGAAGGAAAACCGGCCATCAGCCGCTACATGGCCTTAATCCCGCAATTCGAGCCGTCGAAGAACGTCAAGACCGGGAAAGAGGGATAAATCTTTTGAGCGAGTTTCCAAGTTATCTGATGTGCATAGAGCAGTAATTTTTGGCTGAGGTTCTTTCCGACCCGCTAATCTACGTACCGGGTGTGTTGGGATGCTGCATTGAAAGTTGAAAAAGGTGTTGCAGGGTCCCTTTGATCCACATTTCACCAACTGAGACCCAAAAGCATTTACAGATGGAGTGTCTATAATATCTTTCTTGCAACAAAGATGTGTACCAAGAAGGCCTTTAGGTATCTCTGGGGTGATGCCACCCGGACTCTACTACCTAGTCGCGCGGTTGGGTTCGCTTTTGCTTACAAGCCAAAAGAAGGCGCCGCCGCAGTCGCGACAGCCGCCGCTCCTTTGAGGACTGGGAGGCCGCGGGAGCAGCGGCCCTATTCACTCGGCGCTGTAAATTTCGGTTCCAGCGAAAAGGGCCGTTCAGAAAGTTCGCTACCACGATCACGCCCGTCATTTCTCTCTTTTATCTGCCGCTGCCCCTCCTGCTCGGGTCCTGCAAGAAAGGAGAACATAAAAGTTGGTTGAAAATGACAAAAAAAGAGAGTAGAAAGAGTTGCGTCATGTGCTTACTCAAACGCGTCTCCATAAATAACCGCGTACTATGAATGGTTCGCTCCTTGCGTATTTCATGTTCCTTTTCTCTCGACTGTCCTTTCCATCGAGCTTTACAATTAACGGTTCTTTCCTGGTCGCATACCGCCACGAAGAAGGGGGGGGGGGGGTTCCTTTTTGTTTGCCTCTCTTTTCTTCTGTTATGCTTAAGGTAAAGTTAAGTGAATTGCTCGGAGTCTTACTTTTATAAGCATTAATTGTCACTTATTTCCATATTTGGCAGAATTCGTTGTTCAGAAATGTCGCTACAGTTGTGACAACAATCTGAAACTAAGATCAGCGTACTTTTGAGATGCACAGTACAAATTCGTTCTGTTACGCTGTAATTGCAGGGGACACACCTGAACTAACCGGTTTCAGAACATTCGAGTTACAACGGGTTTTATAGACGCTTCTCCGGCAACCTTGTGCGGCGTGGGCCGAGGTGGCATCCTAACATTTGCTTTAACAATGCCGTTTCTCATTACCTGTGTAATGAGTGCGATAGACAGCCGTTGTCTTCATATCGTTAGGGAACCAACGGGCTCTAATTGGCCATAAATTACTTGCGTTAGGAGGCAAGTAAGCTGTTTTAAGCAAAAATTATGTTTCTTCCGTGTAAGCCCGAGTATTTGAAAGTGTGGACGGCAGTATATTGATCGCTTCCCCACAGCGCCGGCGGGCAGTGCAGCGGGTTTTCAACGACCAGCTGTTTGTCATCGTTAACTACGAGACAGTTCATTTACTAGCGGGAAATTGGCCAATAGCTGGAGGAAATAGCCACTTTAACTCGGAAGCGACGTTCCGCGGTTTTTGAGGACCGGGAGAGAGAGAGAAAATTCTTTAATGAGACCGAAGAGGTCAGCCCTGCATAATGCTGGGCTTGCTACTTCAGATGGTTGGTGAACATGTGATAAGGGTTATATGCTTGCATGAATAATACAGATAAGAAAAAGAAAAAAAAACGAAAGAAACTCTACCAGACAGACACATGAACACACATAAAAAAAACAAAAACAAAAAAGAAAGTCACAGGCAGTCACAGGATGGAGTCGAGTCCATTGCCGTCGCCTAGTAGCGATAGGTTACCATCGTTATCTACCGTATACCACATCTCCTTGCAGGAAATTGGCTAAAAGCTGGGAATGGCGTACTTAATTCCCAAGTGACTCGCGCTGCGGTTTCCGATGAACTGCCGTCGCTTGTAGTCGTGTGAGATTATTACTGTTAGCTATTACATAGCACAAATACTTGCAGGAAATCGGCGAACCGCTGGGAACTGGCAATAAAGCTCAGTGACGCGCTGAGGTTCTTGGGGAAATGCCGTCGTGTAGTCGCGAGAGGTTGTACTCGTTAACTACGAGATATAGCACATCTCCTTGCAGCAAATTAGCCAGGAAATTGAACATTGGTAATTTAACTCAGTGACGTGCCGCTGTTTCTGTCACCTGAATTCGCGAGAGATTATCATATTTAGCTACCAAATAACTCATCTACTTTCAGGAAATCGGTCGCAAGCAGGAAATGGCTGATTTAACTCAGAAGTGACGTGTCCTCGAAGGGTGGTGTACTGTAAGATTTAAACGGCTAATTTGCACCAGGAGGTCTTGTTTTCGTAGGGGATTAGGAAAAGATGGTTCGTTTGTACCAGAAGTGACTGTTACACATCAGTATAAGGTGATGTCAGGTCAGCTCCATTCAGTGTCAGCATTGGCTATGATCAAGGCAAGTGAATTTATCCCAGGGTCCCCACAAGGCATAAGAGCGCTCATCAAATCGCGGGTCTTGTGATCCTCTTTTTGTTGTATTACGGTCTCTATTTTTCTTCATTTTGTCATTTCTTTTCCCAACAGTAGAGAAAAAAGTGTGGGGTTATTATAGGTCCCCGATATTTGCACTGGACTAAGCATTGACTTTTAAGTGTGTCCTTGTGAAAGAAGACGTGGCCTACCACATCACAGGCGCTTAGCGGATGACCTGTAGACACCGGAAAGCGGGTAGACAACACTACTCCGCGCATACTATAACCAATAAAGATTTCTCGGTACAATCAATGAGCCACTTTTTCGACAAGTTTGTCAGGGAGCTGTCAAGCTGTCACGGCCTTCACAGACATTGTAGCGGCCATACCAAATGCCATCAACAGAAAAAAAAAAAAAGAAGGAAAGGAGGCACCACACTGACATAAACATTAGCCTGACCGTGAGACGGCTAACCCGGCGAACCAACGCCCATGATAACGAGCATGATGATGACCACGACGATGCCGAGCATGCAAGAACGCACAGCAGAGCGATCATACGCCGATGGCGTAACCCCGAAATACGGGGCCAAAGCCAAAGCCAAGCCGCAACGAATATTACCGCCAGGGGGCGACGCAGTGCGAAGAGAAGCAAGAGAAAGAACGAACAGGGCGAGTGGCGACCGATAGGCATTGAGGCACGTCTCAGAAGAGGCGAGGAGGGCGAAGAACCAAGCGAAAAATGCTGCCCAAATAAAGCGCGGACGAAGAAAGCGCCGCGGTGGGCGTGGAACCTGTTCCCCGTTTCCAGCTGAACAAACAGGCACCCGTCAATCTGGCGGAAGAAGCGGTGCGAGGAGGGCCGCGGAGGAGGAGGGTGCTGAGCGGAGTCACGAAGAAGCCGAGGCTCAACATGGCTGCCGGCGGCGCGCAGCCGGATAACGAGGAATGCCTCGCGCGCTTCTCTCTGCTCGCTCGGCCCCGACCACCGTTGACAGGCAGAGCTCGCCCCTCTTCTCCATTCTTTCGGGCCTCCTCCTCGCACTTGGCCAGTTCCAGCTCCTTCTCTTCCCCAGCGCCCCTCCTCCTCTTCCTTGATCTCACCCATCGTCATCTCTTTGCCGCATGATGTGCACTGTTTACTCGCGGGCGACGCCTAGCCCGGCGGCTCGTGGAGAGACGGCGCGAGGGCGACAGCGGGGAAGGGGCCCGGGGAGAAGGGGCCCTGGGCGGCAAGACGCTGGGTGGGCCGCCATCCTGGACCCTCTTCGGCAGTCCACGTCGCGTGCGCGCACGGTCCGGCGTGTAGCCAAAGATGATGACCCGGCCTCGTGCACGTCAAAGCTGAGAAGACGCCCCTCGAGACGTCGCCCGAAGACGTGTGCTCCCTCCGTGAAACCGCGCTTTCTTCTTCCGGTTTCTCCTGGCATCACTCTCCGCTTCTGTCTGTTCGCACGGAGGGGGGAGGTCGTGACGCTGGGTGGCCGGCCTGGAACCAAAGAAGAGTGCGCGGTTTGCGTATACACAGTCCGACGGCGTAAGGCTGACCAGACCATGCCTGAGGAGACGTCCCGAAGAGGATCGTGGCTCGGGACTCTACTACGCATATGCCAGGGCTCGCGCTTGACGCGTTGCAGATGCGCCGTCACTCCCTTGGCTTTCCTTTTTTTCCTGTGATGGACCTGTCGAGGGAGTTGTGACTCCTCTCGTAAAGAAGTAGTAAAGCACGGCAGATAGGATGCGATAAGGCGAAACGAAGACAGCTTTCTTTGCGTGGTGTTCTCGGCGTGATGGAAATGCAGGCGTAATGAAGCTTAACCCCCTGAATGGCTTAAAGAATGGTTGTAAGGTGTTTTCTTTTTTCAGCGTGTAGTTCAGAAGGGTAGACCCACTGCTGTGGCTCAGGGTTGGAAGCGCTATGCTTCTGATCGCAAACTCAGTGTTCTTGTCCTTTCACGCAGCAGGCGGAGCAAGTAGCTCCCTACTACGGCGCATTTCATGACTCAAGTGTAGGTTTAAATGGCACGTAAACTCCAACAGCAACACTGCGCAGTGGTCACTAAAAAGCATGCATAAAAGATTATCACCATTACTATCGTAGTTTCTGCCTATGCCAGATTAGCAAAGAAACAAAACGTGACTCATGCTAGGTAAACTGCGACGGACTGGTGTCATCAGGCCTTCGTTGTCGTACAAGAGTGACTTACAGGCTAAAACTCATCACCGCTGCTTATAAGCAGGACACCAAGAACGCCGTGTACCTTTGTACGAGATTACTCAACCATATCTTACAGCGGAACTGTTACGGGATCGAGTCTCAGGCTCTCCGTGATGCCCTCGAGTATGAGAGTGCACTGCGGCAAAGCCAGCTTTATTGCTTCTTTGGTTGCAAAGCCAAACTCTACAGTGACCCCTAACAAACTCAAAGCCAACCATGTCAGCCGATGATGCAAATAATGATGTAACCTGCACTTCTCTGTCTGCAGCCGACATGCCCCTATTTTTCAATATCTTTCAATCATGTCATGAAGTGTCGTGGATAACGCGGTCATGTCGAGTGAACCGCGTTGACGCAGCGAACGTACTGTACCCAGTGTCCGTTGTGGACGAGAGTCTGCCAGAAATCTTTAATGAAAGCCGTGACGTCACAGCCGGAAGTTACGTCATCAGAATTACACTTGACGTCCCTGCTGTGGAGCCAAGCTGCAGTGGGCCCTGCGCAGACGCAGGGGTACTGAAGCGACCAGAGAGGTTCTTACTGAGATCGTTCTATTATCAAATCAACTCGTAATGTAACGCCACAACGTTTATGCTGACCAACCATAGCTAGATTACGAGGGAACTTTGTGTTTCCTTTTATTTGTGTTCGCGATCCATGGAATGTTTTCAAACTATTTTTTTCGTCCGTTTCTTCTTTTACCCATTAGTCAAATGTCGTTTAAAGCCGCTAAGGAGCATGGTTAGCGCAGAGATATTAGCACCATCTGTGTGACAAACGTTTCGGGGGCAGACAAAGCTTCCCCAGAAACAATAATGATTCTCCTTAAAGACACGAAAGTCCCGCCTCCCTGGTTTGCACGGAGCTCACTCCCGCTGTACTCTCATTTTCCGGGAAGGCTGCTGAAAAGAAGTGTAAGAAGGGTACGTTCCCGTGACAGACCGATTAGAACGAGTGCAACGGCGTCCCTACCCAGACTACCACCGATGAATCGCATGGGTTTTCACCCGGGTCTCACCAAGTTGACATATAAAGCATCGGCAAGGGGCGGGAGCCCTGCGGAGTGCCTTTCAGCTTCGCCCAGCTAGACCGTTCCCGGGAAGTCGATGCTGCCAGTCACCGTATTCCAGTCCCCCCCCCCCCGACTCGACCTCTCCCCTCGGCGTCCGCTCCAGGCCTCGTCTTCCGCGGTCGCATCTTGTCTGTTGCTCCGCGGAGGAGGATGCTGCTCCGGGAACTGTCTTGCGCGCCCCCGTGACGCTCCGTTTCTCCCCGGGGCGTATGATGAATGGCCGCCACATGAGCGGGCGTCGTCGTCGCGGTCTCTGGTCGGGCCTTGCCGAAGAAGCGTCCCGATCATGTATCTCGCCTACGTGCCTTCGTGTTGCGGCCGCCGCTCCCCTGTGTATGTCCGCTTGTCTGTTCACTTCACCGTCTGTCTGTCTCCCGTCTCGTACGCTCTTCCTCCTCCTGCGTGGTACGAACACGATACAGGAGCGCGAACCCTAAGCCCCGAGCCTTTGCTTTTTTTTTTTTTGTTTCCCCCTCCCGACCTTGTCTTTTTCTCTACTTCGTCCAGCTTTTTGCCGCGTAGTTTAGCCCGCCGGGTGACTCTGATGAGAGGTCGGAACGCAGGGCGCGTCTCACCATGTCGTGGCGTGACGAAGGTATCCGAGAAATTTCTCGAGCCTCGGTGCTGAGCCGGAACTACGGAGTTACGCGACAGAACCCGCTCAATTTGATGACGCAGCGAGACGCGTGAGTCCCCTTCCTCTTTGGGCTGTGTACTTAGCTAGATTTTATGAATAATGTGCCCTACTATTGCCGCTTTGTCCCTTGTAGACGGTATCTCAGGTCAAAGTTAACGCAGCAAACGCGTACACGCTGGAGCGATAAAGTAAAGACAAGGAAAACAATGATGAGGTACATGGCCAGATGCGCACTCACAAACGAACAGGCAGCGATAAAAAAAAAAGCGAAGTCGCGACTTGTTCCGAGCCGATAAATGGCCCAATCAGCAGACTGCGGCGTGTCAGGACTTATCACGGCGGGTCTGGAGTGAGCGCAGGTCTCCGCGCACAGTTATCAGTCATGTCAGAAACAGTAGACAAGCGTGATTTATTGCGATAGAGGCGTTAGCAAGAGCCCTTTGTTTGAGGTATCGCAGAGCGCAGACCGAACATTCACACAGGCTTTTCCAGTACGGCATTTTATGCTGTTCACTGCTGAAGTTAAGGGCAAAGCAAGCGTTTACGTGGCTACGAACGATGAACCGTGTTTTGCTAGTTGAGTGATCTATTCATAAAGGACACCACCTGAAAGAAAGCTCCTTGATGTTCGGGTCCTGTCGCCCATAAATCCGAGCTTTGCTCGAGCTTAAATCTTCGCGCTAGGTCAGCCATCATCCAGGGGATCAAAAATAAACATAGAACACAGAGAGCAGGAAGAAGAACACAGAGAGCAAAAGAAGAAGAAGAAAGCATGTGAACGATAAACCGTGTTTTTCTGTCTGTTGAACAGTAGTAGATAACTTTATCTCGCAGAGAAGGGTGTGGTTCCTCAGTCCAGGAGTCCAAGTGACGATTTAGCGATTTCTTCACAAAGGAGTCAGGGACACCACCTGAACGAAATATCTCAGATCTCGGTCCTGTCGCCACATAAATCTGACCTTGCGCAAGGTAAAATCTTTCCGCTAGGTCCGTAATCATCCAGGTAGGTTTAAAATAAAAAGACAAACGAGAGCAGAGCAAGAAGACGAAGAGGGTACAGGGGAAAAAAAAGTGGAGCAGAAAGAACAAGGAAGCCAGCAAACAAATGTGTACGCAGAAAGCACGCAAGTCCCCCGCAGTCGCGCCCGGAAAGAATTACCGCGCGTATCGGCAAGAATATTCCGGCAACCGCTGCTCCGGATGGGAGCTGAAACACGCGCGCATACATTTACGCTGTACACAAGCGGCGCCCGCAAACACATACACCGGAGCCCGTTTCACGGTTCGCTCGGCTTCCGATCAAAAGATTACGCGACCGCGGCGGCGTGCCTGCGAGTCTTTGCCCCCCCTCCGCATCATGGGAAATCCGCGATTGCGAGTTCAGTGCGCGAGCAGCCCGTGCGTTTTTTTCTCTCTACACCTGTTACCAACGGCGCCTAGGAAGAATGCCGGCTGGAAGGTGGCGCATGAAAGATGTAGCTTCACTTGTGAAAATGTTGCGGGAAAAAAAAGAACACGCCTTCGGCGACTTTTTTTTTTTTTGTTTGTTGTTGTTGTTGTTATTAGAGGAGCTTTAAGCGAATTTGCATTTGGAGATCTGGCGGTTCAATGATATTTTATCGAATGCCATTTCATCGAATAAGTGGACGTTTCATCTAATGCCAATAGGAGACTTATTTTTAGCAGATGAGCTAGAGCAAACTTGCATTCGGGGATTTGGTGGTTTAGGGACATTTAATCGAATGCCATTTCATCGAATGCCTCTAGGAGACGTCTTTTTAGCAGAGGAACTTGAGCAAATTTGCATTTGGAGGTTTGGCGGTTAAGGGATATTTCACAGAATGCCATTTTATCGAAAAAGTGGGCACATCATTGAACGCTGTTTCATCGAATGCCACTAGGAGACTTCCTTTAGCGGAGGAACTCGAGCAAATTTGCGTTTGGGGATTTGACGGTTCCCAGACGTTTTTCATTGTACACCATGCCTAAAAAGTGGACGTTTCATAGCACGCCGTTTCATCTAATGCATTCAAGAGATTTTTTTTTTCGCTTGAGGCGCTTCGGCAAATTCACATTGTTTATCACTCGGCAAAATCCCATCTGGCAGTCCTGCGCTCTTTTATCGAACGCCATTTCATCAAAAAAAAAAAAAACTGGACGTTTCATCGAATGCAGTTTTATCACGAGTCTTTATCATCATCATTATCATCATCATCATAGCCCACTCAGGTACGAAGTTAGCCTACTTCAGTACGAAGTCCTCTCTCACTGACCTCCAACCGCTCCTGTCCTGCGCTGCTCGTACCAACAGTTTACCCCCGAATTTCTTTATTTCATCCCTCCATGGGGTTAATGGCCTTCTCCTTCTATAGAACCATCTCTTGGTATCCACTCTGTTACCCTAATTGTCCACGGGTTGTCGGTTCGTTGTACACCGAACGTTGTCGTTTCGTTGTCCTAATTGTCCACCGGTTGTCTGCCCAGACCAAGCTTCACTGGTCGCCCGGGCGGCCACCATCGCCAACTAACTGTGCTCAGAAATAAATGTGTTTCTTCTTCGTCTTCGGTTCTTCTCACTATATGGCCAGCCCAGGTACACTCCTTTGTCTTTATTTGAACTATATCTTCTACTCTAGTTTGTTCTATGATCCAGGTAGCTCGTTTCTTGTCCCGCAGTGTTACTCCTAACATCATTCGTTCCATGGCCCGTTGAGACGACCTGAGTTGGCTTTCTAGTTGTTTAGTGAGGCGCCAAGTTTCAGCTCCGTATATCGTCACCGGCAGTATGCACTGGTTGTAGATTTTTCTTGTGAGTGACAGAGGTAGCTTACTTTTCGTTATTTGGGAGCGCTTGCCGAGTGCTCCCTAACCCATACTTATTGTCTCTTATCTTTGAAGCACGAGGCTGTCCTGCGCGAGGCGTAAACGAGCGTCCCGGTGTTTTTAGTACGCGTTACGTTCTAGCGCGCGAGCGTAAACGAGCTTCCCGGTATTTTAGTACCGTGACTACATGAGACGATGATTACGACGACGACAGGAGACGCCAACAGCCCCAGACCCTAAGGGGCTTCGCCCCTATTAAAGTACGTAAATGCGGACAGTTTTCACTGCTAGAGATGATACATAACCATATTCTGTTATAGACCGTTAACCTTAACTGTTTTACCCTTAAAGTACCACCCCGTGCTATGTTTTCGCGAATCAGTCGTGGGACAGAGCAACCGTAGGTCCAGGAACCGCCGCTCCAGCTGGCGCCATTAGACCCGCTCAAATGTCTCACGCAAGGCCCCCCTCTCCTGTTCCCTCTCCTTTCCTGCAGCTAGGGCGGACAGACCCATCGCTCCTCTCGCCCCGCAGGCGGGTGATGATGACGACGGACGGCTCGCAGCGCCGGGCGGGAGGGCGCAGCGGCGGCGTTCCTGTGACACCCGACACCCCGGCTCGCCGACACTCGCGACCCGAGCCCCTCGCGCACTTAGCGAGCCCCCGGTTCCCGCCCTGTCCCGTTGAGAGGCGCCGCTGAAGAAGAGGAGGAGGATGCGCGGCTGCAGGCAGGCACGTCGGGCTCCAGCTGCGGCTTATGCGCTGTTTTGCTTGGCCCCGCGTCAGAGCAGATTGCGTTCTTCTTTGGCATGCCACCCGCCGCCGCCTTAGGGGCGGCCCCCCTTATCCGTCCCACGCAAGCGGCGCCTCGGTGTATGCCGTATGGCTTTGCGTACAGGGCGTGTTCATCGGCGGTAGTTGTACAGAACACAACTTCTCCGCTGCAGCCCGCAATCTATGAGAGAGTCACGTGGTCCAGCTACCCCCCTCGTTGCACCAACTGACCAATCTGTGCAGGCAACAAATAATTTAGGTGAATGACAGCAACGAGCATACGATTTCGCTCAAAAGTTCGGTCTGCGCTGCGGCACCACGAAATGCAAGCATGACGCTCTGTACTGCGCCTGCGGGTAACGTTTTAGGGGTGAAGCCCTTTAGGGGCTGGGGCTGTTGGCGTCTCCTGTCGTCGTTCGTCGTCGTAATCGTCGTTTCATGTAGTTACGGTTCTAAAACACTGGGAAACTCGCTTACTTCTCTCGCTAGAATGTAACGCGTACTAAAAAAAAAACACAGACACACGGACACTCGTTTACGCCTCGCGCTAGAGAGCTTCGTGCTTCAAAGACAAGAGACTTTTGCAGCAAAGCTGTATTCCTCTACCCCCCAACGGTTTCATCTCCGTTGGCAAAAACGCCAAGGCGCCAAGAATACACTGCATGCTTCGCCCCTCCCCAGGTTTCACGTTAGTGGAGATGGCTCGGGATTTTTTTAGTCAAATTATATGACCGTCTTATAGCTGTCACTTGTCGAAACGGCTTTGCTGGCGGTGTGTATAGGTCACTCAATCGCAGTGTGGTGAAACTGAACCCAGGTACTGCCTCAGGGTGCACTAGGGAGCGAACTCCTACAGCTGTGCTTGCCCCTAATGCTTACCGTATCAAGCGAGGCAAGGGTCCAGTTTGGATGGCGTCGCTTCCCCATTCAAGCTCTAGCTTGTCTCACGCGATGATCTATCGATTTAAGTTACTCCGCTATCTAAACAAATCGCAGCACTATTTTGCTGCACGTCTCGTAGCATAGATGTATGAATTCGAATCGCGAAACCCCGATTTGGTTAGATATTTGGTGCAGGGTAAGATATTTGCCCACGGATATGCAGCCCATACTAACTCGCTTGCCATTCTTCCTGGTGCTGGGGGCGCTGTTTATGGACCACCACGGTACGTCGGAAATAAATAGAAGATAACGGGAGCAGACGTCTCAGTAGCAAGAGAGAACGAAGGAAGACGAGGAGATATGAGGAGGGAAGATGATTGCAGGATGGATGAGGATCAGACGACTCCCTCCATAAAGCTTTCGTAAGGCGCACAGTCTGCATGAATGTACGGAATAGCAACGCGAACAACACTTCCGGAGCTGTTAGAATCCGACGACAATTTTGGCCTTCAGCATACAACCCATTTGTCACTACGATCCTTCTCCGCGTACGAGGCTGTGCGTTTAGTTCAATGAGGAGAGATTCGGGAGGACCGCGAAAAAGGGTGCCATCAACGTCGTCGGTGTCATTCATAACTCCTTGGGGGAACTCCACGCCGGGCCATGATCCGTAATATAAGACGACTACGACGCGGCTTCGCTGAAGCGACCAACATCATCTTCCTTCGCGTCGAGGAAAGGAGGCGCGAGATGACGGGTTCCGCGAGTAATTTGACCGCCACCGGATGCACGGCCTGCGCCGCTTAGTGTAAGAAGCCCCCGCCGCGAAGGCACATGTGCGTGAAAGGGATATTCTAGCGCCTTATGCATAACGGCGCGGATTAGTTACGCCCCCACGGCGCTCGGTCTTCATGCTTCCAGATAGCGTTCGCCCTTCCCCGCTGCCTCCAACCTGTTTTTTTTTTTTTTTTTCTCCGTGCGTCAAACACGGTTCCGAACGGAAGGTGTGCAGCCAAGAGGATTCGGCGGGAACCGCTTTGGGGGATAACCCGTTCCGTTCTCGTCCGTTCTTGCCGCACAGAGAGAGAAGAAAACAGTTTTTTCCACGCGATACCCGCAGCCCTGTTTCCCCAGTTGGGTTGGATAGCCTACCAGCGAGCAAACAGAGCTTTCTGCAACACTACAGGAATAAAATTTCAAATGTTCGGTGTTTAACACGTCCAAGATACACCAGGGCTATGAGGTGCGCTGCACAGGCCTCCTTTCTTTTCGAATTGCATCTCGCACATGGTGTCGCGCCCCTGGTTTAACGTCACGCAAGAGGCTTTCCACCACCGACGCATTACTTCCCTAGGGAAGCCAGCATCTTTCAAACGTGCAACTTGGTGCTGAACGCTGTCGGCAATTTGGTGCTGACAGGACTTCTCGAGGGCACCCTTCTGTTCAAGGGGACCATGGAACGTAATTTGATCCTCCCATTAATGAGAGTGGAATAAAAAAGTGGGTGCGTATGCTTATATGTGTACAAACAAACAGATCACCTGGCACGACATCCCATATTTTGCCTTTTTTTTTCGAAATAGGAATTAACTCCGAATGTATTTCAGCATTTAGGCACTCGACCTCAAGGATTTCTTTGTGGTATCATTCTTGCTTAGCAGCGTATATAATCGCACACTATATGTTTGCGCTGCAGTTCTGGGCGTAAACGTATTGTTGTTGTTCCGTAGGGTTTTGGCCACAGACCTTCGTCCACGTCGGACAAAAACTTGTACACGCGCGTGTGTTTGCTAGTGGAAGTTCTCGCGGCAAGGTTTCTGCGTAAAAAAATGCAGGGGCAAAATAAAACACAGTTCGTTTTTTTTATCAATTATTCCCAGTGTAAAAGCAAAAATGTGGGTCCTTTAGAAAGTGAGCATGCCATTCGCAGATTAAGGTGAAAAAGAATAGGGCGCTAAGCAGACGTGGACGAAGAGAAGGAAACGACTTATACAGACATATACCATATATAGGACCACGACTAGCTCAACAGCAAGTTTTCTTAAATCAGTCGCAGATATCAACACATTTACGTCAAGCTCCGCGCGACATACCGCCACTCATACCCTCAGCTCCGAGACAGCGTCGATGAAAGCTGTCAACGTCAAACTCCCCACAAACAAACTGGGAATGTTCAGACGGGATAAAGATGTCTCCGCAGAGCTCGAATCCATCACGCCTCCAAGACGACGCCACTACCGCAAGGCAGAGATCGCCCGCTGGCGCGCGAGATTCCAGAAAGCCGAGCAAGCAGCGCATGGTATGACCGCGCACGCAACACATCGCCGTTTCTTTCGCCCATCCCGCAGCAATTCGTCGCGGTCGTTCCCAGCTTTCGTCCGCATTTAAAGCCTCCACACACACAAAGTCGCGCGTGCGAGACCCGCACAGCTCAGCGCAAGAAAGAAGCAAGAAAGGAGCCAGGTGACACGCTGGTACAAAGAGACGACCGTCTTCGGAGCTCAAGCCGTCGTCGTTTTTGTGCGTCGCAACGCGGGCGCGTCGGTGCGTTATGTGTCGCGTCTTAACGCGGACAAACACAATCGCGCGACCACGCGGCCGGCACCTTTCATGTCCCCCCCTCCGTTTTTTTCCCGCCGCCGCGTTTCCGCCTCCGGCAAAACTCCCCGCAGGATCATGCCGCGCGACGGAGGAATTTTCCGAGTCAAAACACCTTGAAGAAATTGCCAATAGCGGCCCGCTCGGTTCAGTGCGCCTCTAAGGAAATTTATAGACTGTTTTCTTCGACCCCCTGGCTCCCCCGTAAACTATTGGGGCTGCGAAGCTGTCGTAGGTCCCCCGCGCCCCCCTGCCTGCGTGGACAGAGGGGGCCCCCCAAGTTCTTTCCAATTTTCTTTTGGTTCGAAAAATTTTTGTCATTCCCTGTGAGCACGCAGGGGCCACGGGGACGTCGAATGAAGAACTGCAGCCTTCACGGCAAAGCTTCCTCACCCTCTACATACGTCGGGGTTCTTTCTTTACGGGAGTCCCTGCCCTCTCGCAGTGGGGGGTGCCATCGCCCGAAGCTGTGTCGCGTCGGGGGTCATTCGAATGCGACGCCCGTCCCGCTGGCACCTTGCGGCGTAATGGACTTAGCCGGCACTAATTCCTAAAAGCCAGTGTCGCTTCAATACCGGGATAACAATCGCAGTACGGTGCGAAGAAGATAGCGAAAATCGCGGACTGCTGCAGACCCATAACTCTCGGCTCTAACGAGCGTACGACCGTGGTGCTATTAGGGGGAGAAGGAAACACGTCGCCCGGAAACTTATCACTGCCGGTCGTTTGGTCCGACAAGGATGCACCTTCCGTGTAGATAAAGTGGCTTTACGTTTACGGTGCGTTGCTTTAGTTAACGTATGCGCGTACAGCGGTCACTGTAATGTGCTGGGTCAAGCCATAGGCCGACGATTTGTTACCGAGATGGCGTCACGACATTTGGCAGGACTGCGGACATGCATCGTGAAAGCGTGCTTGTTTTGATGACTCATGCGAGAGGTCACGCAAACTCACCGTAGTAATGTACACAAGCATATGCAGTGATGCAGACAAAATCCTGCATCCGCAGCATTGAGAGCAGACACTACGTAGGGCCATTAGTGTCCATAAAAAGTTATTCGCATTTTGTACCAATTACCCATTATTAATTTAGAAAACCTGGCAGCCGTCCACGGTTCAGGCCGGCAGCTGTAGAGCGAATTGAATTGCCCGTCCTTTTGCAATGGCTTCGACCATGTTTGTCCGCTAGAATAAAGCTAGTTCCTCATAACACAGAAAACTCCAAATTGTGTCAAACCACAGTTTTATAACGATTGAGTTTTAAGTACCACACATTCAATTGTTTACGATACCCAAATCACCACAGCGGTGTTCTACATCAAAGTTGAGGTGGTCTACAGCCTTGTAATGTTCAACTTCAGCGTTTCTTCCGTTTTCCTGAGGTCACTCCAATCGTTAATCCTCTACTAAACCTGATGAGACCATGTACAAGAGCCGCCCTTATAAGCTTCATTTTTGTTTAGCAGTCACAAAGCACAGAAAGTCCCCCAAGATACCCTTTTAATTATTTGCAGAGTACAGCAGTGAGCGTAAGCCCTTATCTCTATTTAAACTAAGTGAGTTTACTAATTAGTATGACTGCACAGTGACAAGACGTGCAAAAACAAAAATCACAAAAAGAGAAACACGAGACAATTGCAGGACTAACTGAAATGTTCATCCGACATAATGCTTCTTTTATGTCAGTTGTGCTAGTGTAACTTCTTTCAACACTCGGAAACCTTGTTAAAACTGACTTTTTCTTTTAGTTTGCACATATATGTGCACCATTTCAGTTGTTAGCTAAAAAATTGTCTCGGATGTCTCTCGTCTTAGTTTGCGTTCATGCTGGTATCACATTTTCCCTTTCCAAGAATTGCCTCGTCAAAAAACATGATGGTGGAGTTGCAGAGCCTGTAACAGCTAGGCCATTGAGAAAAATTTGCCCGCCATTGCGAATGAACATGCATGACACGTGCCTGTCACACGCGAGCCTCCCTGTAGTCCCATCCTTCTTATTTAGCCTTTGCTTCTCCAAATGTAGTCACGTCGTATTTGTGCCATTATCACAAACTTCACTCTTACAGATGTAAAACTGCTCCCTAAAGGCACACTTCACGTTCCAAGATCCACGACAGACTCGTTAACCAAACGCATAGGAATATTTGACTGAAACTGTTGCGAGACGCTCCTTTTGCAGTGCATTCCCGCAACCCCTGGATCTCCAATTACACGAGACCAACTGCCAACAACAAAACCAACCACTTTATGAAAAGTTTCTAAGTAAACCGAGCTGATGCATTGATTCCAGCAGAGCCTGGCACCACTTGCCTTTGTTTCACCACCTTCATGGTCAACTATTCTGCATTTTTCAGATTCCCACTCAATTTTCACTACCCCATGAAGCTACATCCAGAGATAGCTTAGCTCGCTACAGATCACTCTGCCTACTATTTCTGTGTAACAACCACTGCTCGCACAAGTAGCAAAGCCATCGCTTGACATTTTACCTCGGTAAAACACACTATGGCAACATCATTATCTACTCAAAGATCAAACTTTTACTGACTGCCTCAAGTAAAGCAAAGTTATTTACTGCTAACCGAAAATTTTTCCTCTACACACACTTTTGACACCGTCTACTAATATGTTGCCCTTCCAACTGTTGTTACGCGACTTGCCTTGGTCCACTGCAGCCAAGGTCTCATAGCTAAGTGCAAGGTTGCTAGTTCTAAACTGTTTTCTTGCAGAGGCAAAAAACCAGGTGCACACGTCCCAGGTCATCTAACTTTATCCTAAGTCCTTCACTCTGGCAACGCCTGCAGCCAGGCACGAATCGGTTCAGTAAATTATGAAGTCCCCACATGCAATTTAGCGGACAAAGAGTATTAATGTTATTGTACCTTGCAACTCCGTCTCGTAGCTGAGATCATAAAAAATTCAGCTACGTTTATTAACAAGACTTGCCTTTAAAAAAAATTCTGCTGCTTACTGGGTACAGCGGGTGAGAGAAGGCATCACTCAGAGTGCCTTTTAGCTACTGTTAAAATAAAATAAAACCCTATGTAGAACAGCATCCCTGTCTGCCCCAGCTTACTTGGGAACCGTCCCAGGGATGCACTGCTTGAAGGGCTATTTCTTCTATAAACACAATAGCTTTGAAGGCAAGCTAGACTAGACAGAAAATTGCTGCCCGAAGTAAATAAACTGGCAGAACACATGACTGGATGTAACTACTTTTCGACATTTTATTAACAAAAAAATGACCACTTCGCACAGCGTGTACAAGTACTACGGGCCACTTCACAGTCATAAATTGGTCGCAAGATCAGCACAATCATAGGTCAACAATTATAACATTTGTTCTCACAACAACAAATTGATGTGCCGGGCGACAATAGGTGGCGCAACAGGCAATACACATTTGAGAAAACATTGCATGCCCCGAGCCGAGCACGACGGACAACAAAAATATTCCTGCACGCTCGGCGCAGTAAAATCTGGCATGCCATCAACGAAAAACGAGAAAAATTTGGGCGAATGTTCAAAGTAACACAACATGAGCTGTTAATCCATCTACAGCCCGGATGACACTTCACATGTGCGTAACGTGTATGCCAAACTACATGCACAGGCAGGGCCGTAGCCAGAAATTTTTTCAGAGAGGGTTATGGGTTGTCGGAAGGTAGTAGTTCTGCCGAAAGGAACACTAAGCCTCGCTTAAGCGTTGTCTGGAAAACATTTCGGAGGGGTTCAAACCCCAGAACCCCCCCTCCTCTGGCTACGTCCCTGCGCACAAGCATTTATAACACACTTGAACTAAAACAGGGTGACTTCAAAACGTGGCAAGCCGATACTTCTAACACAATATAATTCGCGACGCGCATGCCTTGCACTGAGACAATGTCAAAAACGGAAGTTAACATTCTTCTCGTTTAACAGTTCATTACACTATACAGTGATTAGAGTAAATAGGTGTCATGTGCAGCAGACTTTTTAAGCCTGCAATGCGGAAAACATAATGCTGCGGCGAGCTGCCGTTAGCAACACCAGATTCATAATACCAAAGACGACTAGAGCTACAGCATCCGACAAACTAACGCTTTTAAAAAAATAACCACCACGGGTAAATACTATGCGTCTCAGCCAAAAAAAAAAAATTGAACGTAATGCACAATCAGACTTCATGAAAGGCAGGACTAGCTTATATAGTAATAATTAAGCAAATCCCTTTCGAGGCGGCTCGAAGTATTACAAAGCAGTGGGAGGCACTCTCAAGTTTCGTTATACTACAACAAACAATTACAAGCGCACAGTCGCGCAATTCATAATCCCATTTAAAGTTCCATTATGGGCCACTACACTACAAATTTGTGTCCGTTGGTAAGATACAAAAATAAGATATCTCCCAAAGACTATAATACTAAGTGCCAATAAACAGCTGGCCTTATCTTGTGCCAGGTGGCATTTGGTGCAGCTCGGTGGGCGCTCTGGTGCTGTCAATAATTAGAGGAATGCTTTGCAGCTGCAGAGGGCACTCCAGTCGCGTTGAGGATGGCCGATGGAATGTTGGCTTTAGTTTTGCTCGACGTCCCGAATAGTTCGGTGGCGCTGACGAAGCCTTGTTGGATCCGCGACATTTCTTGGAGGAGGTCGTAGTTGATCCGCTCGCTGACCACCGAGTCCTGCTTGTAGTCTGGGTGCGTGGTGACAAACTTGCGGATCCACGATGCTGTCGTCATGAGATCACCCGACGCCCTCTTCTGGATCAGGTTGAGGTACTGTTGAATCGTGCACTGGGTGTCAACATCGACGTCCATGCTCGAGAGGAAAGTGCGGATCAGCGGGACAAGGCCAGGAAACTCACCCGCCTTACCGTTGATGATCTCATTAATGCTCATCTTTGTGAGGTAGTTCTGGTGTTCAACCCCGGGGCTCAGGTTCGAACTGAGAATAGGAGGGCTCTGGCATGTGAGGACGTCGCTCCGGAACCAAAACTTTCCGGTTTGTGCGGCGTTTCGCTTCTGTGCGGCTTCCATGTTCTCGTCCACCTTCGAGATGGGGATGAGGAAGTTGAGCTTGTATGAAAGTATCACGCGGGTCAGCAGAACAACGAAGACAACGTAGGCTGCGTTCTCGAACTCAGTCATCTGGATTTCAGTTGGCCGGAACTCGACGCGCCAGCCTATGCTGCTGTTCGGGGGTGGCGGTTTAAAGCGCATCGAGTGCCAGTTTGTGGACTGGAGGTTCTCGAAGTGGTCGCTGTCCTCTTCGTCGCTCTGGTGCACCTTCTCACTGAAAACACTGATGGGATCCCTGATGAAGAGGTGCGCAATATGTTGGGCCAGGAGGGGGTCGATATCGGCTGACCTGAGCTTGTTGTAGATCTCCTGGTCGTACACAACCTTGACATCATTGTATTTCTCGCCCAAGCTCGAGATGTAGCACTCGATGGTGGAGTAGCGGGACTTGCGGATCACAAACTTGTTCTCCCGCAGGGGCTTCAGGCCTAGCTCTTCGTCGGTTCGGTCGTCGACTGAGCTAACAATCACGTTCCAGCGGCAGTCTCGCTCGGTGAGGTAGCCTCGAAACACTGGCGACGCCGCACTCAGGGCAAGCATGATGGGACACACAGGTGCGAGCTGGTCGTACAGAATGCGCGCCTCGTCTATATTGCACGCCTGGAATGTGACCTGGAGGCAGCAGTTCCCCATGCCGAAGCCCATCGAGTCCATGTAAACGTGGTCTGGCAGGGCTGCTTTAGCGGCTTCGCCGTCGTCGCCAAGCTTGGCGAAATCATCGACGAACGGGCTAACCGTGTTCTTGTCCTTGAAAATGGGCACATTGATCACGACTTTCTTACCCCGCCGCTCGCGAATGTTTCGCACGAGCGTCCTGAAGCGGGGGTGGCCCGGAAATGTGGCTTCGTCGGGGAAGAAAAGCGAACGCATGTTGCTGTCTTTCGGGTGAGGCTGGTACACGGGGTGCGTGAAGTTTGGACATCCCAGGCGAGGGAAAGTTGTGAGGCATAGCAGTTCCTCGCCCGGTTTCAAATGCGCGATCACTTCGCGTCGTCGCTCTTTCATATTCGCCTCGACGACGTTGAAATGAGAGATCAGGCTGCCGTAAGGCTGACCCGGCGTTCCTTCGATCATGTACGCTCCAAACTCGGGTCGCCAAAGCGATTTAACGTTAACTGGATCGCGGCGCTCTTTCTCCTGAAGAATTGGCAAGAGATCGTTCGCTCTGAGGCTCACCTGTGCGGTTTTCTTGTCGTGGTCGAAGTATACAATCATGTACTCCACTTCGTCGCCCCACTTCAAGCAGTCGTTCTCGCGGTCTTTCAGGCGGTGGTAGAGGTTGATGAACTGCGTGGCGGCATGCTCACGTACGTGATTTGCTAATTTCTTCGTTTCCGGCCATGAGAGCGGCGATCCTTCGCTTAATAACCCCATTCCGCTATCAATCGCACGAGCTTTTGCTGTCAGCCGCCTCCCGATCCGGCAAGTTGCACTACTCAGCAAAAGCGCATGCGCGGAGAGCGCTCGCAGCGCCAAAAGCGGCATTTCTCAGTTTCGGTTTCAGTTTCGACCTATTTTGTGCCGTCTGGATTTTGTGTTGCGGTGTTTTGTCATTTAAAATTCCCAAAAGATGACGCGTTTGAGAACATTAAAAGTTTTTAGCCCTCCCGTTATATCTCTCCTGCGCACGACTTACTGCTAAAGCTGTTTCCTAAAAAAAAAAAAAAAAATGGAAGCGCACAAACCTGCGACTTCGACGGACTGATACCGGCTGTGATTGTACGGAGTTGCAACAGTTCTGTAGAAAGGCCTCTGATATGTTATCAATATGAAAAGACAAGGAACTCTGCTGCACAAGAGATAGAATTGACATGCACTGACACACTCATTTGCCATTTGACCTTTTCTTTTTTCTCGCTTATGCCGACGACGTTCTGAGATTTGCTTTTTGGTGCGCACATTCCCTGCAATGCGCATGTATTTATATGATGTACTAAGAGTTCTTTATCGATGCTCTACACGGAATGTAGGAAGAAAAAAAAAACAAGTATGGGGTTCATGGCTGCTTGCACTGGATGGTTATTGACCGTAGCTTGCTGCACTCGGCGAGTTTTATCTGAGGCTAACAGCTTTTGTTTAAATTTTAAAGCCTCTCGTGAAATGTATTTTCCACTAATTTTCGTTTATGTCGCGAAAAAAAATTCAAGCGGAATTAATCTGGGATGACTGCCTTTAAACGCAAAGCATTCGTTATATTGAGATAATTCCTCCCTATTGCTTGCATTACATATCCACATGCACTCCGTGAGGACCTCTGTTCTTCCAAGATTGATTGATTGTGGGGTTTAACGCGCCGGCGCAACGCAGGCGATGAGGCGCGCCGCAGTGGAGGGCCCCGGATTAATTTTGACCACCTGGGGATCTTAAACGTGAGCCGAAATCTCGAACACACAGGCATTTTTTGCTTTTCGCCTCCATCAGAAAAGCGGCCACCGCGGCCGGGAATCGAACTCGCGACCTCGTGCTCAGCAGCGTAACGCCTTAGCCACTGAGCCACCGCGGAGGGTTATTCTTCCAAGGAGGAAACATTTAAAGCGAGTGGTGCGAACCCGAGCATTGTGAGTGTGTGTGTGTGTGTGTGTGTGATTAAAAAATGGGAAGACGTACCCTCCGCTTTACTAACTATGAAAAATCGAGAGCTGGGGATTCTGAAGGGCCAGTACGAAACATTGTGCTAGTTGGAAGAGAGGGAGAAAATGAACATTTATGCGAGCAAATGGTGGTGGTGTACTGATTTTTAAGTAAGGTTGACAAAAACCGGCATCCCCAGGAGGTCCCTCTTAACCGCGTTTTAGGAATGGAAATTAATTGCGAAGGGATAGTGGGAACCAAGCAGTTATCATGTTTTTTTTTAATCTAATAAGCTTTAGAAAAACAGTCTGACGCAATGAGCATCAACGTGGTCTTCGAAGTTTGTTGTAAGGTTACGTCATAGCACATAACACCCTTACAGGGTCAACCATTTTTATTCCTTTTCTTCGACCTTCCTCCGAACGCTCAAAATCAGTAACCTTCCTTAAGATAGCGTTAGTTGCATCTTATCTTTATCTTAAAATAAGAAACAAAAATACGAAAAATCTTCAAGGAGCGACCGTCTTAGTTTTTCCTTGCCCTATAAGCCGGCCCTGCTGCGGGGGATTTCATACGTCCAACTTTTGAAGTTTCGTAATCGCAGGGCCTGTTTTTTTTATTATTAAACCGTCAATGTGTCCAGTTAATCGATTAAAAACTTTCTCAGGACAAAAAACCTCTGTCAAATCGCCCTTTTGCTCCAGCGGGCGTTGAAATGATACTCTCCGAGCTAGTCAGCAGCGGTTATTGGGAAAACCGAACTAAGCGCTGTTGCGCGCAGTTGGCCAACCACAGGAGATGGCGCAAGCGACACGTGTAGCCTCGGCGGGCGTTAGTTATCGCTACGTCGTTGAAACTGCTTACATATCGTAATTACTGCTCAGCGTCGCGCCGGCGCTCGGCTTCGTACCCTGAGCAAAGGGCGTGCCTCGATTGCCAACGCTTGCGCAGCGCTTAATTTCCGCGTGGCGAAATAGCTCGAAAAAGCCGACGCTTTAGCTCGAAGCAAATAAGGTCTTGCATCCTCCAAGAGCGTCACTAGACACACACACAAAAGAAATCAACGAAGGAAACGGGGGAAGTTTGACCTTGAAATGTGAAGTAACCTGCGTAAACTCCGCTTTTCCGCATTTCGCATCAGCGTCGGCGACTCGCATACCATCCCTCTTCCGTGAACAATGAATTAAGAATAAACACTAATGGCAGTACTGATTGATCGATTTACAGACCGATCGATCAATTGATTGATTGATTGATTGATTGATTGATTGATTGATTGATTGATTGATTGATTGATTGATTGATTGATTGATTGACATTTCGCAATTGCGTTATAAGAAAAGAAGTGAATATTAAATACTAAAATGGTGGTGCTAATAACTGATTGATTGGTCACGGCCACCCCCATTACTGATGAATAACAGAAAGAATTATATTGACGATTAATAACATGATTGATTGATTGATTGATTGATTGATTGATTGATTGATTGATTGATTGATTGATTGATTGATTGATTGATTGATTGATTGATTGATTGATTATCCATGATGTCCGGAATTACTGCCTTCCGAGAAACGGTGGAGTGTCCAAAATAGTCATCTGGTCGTCCACGGCTTGGTAGAATCATTTGTTTCGGACCTAGCTATTCTAAGTATTCATGTGGTTCAATAGGATGTGCGGGAACTTATTGGTGGGGCGGAAACAAAGCGTGTTCTTCTCTTCCCTGCCGGAACACCTGTTACACGTGATGCAATTAGTAGTGGCAGCGCAGTGAGCAGGTGCAACTCATAGAAGAAAATCATGATCCATGTAACAGGTGCACTGAATGAATTAAAAACAAAATCATTTAAACTTGAATGCAATTGGTGACCGGGCTTTACAGACGGGGGATTTCAATTTGCCTCGCATCGATTGGACAAGCTTTTAGATTTTTTAGCGCGGCCATTTGGATGAAGCCATGCTTGGTATATGTCTCAGTTTTGACCATTAACAAGGCAGGTTGAGGGCTGCACAAGAACTCGGGGTAGCTTGGAGCTCTTTGCCCTTAGTCGGCCTTGCGCCATAAAAACTCAGTCATCATCATCAGCAGCAGCACTCTGCCGATCCTCGATAATTTCTTCGGCGGTGGAGGGTATAATCCTCAAGCAAGCACTGAGATATTCCTACAATTTCCGATCATCGTGCTGTGTTATTAACTGCAAGTGGCACTGCTCTAGTCGCGCAGTCACGCATATTTTCACTCAGCCGAATTTTAATCGCACGGATGATAGTGCAATTATAGACTAGTTTTTATTCGAAATTTATGCGTTCTCGAATAATTGAAGTGATATACAGAATCCATGGGACCGGTGTGAGGACATTGCAAACAAATGCATCCCATATTTTGTGCGCTGAATAACTAAAGATCCTAACTAAAGATAAAGAAAAGAAAGAATAACTAAAGATAAAGAAATCCATGGGTTTTCAAGGTGAAACTTAGGTAAGAAGGGAAATACAGCGACTAAAAACAAAACAAATTTTGAATTTAATGCATTTAGAACAAATTTGTGGACTTCTTCTAAAGCTAATAAATAAAATTCATAAAGCAGCGTTGTTAAATCGAGATTTTACCAAATTTGTTTTCTTATGCGCCTCCAGAGAAATATTCTCCTGTTTCGAGACAATATGGCGTTTTCTGGCGTTGATGATGGTATTATCACTCAAGGCAGCGTTAAATTTTCAAATGCTTTAATGGTCAGTTCAATTAGGTCCTTTCTTGAGACAAGCTTATTATGGCTCTTCGAAACAATTTCCCTGTTGTTAGTGAACAAGTATACTGAAGATGCTTCTGAACGTTGATATTAGAAAATATTCTGTGATATATATATTGCTCCTAACGCAAGTTAATGAAGTACGCTGAATGCATGCCGAATATCTCCAAGTTTTTTTTTTTATAAAGTCGCGGAGCCAAGGTCAAGTACTGTACGAGTTGAGAACTGTTAGTCAAGCCATTCAATAAATCAGAAAGTGAGCACAGTATTAAAAATTACCGTCTTATCTCGCAAACTTAAAGCATTTCTAAGCTTCTCGTACACATTATCTATAACAGGAACATTTTTATATTTCTAGACGAGCATGGACATAACATCTTACCACGACAGCAGCAAAGGACCAGAAAGGAGTTTTCAACGACACATTTGGAATCAATGGTCCACTACCACTTCTGTAGATAAATAAATAATAAAAGACAGTGGCACAATATCTGGCGAACTTTTTAAATGATTTTTATAATCTTTCGTGCGTTAAGTAGTATATAAATTAGAGAAATTCTCAGGAATAATCAAATTATGAAATGGATATCAGCCTATTCGAGCAAGTGGCAGCAATCTGTTGTTTTTAAACATCCTTCTTGTAAAACTTACCTTGACTCTGCTGTTCCCCAGGGGTCAGTGCTGGGCCCCTTTCCCTTTATTTTGTTCATTAACAAGGTAGTAAGTGATACTTCTCTAAAAAAATGAAGGAAGCTCACACTAACACGTAAGGCTTGAAAATAGCGAAGCTGTACGCCACCTTCACTACCATCACGACAGTTTAACTCCACGATTGCAGCCGATTTGCTCCTTCTTCGCTGCCCTAACGATCTTTACCCATCATTGTTGCTATAAGCGTGAACTTCTTTCATTTTTTTTTGGAAGTTATGATCATTAGACATCACCTTGGAAGGCCGTACGCTATGACGTGTCTTTCTTGTTTCGAGCACGTGTTTCCGCGATTACGGCGAACGCTGTTTTTTTTTGCCAATCTTGGTCAATCTCCCTAGGTGGATAGGCTTGGCTTGACAAACGTGCGCCGGGGACGCTGGGCGGTTCTCCCGAGGCACACACACACACGAGCGCTCGGCATTTCGTTTTTCGTTTTTTAACTGCCTGGCGGTCGCCGTAAGGCACGCGCTCACGTGCGCGCTCGGAATTTTCTTGGTATTTTTAACTGCGGACAGAAAAAAAAAATACGATTTTCTCAACAGCTTGGCTGTTAAAAGAAGACTTGATGCAGGTGGTTGCGTCATTTACTGTGAAAAAGAATTTCCAAATGACTTATTTTTGTTAAATGGTTAGCTAAACAAGATTGCTTGTTGTTGTGAAGCCTGACAAATGTCAATCAATGTTGACGAAAGCAAACGGTATACATGTCCACTAGGACCACTACTAAACAAATTGAATCTTCAATTCTCCCTAACGATGCCCTATTCTCTGAGGTAGATTTCTATAAACACCTTGGGGCCGTGGATAACAAGCGACCTTAATTGGACAAAGAATATTGACATCGTAGCTTCTAAGGCTAATCAGAAACTATTCTTCCTACGAAGAGCTTTGAAACCGTCCGTTTGCCTCATCATCATCATCATCACCAGCCTATCTACCTACGCCCACTGCAGGGCAAAGGCCTCTCCCATTATTCTCCAATTACCTCGGTCCTGTGCCGAGGACCGAGGATCTGCACAGGACCGTTTGCCTACTTGTGCACAAATCTATAATGCTTCCAATACTTCATTACGCTGCTTTTTTATAGGAACCCGTTCACTCAAAGTATCGTTTTAGTTTGGAAAGAATTAAAAAAAAAGCCGTTGGCATTGTTACCGCCCACTGCGGGCGTACCCCACTTACACAACTATCACTGAAACCAAGATTTGACTATTTCGTTCAAAATATATATATATTTAATGAATGAATAATATAATGCAGCTATTGGAAATATAATTTTCTTTTCTACAGGCTAGGCCATAGAGAGCGCTCTGATAGTATATTATCTTTGTTCTGTACCCGCAATAATTTCTTCAAATATCCTTCAAATATTCCTCCCCCCCCCAACCCGAACACTGAAGTATTCACCCAAATAATCATGGACACTAGGCAACCTTTAGCATCCTTTGCTGCTAGCCTATAGATTAAGAAGCAAAAGAAAGAAAAAAAGATTCACGCTTGCGGAGTGTGGCGTGGAGTTTGTGTGTGTGTGTGTGTGTGTGTGTGAGTTGAGAGAGAGAGAGAGAGAGAGAGAGAGAGAGAGAGAGAGAGAGAGAGAGAGAGAGAGAGAGAGAGAGAGAGAGAGAGAGAGAGAGAGAGAGAGAGAGATTTGGCGGGAACTATTTGAAATAGAGGTATGAGAGGTCATATTTTATGATCATCGGATGCGAAGAAAAACGAATTTTGGAAGGGTGTTGTACCTTGAAAGCACGCACTCATCTTTCTTCTTTTAAAAAAAATGTGTTACACTGCCAGAGTGTGTTAGAAGTAAAACATATGGTCCTTGATAACTGATCGAGGTTCCACTACAGGCCACCGGGTGACAGCCGCCGCTTTTTATTATGGCGGCAAGTGTCCGGAAAGAATCTTGCGAGCCTCACGGATCTCTTCATTCATTTCAGTGTACCATACCAAATCGAATGAGACTCGTGAAGCAACATTGTCACGCTGCCACCATGAGACATGCGCGTCGGCCGAGACCGCTTCGGTTAACGATGCCGCACAAGTACGTCGTCGCAAACGCTGGGAAAAGAAGAATTAGAGAGATAAAAAAAAACATACCAGCAAAACGCTAAGCACCGCGAAGCCTTGACGAAGACAAACACACAGAAAAAATGAACTAACATAATATTGTTGCAAGTAGATACAAAGGGACGACAACAACAAACAGTAGAAATTAACCGTGCAAGACGGTTTTGCGAGAATAATTCGGTTCTGTTCTCCTCTGGCTGTGTGTGTGTGCTGCATCTGAGAGCGCTTCTTCGGTTCTTTCTGTGTATACTTCTTGAGACCCCCTCGTGCCTTCTTGTCGGTTCCCAGCGACCTGCTTCACGGACGTTCCTATTGATGAGGAACCTCGTTCAAGGCTCCAACTTCCACCATATCCACAACCCCTCCTCCTCCTCCCAATCCCTCGATCCCATTCTTGTTCCAATCAGCATAAATACCTCCACTCTACGTCGCACCGGCTCTTCCTCATCCCACTAACCGAGGTCGCGTCGTCTCCAAGCGCTATAGCTGTCACATTTCGGGGCAGTGGAGGCGCAGCCGACCGCTGAAGTGCCCAAAGAACAACAGCTTCGCGTCCAGCGCGGCTTCCCACAAAAAGGTCCTGTCGTGTCGTTCGTTACATTGCAGTGTTCGGCGGCATATATATATTCGCTATCCGCTGCACGTCGTCTTGCGTTGCGCGTCTGCTTACTGTTCCTCCGGAGGCGACGTGTTGTTTCTGCGACGGTCTTTTCTTTCTCCCTTGCTAACTCCGTCCTGCGCATGCAACCGGTAGTGGTGAAATGGACGTTTATGTTCTCTTTGTCTCGTTCGATCTCGCTTCGGTTTTGCTACTCTCTTTTCTTGCTTGTTTGCACGAACACGACCACGCGTCTCTTAACTCCTCGGCATCGGCTCTGCCGCGGTGCCTAACGAGGTCTGATGGATGCGGCGTTTGCCGGTTTTGTTTTGTTTCTCTTCTGTTTCTATCCGGCGCGTCGCTTCGGATTTTGTCGCGCGTGCGCAGTTCTTTCTTTACCGTGCTCCCATTTGTGAGGCTGCTTGGATCTGAGCTTCAGTCCGGCTCAATCAGTGGTCACGCATCTTTCGAAGAACGGAGTTACGCGGTGGCGATGAAAAACGGCCGACTTTCCGCTTCAAGTTCTCCAATATCAACAAACAAGCAAGGAAACAGACAGACAGACAGACAGAACAGACAGACAGACAGACAGACAGACAGACAGACAGACAGACAGACCAGACGAATAAACGAACGAAGGAACAAACACACCAACAGACAGACAGGCAGACAGACAGATACACCAACAAGCAAACAAGCAAGCAAGCAAGCAAGCAAGCAACGAAATAAAGAAACAAACACACCAACAGACAGACGGACAGACAGACAGACAGACAGACAGACAGACAGACAGACAGACAGACAGACAGACAGAGAAACAAAGAAGCAAGCAAACAAGCATACAAAGAAACCGACAAACAAACAGACAGACAGACAGACAGACAGACAGACAGACAGACAGACAGACAGACAGACAGACAGACAGACAGACAGACAGACAGACAGACAGACAGACAGACAGACGAGTAAACGGACAAAGGAATGAACATACCAGCAGGCAAATAAACAAACAAAAAAGCAGACAAACAAACAAACAACGAAACTAAGAAACAAACACACCAACAGACAGACAGGCTGACGATTAAAAGAACGAACGAGTACGAACGAGTACGAACGGCAAACAAAACTAGCGTCAAAAAGTAAGCGAAATAACAGGGTGCCACTATTCCGCATGTGATGAGGGCTGCATACTCGCTATGAAAGCAGGTTGATACCGTCGCGGTAAAGTTATGGGAGTCGCGTCGCCACACGCCAGTCAATCCATCATTACGATAGAAGGGAAGCGAGTGTGTATAGGATGGGGTCCGCAACGTATAGCGTCCGTGGACGCAAATGGCCGTACATTTCAAACGCTCGTTCAGTTTTTTGCAGAGATTTGGGAAGGGGCGAAGTACGCTTTCTTTCGTCACATCACGTTCGGGCCGTATTCTGTACTTCACCTGTCAAAACTCCATTCCGAAGAACTAGTTTATCATAAATTTCGTTTGACCACCACGCGTGACGGGTGTACACATTGCTGTATTGTGCGTCACATTGGACTGAGGAACGCCTGTTTGCAACGGCCACAACTGGAGGCCTTCAATCACGAAGCAACACTCCATTCATTTGGCACTTGCACCGAAGTTTATCCCGGAACATGATGAAATTGAGAGCAGGGTCCCCACTTATTACGCTGGAACACTTTTCCTTGCACCCAGGCACGCATCTAGTTTATGATAGAAAGTTCGTTTCGTGCGAGATAGTAAACAGCCCCAGTCCCAACCGGAAACAGCTAGTGCACGGCGCGACTCACACCGTAAGGCGTTCCTTCGATGCTTGAAAGGGACAGCGAGGGTAAAATACAACCTTGTTCAATCGAAACGAACTAGCCACTAACAACCCGCTCAGCTTCATTCCTGCAGCCGCAAAATGTTTTTTTTTTTTTCTTAAAGGAGTACTGACACCAAATTTATGTTCCTCATTATTTATTTTATTAATGCTTAACGGCCTGGCGAACCCGAAACAGCACTTTAGATACTTGAGCGCACGATAATTAATTACATATTAAACAGCCTGAAAATCGTCCATTTTGGTTTCCCGCGCTTCCAGCCCGGAGGGCGCGTGTGACAGAATCACGGAATGACCTCACAGTTTTGTGTGGATGCTGAAACCCCAAAATCGGGAAGAGGCGTTGTTTCGACCGCCTCGCCGCCGGTGCTTGGCGGATGAGCTGCCTGAAGACGCTCACTGCGGCGAAAATTTGATGACAGCTTTCGATAAAAGACCTGATGGCGGCTTCCGTTGCGATTCTGAGCTTTATTATCGGCTCCTTTTCCTCGTGTGGAACTTAATTTTTGGCAGTATCTTTCCGGGCAGCGCTCATGCTTGTAGCTCTAGCTGCTTGTATCACTTCATGAACGCGGCAGCGCCCAATCGCCGCTCGCCGGGCCGCACGCGTGAAGTGACGTCACAAGTTTCTGAAGAGCGTTGGAAGCAGACGGCTACGTCACTTCTTTTCCCTCTCACAGATTGATGTCACGTTGATGTCCATTGGCTGCGCACCGCTCCGCGAATTGTTCCGTCGGCGCGATAAATCAGATCTCATTGAATTATGTTCCACGCGTCGCAGGCTGCTCATATTTCAGCCAGGGTATTCTGTTGAGCAAAGGAAGCGAACTGTGTAATAATATTACACCAAAAATTAGTGTCAGTACCCCTTTCACAACAACAACAAAAAAAAACGCAAGAAATGTTAAAAAACTGAAATTCCGCGCTACGCGACGTCAGCAAGGACGCAAAAGACGGAAATATAAAAAAAGTGTGTCAGAAGAACGTTAGCAGGAAAGTGATTCGATCAAACGAAACTAGGGGCCACGCTGCAACCGCTCAATTACGTTTCTTGGTGGTGGCTTGGATCGTCGGCCACCGGTCGTGTAAACAAGAAATGTGACGTCACTAGAAGACGTCACAGGTTCTAGTTTACACATGAACCTTTGACGTCGCCACTGCTTCCTAGATCAGGAAATAAGCTAGTCTCGAAGATAGCACAGTTCACATAGAGGAAAACAAATTGATTTGTGCTGGCCACGTAATTAGGCGGAATGACAACCAGTGGACCACCAGGGTAGCCGGAGTAACCGGGGTAACCGGGGTTCCAGGGTAGCCGGGGTAACCGGGGTAACCAGGGATATCGAGAGAGGGGTTAGAGAAGGGGGAGGCCATTAACTCGATGAAGGGACGAAATAAGGAAATTTGGAGGCAAAGGAATGCACTCGGGCAGAGAGAGAGAGAGAGAGAGAGAGAGAGAGAGAGAGAGAGAGAGAGAGAGAGAGAGAGAGAGAGAGAGAGAGAGAGAGAGAGAGAGAGAGAGAGAACTATCTTTAATAAAGTTTGGCGATGTTAGTTGGCTAAAATGCCTGACTTGCTATGCCAGTTGATGACGTGATGAAGACGATGGCGATGATGATGTTGAAGAACTTGATGCGCGCAGAGAGGTTGGGTTATTTATAGAGACTGGTATAGATAGACCTGTGTACTGCAGGTACGCTATCAGAGCTTTTGTAGCCCGTAAAGCACGTTTAGGACATGCCCATATATGGTCCTAAAACGTCCTTTAGTTTAATGTCCACGAAAGCGGCAGTCCTGAAGACACTGCGAGGGAAACAACTCGCCAGTCGTCTTCCCACCACCACACTGGCGCCTCTCCAGAGAGGACGCTACAACTTGGCGGCTAAAACGAATACCTATCCCATCCCACCGCTCCACCTCATCTTCCCCACCCAACATCTTCCCTTGTGCTCACTGTCCCCAGTCTGGCACCCTCTACATATACTGTGGGAGTGCCAACGAACTCCAGATTGCCCCCCCTTTCCAACCCACTTCGAGCAGTGGAGCTTCCTGGCCAGCCCGGACCCGATATCCAGCTTAAGTTGGTGACCCGAGCACGGACGGCCAGCCGAAGTCAAGGCATCCCGGACTAGGGACGTTTCCACAGGGAAAGCCCACACATCACTGCTGAGGAAAAAATCTCTCTCTCTTTGTGCGCAATAAATCGAGCACATTCACAGAGTTGTAGGGTTTCTCGCACACCGTAGTGTGGGCACAGTGGCGACGTATAGTTCGTTTCATCTTAAAGAGGAAATGGCGGGTGTATGCGACATTCAACCGCATGCGATGTAGAATTGCTTATACCATCATTTGGAAGTCTGCAGTCTGCAGTCTGGAATTCGCAGTCTGGATCAATGGAAAATAGCGGCGCGTAATGACTGGATACGTCATACCAGGTTGCTCGCTGCATGTTCCATGCCATGGTAGATGCAAGGACAGATGCAACTTTCCTGAAGAACGGTACGGATATTGCCGATGCGCGACTCGGGCAGCCCGGGACAGGAGTGTTTGGAGGTCAAAGGGAGGAAAGCCTTCGTCCTCCAGTGGACTTCGATAGGCTGTTGACGATGGTTCGTTCAAACTTGCGATAAGTTTGGTGCTATTTTTATTGGAACAAAGCAATCTCTTTAATGAACCAAACCTGTGTTTTGCCTTCGTGGCTTCTTTACGCTCTGAATCAAAGCCTTTGCCGGCAGCTCCAATGGCCGACCCGCTCTCGAAGCACTTGAAACATGCGAGCGGGGACAGCCGCGCAATACTCGCGGCTATCTGCCACTCGAGACCACTCGCGCACCCCTCCGCGACCACGGCCAGTACTCGCGTGGGGGTAAAGGAGCTAACGTACAACCGTGGCATTTTACGCTCAGGCCGCATTATGTTTATCTTCATTCACGTACAAAAAAGTGCGTCCGCGTAGTACTTGGAATCTTCTCGCCGTGCAAGCCGAAGGCGCTGATGCGTACTCGATCTTGCGATACGTGCTTTGTCGATGCCGACAGTGACGAATCCTTATCTGCCGACGGTGACAGCTAAGTCTTCGAAACCACGGTCCCTGCATTGCCAACACGACTCTTGTGTCTCGTATATATGCTCCTTGGAAAAACGGAGTTCGCTGCAAGATGTTGCGTATTTCGAAAATGGTTTTCCAGATATCGTTGATAGGTCATGCGTACTACCCTGTCCGCACTCTGTGTACACAGTTCAGTCTGCGCGCGCACGTAAAAAACGCAAACACACAAAGACGCATGCGCACGCACGCACACACACATACACGCACGCACCAACACATGCAGAGAGAGAGAGGGAGAGAGAGAGAGAACGACGGCTTCAACAAGCTGCCGTGGTAATTAGTGCCATAGTCAAACAAACGGCCCTCCCTGGCGTCGTTCTATGCTGCCTATACCCCTCCCCCCCGTTTCCTCAATCACCGAGCAGAGTGCACACTATTAGTATGCAAATGCATTTCAGCGAGTTAGCATATTAACCGGGGGTCCTCAGTCATCCTGAAAGGAAAAGAAAAAAAAAAGGAAAGAATAAAATGGCGAGGGAGACGATCGTGCCCGAAGCCAGAGAAGCAAAGGATGAGGCTTCCGGCAGTGAAAGAAGAGACAAGCCGGCCCTCTAATAAAGTGAAGCTCGCTCTGTAACCACCGTGACCTCGCTTTCCGAGTGTGCACGGTGCGGGGCGATGAAAGAAATGAGAAAGAAAGAAGAGGAAGAAGGAACGAGGAGAGAACGAAGGAAGAAGGGACGAGGGGCGAAGAGAATGGAAGAAGAAATAAAGTAGCGCTCGTTCCGGCCGAGCGGCACGATCGACGGCTGGCTCGTTATGCATTTGAAGAACAGCTTTCAGCGATGCGGCCCCTCCGAGACGGAGATGCCACGCTTTTCAACAAAGTGGGAACAAGCGCGCGGCCGGCCCTCCGCTGCTGGCCGGTGCATCATGCGCCGCTCCTGCCTCCTGGCGGCTAGCCCCGTAATTAAAGGGTAGTGCGCCGCCGAACGGTCCTTCCGACTGTTGCACTATTCGCGGGGAGGTAGGAGCGTGGCCAGAGGGAGTGGCGGTGCGCGAGTGCGCGCACAAGTGTGGGTGAGTGGTTTAGATAGAAAAAAGTAAATCGAAGCAGAGCCAAAGTGGTTTTCTTAATGGACGTAAACGGACAACACCACTTGGTAAATGTCGGACAAACAAGAATTTTGTTAGAGTACCGTAGTTGTTTTGGTAAAAACAAAACGAAACATGCTTTCTTAGCTAATGGAGGGAGCATGACTCTTGTTGTCCAATATGTTTTAGTTTATATTTTAGTTCGAATTTAGTTTGAAGGTAATGAAAGAGGCGTTGGTTCACCCCGTGACTTTGAAGTAACTCTTCTGCCTAACTGTGAAG
This sequence comes from Haemaphysalis longicornis, assembly GCA_013339765.2. NCBI lineage: Eukaryota > Metazoa > Arthropoda > Arachnida > Ixodida > Ixodidae > Haemaphysalis > Haemaphysalis longicornis. The sequence continues at coordinate 43,412,232 of CM023456.1, forward strand.
CACCTCCCACTCGGGTGTTCCCCAGTATTGGCTGCTGCTAAATGCCCTTTCACAGACGCATGTTGTATGCTCGCCGCAACACTCGTCTCGTACATTTCAAACAAACCGTTTGCGTAAGCATTGCTTAAGAATAATATGAGCATTTTTCAAACGATAATCGCGCTTGTATTATAGGTTAAAAAACTTGCAGTGTTAAAGGGCTGTAAAAGAATTAGAGGGTCGTTCCATGAGTGCCCCCCTTATATTCACGCGAGCGTATATTCTCGCATTTCCACCGTCATTGCTTACCTAATTATTCTCTTATCGATTATCCGATCTTGCCATTTGTCTATTATTTTTGTATAGCGCTCTTGCGGGGAAAGCGCCTCTTTGATATGAACGGTAGCAGACGACGCTGTTCGAACGCTCGCATCTGTAGCGTTGCTAACCGACTATCCCGGGTGTTGCCTAGTAACGAGTTTCTTGCTCGCGCTGCATTCTATCCCTCTATAGCCTTTATTGAGAGGCTACGACGGAACGACGTTTACCAGCAAAGGCGCGCGCCATCGGAAAATGAAAACGCTTCGTTTCAAGCGAACTTCTTACAATCGCAGCAAACACCCGCGACGCGATTCTTCAGAATGAGGACATACATGCTCACTGGTAAAAAAAAAAAAAATCCCGTACAACCACCCCACATTAATGCGACGTACAGCTGTCGACGTACATCCGGGAAATGATTTGTGCGGCTCGTTGTAAAGGCGAGGCTGTAAAAACAAGAAAGAAGAACAACCCCATCATCTGAAATGTACACAGATATGCGAGTATTGGCATGGGTCAGATGACTTTTCCGATAAACTATTATATTACTGGGTTTGCCATTTCTGGCCAATCTTCGTGCGTACGCATGTCCTGGAGGCACCCGGCCCACGACCGGTCACAGCCCGGACCACGATCAAGAAACATTTGTCCGCACTGGCTAACGCGTAGGAAGCAAAAGGGACTTCCCAACCTACCACGCCATATATTTTAATAAATACTCCCCTGCTTCACAACGTTTCTAAAACTGCAGTAAGGACCAGAATGTATCAACCCGCTCAAACACTTATACGTGATAGCGTTCCCTGGGAAAACGGACGTTATATGAATAAATTTACTAAAGTGGCTATGTGGGCCTGTTGGTTAAATAGTACCAAGGAAAGACAGCGCAGCTAGGACACGGACAAAAGGACGACTTGACGCACACTTCAGTGCTCGTGTGTCAAGTCTCCCTTTTGTCCGTGTCCCAGCTGCGCTGCCTTTTCTTCTTGAATAAATTTGCGTACCGACTTTACTTTAATTGAGTCTACAAAGCAAGCGTGGCATAAACAGCCGCGTCGGGGTCGCCGCACAACTCCTCGCAAATAGGCAGCTTCCCCTCCATGCTCGTTGGTAGTACACTCGAGTGCCCAGTCTCGGAAAGCGAGCGTAATTGCAACGCCGAGCAGGGGAAGAGGAGGACCGCGAAGACACCGAGGAGGATGAGGAGGAGGAGAGAGAGCATCCCAAATTGTAGCGCAAAGGAGGGGGGGGGGGGGGGGTGACGGGGGACGCAGCGGCGTGTTTGCTTAACCTACGTCGTGACCGGTCTTTTCGCGGACTCTCAACAGGGCGGTGGTGGACTCTACCTGGGAAGTCCGGCCGGAATTCCACCCCCTCTCTCTCACCACACCCCCTCTCCGCGCGGCCGGTCTCTTTCGTTGACTTTTAAATTTTTATTGCCCGCTTTTCGCTACTCCCGCAGCCTTGCTGTCCGGACCGACGGTGATATTCCATCATCTGCTCATTGGAAACATCCGTGGGTTACACGTTGATGGCTGCGTAGAGTGCATGCATAAGGGAGGAAGGGCTTGTCTGCCGAGCGTGCGCTTCTTGTTTCTTGGTGTAGATGCTCGCGTCTTCGGGGCATCCGTACTAATAGACGGGTGGCATGCCGCCGCTGGACGGCACGCATTAGGGCGAGGCCGCGCATCTGTTTGGGATCAGCACACGATCTGGCCGGATTACGTGCGTCCGCCTTGTAACTCCGAGATGAAAGGGCGCGGTTAGGCCTAACGGGCGGTTAGGCCTAACGGGCGGGTGAGGACAGTTCGGTATAAAATAAAGTGATGGCAAACACCTAAAGGGACCATGACGACACACCAAAAATCCACAAGTTTGGTTTTAATTACTTTGCGTTTAGGGCCTAACGGGCGGTTAGGCCTAACGGGCGGGTGAGGACAGTTGGTAAAATAAAGTGATGGCAGCATCCTAAAGGGACCATGACGACAAAAATACAAGTTTGGTTAATTACGTTGCTTTTAGGCCTAACCACGTGATTAGGCCTGACGGGCGGGTGAGGACAGTTGGTAAAATAAAGTGATGGCAATATCCTAAAGGAACCATGACTTCAAAAATACAATTTTGGTTAATTATATTGCTTTTCCCGATAACAATGATACCGAATTTTCTCGCTTCAAACAAACATTCTAGGTACTACAGATAATGCAAAAGAAGCAGGGGCGACACACCAGCCACCACTATCTGGCAAACTATCTATGACGTCACAGAATTTTTTTGTGCGTTTTGGGGGCCACCGACAAAAGCCGTCGCCAAGAAGCCTGATTGGGTGATTGAAGTGGGGCTTCTGGTTCGGCTCCCTCATACCACTTGAATGCCAGCGTGCAGTTAAAGGAGCCATGAAGAGAAAATACAACTTCGGTTTAATTTGAAAGAACTAGGATTCAGTATCTCACTCAGCTCCATTACAGCCACAAAATATGCTTTTTAAACAAAAAAGCAAGAAGTATGTAAAAACCTTTCAAATTTTGCGCCACAGTGACGTGTTATGAGCAAGAATGACGTCATACGGGCCAACAATAAAACATAATTTTCAGTGCGTTAACTGCACGTTAGCATTCAAGTGATTGCGGTCCAAATGGAACTAGAGGCCCCATTACAGGACGTCCAGTCATTGTGTCGTCGCGACAGGTCAGTTAGGCGGCCTACCAATCGCACAAACAAGGTTCCGTGACGTCATAGAAAAGTGCGGGAAATTGGCTAGGGGGTTCGCGACTGCATCACACGTTTTGTTTAATATCTCCGTTATTTGTTCGAAGATTGCGATGATATTGGTATCATTGTATCCGGGACTAAGCAGTCTTTCTAATAAGCCCAACTTGTATTTTGTCTTCGTGGCTCCTTTAAGGCAGTGGTAATTGTGTCTTTAGTGTTGGCCCATATTACGTCACTGCAGCCCGTATTGCGTCACTGTAGAGCAAAATTTGAAAGCTGTTCAATATTTCTTGCGTCTATTTTTAGTTAAGAAAGTCAGGCAAGCCTGCACTCACTGCGCAAGACTTGAATGGCGAGAGAGAGAGAAAGGGGAGGAGAGAGAGGGAGGAGGGAGGGAAGAGAGAAAGAGAGCAAATTTTTTTATGAGCGTTGCTCAGAAGATGATATGGAAGTGGTTCCCTGTTGACGGGAATCAATGCGACATCTTGACCACGGCCGTCCTCTGGACGAGGATGAGCTGGTCCGGAAGGGAGGGGCTAGACGGTTGTTGGTGAGAATTCCGCGGCCGGCCCATGTTGTGAACTGCGCAGACGCTGCCGCGTGCGTGGGGTCTTCCGCGTTGCCGAGCGCATGCGCGCAACGACACAAAGACGAACGAACGAGAAGCTTCCTCTATGACGTGTCTTTCTCGTTCCGAGCAAGTGTTGCCACGATTACGGCGAACGTTCTATGTTTCTTTTCTTCTTTTTTTTGCCAAAGGCACTGTGTGAGCCGGACACTCGGCGGTCGCCACGAGGCGCGTGCTCACGAGCGCTCGGCATTTTCTTGGTATTTTTCCTGCACCGGTGAACTTACGGCCGGTAACAACAGCTCCGCTGTTAAAATGTCTTTCGCGGCTCTTTTGCGTGGAGAGAGAGAGAGAGAGAGAGAGAGAGAGAGAGAGAAGAAAAGAGAGAGAGAGAGAGAGAGGAGAGAGAGAAGAGAGGAAGAGAGAGAGAGAGAGAGAGAGTAAATGTTTATTGAAAAGGAGAAGAGGTCGGCCTGAGAAATTGATCTTGGGCCTGCTACTTCCCTCTGGGGGGAGGGTACTGAGGACAGAAAGAGAAAGGAATGAATATGGAAGGTATGGGAAATGACAATGGAAGCGACAAATGAACTATGTACAAGCAGTAAAACCAATAAACGTCTCACGTACAACGGGGCGCTGAATCAGATGACTGTATACAGTTCACTTTTTAGCACATGACTATCATCCATGCTTGAGGGGTTAAGGGGTGGATGTGCCAACCGGGGGCGTGCTGGAGGTTCCGGCGGTGGCGAGAGAGCAAAACGAGCTTCGGCGGGTGCTGTCTCGGGGGCTGGTCAAGTGGTGACGGGCGCGGCCGCGAAGTTCAACACAAATTTGAACAGCAGATCAACAGATGGCTTTACTGGGCTTTCACCTTCACAATCTTAAAAAGTTCCTCCCCGAAATTTTTCACTGACCAGCTGTGCATGGACATTAGAATTTCGCTGAGCGCGTGGAGCGTGCTCGTGCATGCCCGGAGCGACCGTGGCTGTGCTCGTGCCTCTACAGAAAGACACCGGGAAAAGCGTCGTTCCGGGAGCCCTTCAAGTAGAAGTGGCCACCGGGAGTTGGGTCAGCCACGAACACCGGTGGCTCTGGGGCCCACCGCTCCAGGGGGAGGCCGTCGGAGGGAACTTGTCATTGCTGACATTTCCCCCTCCCCCATTGCTTATTTCCAAAATGAGAAAGAACTCTGTACGTTACCGCAAGTGAATTACGTTTTAAAATGGATAGTTATGTTACTGCAAGGGAATTACTTTTTGAAGGGGATAGTTCTTTACGAAAGAGACGGGGGGTTCCAGCTGCCTAGGGGGTGGGGGGGCGGAAGTGCTCTTTCAAAGTCCATACTGCTTTCAAATAGAAGCTTTTTATGCTTCGCTTGCGCCGTAGAACGCAAGACCAAAACGCACTGCAGGAAAGCCAAGTTTACACAATGGATTTCCCCAAAGGGCGCATGATGATCATCATGACGACGACGACGATGATGGTGAAACACGTAGCGCCTCAAGAAAAAATCCCCGCACCTCCCCGAGGGGGATTTTGAGGATGCAGAAATGCATTGGGTGCACCGATGAGTGTGATGCGATTAATGGCGAAGAGAGAGGCGAGAGTGTGAGCGTAATCATTTATTTTTTTCTTTTCCCACACCCGTCATTTCCGCTTCGTTATAGAGAAGCGTCTTCGAGACCGCGTTGAACGCAACCGCCAACTGCAGAGGATCGTTCACGTCAAAGTCGTCGGGAATCGTTTCGAACTCACCGTCAGCATCATCGACGTCGTCTTCCTGCGGTTCCTCTCGTTCGCCGCCGTCATCGAAGTGATCGAGCCGACTCCAATCGACCCGAACGTTGATGGCGCGATACAGCGGGGTGTGTTCCAGGTGCTTGAGCCAAGCCAGGATGTTGCCGCGCTTCACCAACCCGCGCTTGTACGTTGCCGGACTCATCAGCCTCCGCTTGATGTGAACGTCGAACGCAACGTCCTCGGGTACCATGCGAGGAAGGCACCGCACAACCTTCGATACGTCGATGGGCACGTTCACCGCCTGTCCCTTGATTCCGAACTGCCCGTTGCCTCGAGTCAGCCGCCTGACGCTCATGAAGGGGAGTCGAGGCGCGATGAGCCGCTCTTCGACCGGGTTCAGATCGGGTAGATGCGCCGGCCGAGGAGGATAACGGTAGCCAAAACTCACGCAGCCCTCCTCTTCGCAGCTTTGTCTTCTCCTTCTTCTTCTTCAGCGGTTCCCCTACGGGAAGATGACGATGGTGGTTGAACGCGAAGCTATCTCGTAATGGATTGTTTGGTTGGCCAATCCCTAGGGGCATCATGCCACAATCATCATCAGACGCGCTGCGCACGCCGGCCAAGGGACGCACGACAACCCCCGACTATAATGCATTTCTGCATAAAAAATTACACCATCTTCCCGTAGGGGAACCCTGAGTAGTATGCGAAGCAGCCATGTGGTCGACTGAAGTTCCCATTAGTTTTCAGTTCGTCGTTTCAAAGCCTCTCAAAGCTCCCGCTTCCTGACCGATCCCCCCATTGGCCAATCCCACGAAGATAGGAACAAGTAAAACAATGCCTAACCTTCTCTGCTGGACAAAAGGCCCCTAATACTGGCCCCTCCTGAACATCATTGTGTAGACAGGACTAGTATATTTCTTCGGATAGCTTGGATTTGGGATAGTTTGTAACGGTACTTGTCCGGTTGGGTCCATGTCCTTGTCAGTTTTTCGTTCCACACGAAGTCATAGTACATTTCATTTAGTTTATGCCGGATGCCGTTCTTGCAGAATTAAAAAAAAAAAAACTTTTGTTTTGCCGCTGGCTGCGTAGAGAGTTAGTAGAGTGGTCTTCCGGATGGTCGCTGTACTATCTACATGATTGTCCTGTGTAGTCATGTGTTGCTTTTTGTAATTACGTCGAAGTCCGGAAATAAAAAGTGATTATGTCGAAGTCCGACAATAATGCATGAAGCCATTGCCATATGAGCTTTGCTTAAAGCATGCCCCTCGGGTGGGAGCCGAACCCAGGCCATTCGGAATACGCGTCAGAAGCCGAAACAGGCTACCGGGGAAGCTTTTCTCTTTTTTAAGACATTCAGTGAAATGTGATTGTATTCCACGTTTCGGGATGGCGGCTTTGGGGTGTTAAGTTTACTCACTCACTCACTCACCACATCATCCACTCACATCACTCACTCACTCACTCACTCACTACTCACTCACTCACTCACTCACTCCATCCTCACACTCACTCACTCACTCACTCACCTCACTCACTCACTCACTCCCTCACTCACTCCACTCACTCACTCCAACACTCACTCACTCACTCACTCACTCACTCACTCACTCACTCACTCACTCACTCACTCACTCACTCACTCACTCACTCACAAGTGAAAGAAGCATAGCCGTGTAGCCACAAGTATGCTGTGAATGATAGTAACTTAGAAGTCGCATTACGCGTCTATACATTTTTCTCCCGAACATACGCATTGAGGTCATATCTCACCTCACTCCATTTCACTCGTTGACGTACCTTAATTGGTATGCCTTTTTGTTATAATGACTTGGAATGTACGACAAGTCTCTCACGTCTACTTTTTTGGTCAGACTGTAATGACAGTGGCTAAGAATATCTAAACAATTCAATACAACGAATCCATTTTGCCGATCTGGCTGTCAGGCATGTTAATGCTGCCTCTCACGTCATCGATCTCGCGAAATGACCGGGACTGGTTGCAGGAGCACAAGCACGGACTGGATCACAAAGAGCCTCTTCCATAACCCGTAGAACAGGAGTACACTTCATCACGACGGCACCGGGCTTATTAAGGCGTAAGCCTTAAATGCCTCATCAAACGCGAAAAGGGACCTTCGTCGTCGTCGTCATCCGTCAACACCAATAATACCAAAATAGCCGCCGCTGTAAAGAGGAAATGTGGGTTCGCGTGGGATTTGAACTCAGGTCTCAGAGCAAAACTAAGTGCGTTACCACTGCGCTGACTTGGCACCTTAAAGGAGTACTGACACCAAAATTGTATGTTCCTTTTTTATTTATTTTATGAATGTTTTATGAATGTTGCTTGAATATTTACTTGAATGAATGATATTTTATGAATGTACGAAACAACACTTTAAATACTTGAGCGCGCGATAATTAATTACGTTGAATGGCCTGAAAATCGTCCGTTCTGGTTTTCCGCGCTTCAAGTCCGGAGAGCGCGTGTGCCAGAATCAGGGAATGACCACACCATTTTGTGCGGGCGTCAAAACACCGACAAAATCCGGAGGAGGCGTTGTTTCAACCACACCGCCGCCGGAGCTGAGCGGATGAGCCGCCTGAAAGCGCTAGGCATAGCATTACGGCGAAAATTTGATGACCGCTTTAAATAAAAGACCTTATAGCGGCTACTGTTGCGATTCTGGGCTTTATTATCGGCTTTTCCCGCGTGTGGAACTTTATTTTTGGTAAGAGTGTCTTTCTGGGCCGTGGTTATGCCTGTAGCTCTGGCTGCGTGTATCACTTTGTTAAGGCGCCAGCGCCCAATCGTCAGCTCGTCCGGGCAGCGAGCGTGAAGTGACGTCGCGGGGTTTCCGACGGTCCGTCCACTTCTATTGCCGCTCACGATGTCACGCTGATGTCCATTGGCTGCGCCACGCTCCGCGAGATAAATCAGATCAAATTGAAGTTTGTTCCACGCGTCGCAGGCCGCTCATATTTCAGCCAGGGTATTCTGTTGTGTAAAGGAAGCGAACCGTGTAATAATATTAACACCAAAAATTGGTGTCAGTACCCCTTTAAAGTGACGGAACAGGAATTATACTAGGGTACAAGTTAAGCAATAGCTCATGCGGTGTATCACTCCGCCGAAGCGACGGACCCGGAATATCAACACGGGCAAGCACAATTTTGATTCTTTATCACACCTACTTTTTTTGTCGTCGCTGCAGGAATTTATGTGTGCGAAATCACGGAAACGACTCGTGTCACGTTCAAAATAATCGCAGTAAGCACTTTTTGCGCCGCGCCGAGTAACAGCCGGCTGCGGCGATCAGGAGCAGGGGCAACTTCAGTTTATCATCAATCAAAAATTCTTGATTGATGAGGAGGCGCAACAATTGGAAGGAGAGCTGGCATTGGCGCATATTAACCGATCGATTAGTGAGATGTTTAAAGAACTAGAGTAAGTGAGGCCCACAAACTACAGCGTCACAGAATGCTGCCGAAAGGGAAATAAATTTGAGCAACCTTGATCGGAAAAACTAACGTGAAACCTGGGGAGGGACGAAGCATGCAGTGTATAAGTGTATTCTTGGCGCCTTGGAGTTTTTGCCAACGGAGATGAAAACCGTTGGGGGGTAGAGGTATACAGCTTTGGTGTAAACGGTTCTTTGACGCACGAAGCTCTCTAGTGCGAGGCGTAACGAGTGTCCCGGTGTTTTTTAGTACGCGTTACGAGCGCCCCAGCGTGAGGCGTAAACGACCTTCCCGGGGTTTTAGTACCGTGACTACACGAAACGATGATTACGACGATGACGGACGACGACAGGAGAATCCAACAGCTCCAACCCCTAAGGAGGCTTCGCCCTTAAAAAGCAGAGCAAAAGGTTCTACCTAAACAGCAGTGGGCCCTGGATTAAATACCAATGCAACTGATAAACGTGCTGGACCAAAAAGTATGGCATCGTTTATGAGGGCAATAGATAAGGTGATACAAACCAAGCAAATACCGGAGGATTGGCTATAGAAAGTAGGATGAATTTAATATATAGAGGCAGAGGCAACAAAGCCAGGATTGATTCATGCAGACCACTCACAGTAACATCAGTTTTGTACAGATTCGTATCGCAGGCGATAAAATCCGAAATTCAAGCATGGATGGAAGAAAATGAAATCCTTGGGGAACAGCAGAATGGATTTAGACAAGACAGGTGATTTAACGATAATTTGTTCGTGATAACGCAATGCATTGAAATTGCGAAAGCTCAGAATATACCATTATAGATTACGTTCTTGGACATTAAAAACGCATATGACAACGTAAACAGAGAACTGCTGTGGAGAATGCTGAAACGCGAGGGATTAGATGGCGAGTTAATACAGTTTCTTATAGCAATCTATAAAGACAATAGCGCGCACCTTACATGGGAAGGACAGAAATGCGCCCAGCAGGCCAACAGCCATCGATGACTGAAACAGGGATGCCCTTTGAGCCCTATACTGTTTATGCTTTACATGGCAGGGTTAGAAAAGAAACTGGAAGAAAGTCAAGTAGGGTTCACCCTATAGCGCATATGCTGCAAGGCGATGTAGTACAATAGAGCATTCGGGAAAGGTTATACGCAGACGACCTTGTACTTTTAGCTGATAACCAGACCAATATTGAACGGCTCGTAAATATTAGCGGCCAGGAAGCCACCGACCTCGGGTTAAATTTTCGCAGAAGAAATCAGGAATAATGGTTTTTCGTGACACTACCACCAAACGCAGTGTCTATCCAGCATGGGGAATTGTCCAGAGTGAAGAAAAATTTTGAAGGTGGATTAGATGGGAGTAATACTTATTAAGAACTATAAAGAAAAGGTGCACCTTACATGGAAGGACAGAAATGCTCGTAGGCAAGCATCATACTGAAGAGGGAGCCTTGAGCCAATACTGGTTCCGCTTTACATCAGTTGGAAAGAACTGGTAAAATGAGAGGCTTACCTGCCGGAATGCTGAAGGGATTTTACAATAACTCGGAGGTTAGTCTTTACGACCTGCCTTTACGTGCAACCGACTATATGCGGCCCAAAATAAGCGGCAGGAGCCCGTGCCTTTCAGCGCAATGAAGATGCGGGAAATTGGCCTCGGCTTGATCCCCGTCTTTTTGCTTGACTCAATGGCTTTGGAAAGTCCGCCGGGTATTTTTAAAATTTGCGCCGTCTGGGTCGGAGGGACAATCACTTAATGACGTGCCACCGGTTGGCCGCAACTTTTACATAACAGCTGATTGGGCATTGGGTATTCGCGGGGAAAACATGTGGTGTAGCGCTGCCGGTAGACGTAACCGACGCCTCAGCCTTCTGAAGATACGTTCCCTCTTGAGGCCCAGCGCCCTGGTGGGGGGCGGATACGCTCTTCTATCGGGATTTCTTGAGTGCTTCGCCGTAACCCCTTCTGTCTGGAGTCTCCACCCACCATGCCCACTGGGATGCCTTGAAGTGAATCATAGAACAGTAGGCCGTTTGGCCTTAGGCGCGCATGGAAAAACAACTAACGAAGCAGTGCAGAGAGATATGGGCTGGGCGTCGTTTGAAGCTCGAGAAGCACACGGTAAAATATGTTTTGAGATGAGGTTGAGAGCAATGGATCAACGTAGGTGGACAGTGAATTTTTTCACGTTATAAATGAAAAGCTTGGACATGCAGTGACGAGCTGACAATGAAATACGGAAATAACAGCGAAGAATCAAAGACAACCAAGGTTACCCCCCCCCCCCAAAAAAAAAAAAAGCACGGTAGATAGAAACGAATAAATGGAGAGAAAAAATAGGAGCTAAAATGTCGTCAGAGACGTACAGGGCAGAGAAATTCGACATCAGAAAAGAAAATATCTGCGATACTTCCCCGGGCAGTGCTTTGTATTTTGAGGCTACAGCAGGTTGCTTGAGAACTAAGAGCTTTGTGGGGAAGTATATACAAAATGATGGGGTATATCATATATGCGTAGTCTGCGGAAAAGAAACAGAAACTATGCGGCACATACTGTTAGAATGTGAGTGTATCCATCCAAATCTAAATGAAGGAAATATTCGGCTTCCAGAAGACCTAGGATTTAAGGGTAGCACAGAGGAAGTTAACTTCAAGGCTGTCGAGGCGACGAAAAGAAGATTAGAATGCTGGTGGACGAAAAGCAGAGAGGGGAATATTGCCTAGGACAGCTACCACCTGTAACAGACAAAAGGTATTTTGTGAGGGCCTTAAAAGCAGTGCTAGTATTAAACGAAGAAGAGTACAAAACATAGATATATTAGTTTTTTTTAATAAGGTGACACGTCATTACCCCATTACAGAGGGTACATCTCTAGCAATCATTCTATCAAAGGCGTAGACGGTAGACGGACGAAAAGAAGGTACGAATGCAAAGAACGAGACACAAACACGGTGTAGCGATAAAATATTTGGTAATCGCTCGTCCTTCGCCTTCAAATCCCATAAGCAGGCTTAGATTCCCGATGATTGTTTCAAAGCGGCCCTTATAACGGACAATTTCATGTTTATCCGACATCAGCGAACCCTGCGTTAGCCTATGCACCTGCGCCAAACACTGTAGTGTGCCTATTCACCGTCAAAGTAAAGAAGTGTTATAAAACCAGATTTACAGAAACCCGAGCGGTCACACGAGGTCTTCCGGAATTTATCCCACTTACTGCAATTACGACTATATAAGGTCCTATTCGCGAGGCCAGCAGTGATTTAGGATGTCAGGGATCGGGTGACTCGTGCAACAGAGATCGGTGATCAGACGAGGCCCCAGAAATGGCTGCAACGTGGGGTATGATATAGATATTTCATAGCAGACTATATAAAGGACGCGTGCCTGCTAAAAATGGCATGACTTTGTCTGGTTTCTCTTCCTTCTTTTCTTGTTCTTTTTTATTGGTATCTAGTTTTTGTCTCTATTGCTGCATCTAGACCTTTTGCAGGGCAACCAAGAACCGGGACACCGCCGAATTTGTTTCACCATAATACAGATTGAAGAGCGACGTTTTGACGCGTCGACCGTTCAAACTGCCACCGACCCACCTCTACAGATCCGCTGCTTAATCACGCTGTGAGCAAAGCTCGTCGACGGGCGACGAACAGCGTGCAAATCAATCGGGAAATCCCAAATTTCACGCCTGTCTCACGAGCTTATAGCGCGCGGTCGCATCGGCTTTATTGTTGTTGCTGCCGCTGCTGTTTGCTGCCTTTCGCTCCGCCATTTGAGTTCCTGCACGCTCGAAGACGTGTAGGAAGTCGATCACTCCCAACCCCGGTGCGAGTGATCCGCAATGGGCGAGGGAACACCCCTGAGATAACAAGGCCTGCCCGTTGTATCGCCTTCACACCGATGACCGGATAATCCTTTTTTAGGCGACGAAAGCAAGAAAAGAACCATAACCGACGTAAACAATGATGTTGCGAACAGATTGAGCGGTTTTAAAACGAGAGAAATGAGGTTAGGCATCGTTACGTCGGTAGAGATTCTGAGGCTAGCAAGGCATGATGAGGGACGGACGAGAAGTGAGACCAACGGCGGTGTAGCGGAAGATTGTTATTCTCGCGCGCTTTCTGAGGGTCGCCGTCACCGTCCTGCGGCGGCGGCTGCGGGACAAGCGCGAAATGCAAGCACGTGGTGGACGTTCTCACCGGCGGCTATCAGCTCGGCTCGCCTTGATGGATGGCGAGCTTTTTTCCAGGCGCGGTCTTGCCGCACAAGGCCGAGATTTCCGAGAGTGGGCTCCCCCACCCTCTCTCTTCTCTCTGTTTTGTTATTCCTTTTTTTTTTTCGGCTATATCGCTGCTCCCTCGTTCGGCTCCTTTGGATTTTGCTGCGCGGCGTTTTGCAGGGAAGACTGCGTGGCGTGCTCTCGAATTGGATTGGTCCCCCTATCGGCCGGCCAAGCGCTCCCACAGGCAGGGTCGACTCCCTTTGAAGTCCGCCGCCACCGCGCTACCGCCTGGCTGTGCAGCGGCGATCGGACGCCGGCCGGACTCAACTCTCCTCTTCTCTCACTCAAGTGTCCCTCTCCTCCTCCTCCTCCGTGCTTTCCTTACCTCTTACCTCCTCTCCAATCGCCTTCCTCGGCACACCGTCGTCGTCCTTCGTTCGTATAACGTCCGTTTTGTGGCGTGTTTGTGTTTTGGTGCGTTCTTGTTTCGTTTTCTGGCGACTTCGCGGTGATGGAAGTTGCCCGCCTCGTCGACTTATCAATTCTCCCCCTGAGTGGGGCGCGTACGACGTTAGGGGGGAACGGAGCCCGCCATGTTGACGGCACGAAGGGATTGCGTCGCAAGCTCCTCGGCACTAAAGTGCGCGCACAGGGCGAGCTTGTTGCTCCTTTCGCCGCGCAAATTAATTTTCTCTGTTCGGTTAGAAGAAATAATGGAAGTCACGTGAGGGGTCATAGAGGCAGTGCGCACATTTTAATGAGAAAGGATTAGTTAACTGGATGAGTCGAAGGTCCGGCGTTGGGGCCAAGAGATGGCCAACAAAATGGCCGACGGATGGCACACAAAATAGATGACGGCTTAAAAAATAAATATTGCCCCCGTACATGCTTGCTTCGCCGCAAATGTCGTTGAAAGAAGACAGTCTTCTGTCGCCTTTGCCCCACTGCGGCCTTTTCTTTCTCCCCCACCGCTCTTACCCTCCACTCTGGCTCCTGTCATACCGAAGGTAATTGAGGTTTGTCCATTTCAATTCAAATTTACCGCGTTCACCGACATGGTGCGCCATCTGTTGGAATGGCACGCGTCCTTTTCTCTCTTGGGACAGCGCGAGCCGACATCTATTGTTTTCAGTGTTTGCATTCATCTCACCTCTATCCTACACCGTTTTTTTAACGCGTAGTATGCTGGTACTCTCGGTTATGTACTTACATTTTGCTTCTAATAAGCGCCAGGTTTCCTTTGCGCTTTATCATGCCAGCAAATATCCAACATGCCAGCAGATTTAGTTGGGAATGGTCCTACTTCATCGTGCGCTTCAGCGTTACCACAATGCACAAATCAGAAACTCGGTCTGCGCTGTGCTGCTGCGCAATGCGAGCATGACATTCTACTATAAAAGAGCGGCAAGTTGGGACAGTGCTTTTTTGTTTATTGTTTATTTGATACCCACAGCGCCATAAGGCATTACAGTGGGGGGAATACAACATGATTACAAGACAGAACACAAGCTCAATTTGCAGTAAGTACAGTACAGCCTAACCAGCTAGTAGCAAGTACACTCAATACACAATGTAACGCAGATTGACAAAAATGTACGAAAAATTCCAGCGGGTAACATACAGTAAAACGAAAACAAATACAATATTTATACAGCACAACAAAACACCCGTCATCAACTGAACAATTCAACAGACTCTAACAAAGGAAAAAATGAATCACTACCAACAGCGACAACGATCGCTGAAGGCAACCGATTCCACTGGAAAGCCGTTTTAGGGAAAAAAGAATTACTGAATGCTGCTGTCTTACATCGGTACTCCCGCACTTTGTAAATGTGATCGACTCGTCCAGACACGTAATGAGGCGGAAAAATGTAACTGTCACGAGGAATACAAGTTCGAGATAAGTATATATCATGGAAAAGCTTCAGATGCTGCTTAGCCCGGCGTGTGACCAACTGTTCCCATCCTAAAGTTTGCTTGCAGCGCGTCATGCTGAAGTTGTGGCTCTTAATGTTTCCCAGGACATAACGGGCGCCCATGTTTTGCACTTTTTCCAATTTATCTTTATCGAGGGCAGCGGGCGGGTCCCATACGCTACTCGCGTAATCAAGTATCGACCGTACGCGTGATTTGTACAGTAATTCCCGCATGGACTGGGGAAACTCACCCGTGTTTCGCCGCAGGAACCACAGGGATCTACACGCCTTAGCTATCGTATAATCAACATGACGGTGCCAACACAGAGTTGGTGTGAAAAATACGCCCAAATACCTGTACTCAGAGACTATTTTTAAAACCTTCTTGTTTACAGTATACGAAGGCGAAGCTTCAGCCTTCTTTCTAGAAAACGTCATACACATTGTCTTCTCCAAATTAAGTTGCATGTGCCGTTTTTCATACCACGTATTTATCATGTCCAAGTCGTCTTGAACTGCGCCCCGATCATTTTCGCAGTTTATTACTCTATAAACGATGCAGTCATCTGCAAACATTCTCATCGATGATTGTGCGTCCAGGGTGATGTCATTAATATACATTAAAAACAATAATGGGCCCAGTACTGATCCCTGAGGGGACCCCGGACGTCACATTGGTAGTGGATGACTGTTCACCGTTCACGACGACGTACTGCTGCCTTGAATTTAAGTATTCTGCTATCCAGTTAATAACTTGCGGGTTAATTTTGTATTGGGTCATTTTCTGCAAGAATAAATTATGGGGCACCAAATCAAACGCTTTTCTGAAATCCAAAAAACATGCAGTCGATACTGGTTCGGTTGTCCAACGCGCATGCTACCTCATGAGTAAATTCAATTAACTGGGTAACACAGGAATTGTCCTTGCGAAAGCCATGTTGACGTTCATTTAACAAGGAATTGGCTTCTAAGTGCTTCATTATGGACGAGTATAAGACATGCTCTAAAATTTTGCAGCAAACGGCTGTTAACGATATAGGACGATAATTTGAAACAATTTTTCGTGGTCCCGATTTGTGAATAGGTACAACAGCAGCCAATTTCCAATAACTAGGTAAAGAACAATCGCGTAAAGATTTTCAAAGATTATTACTAAATACCGGGACACTATGCGCGCACAGGATTTCAAGAGAGGGTTAGGCAGTCCGTCAGGTCCAGAAGCTTTTGATACATCTAGGCGTTTTATCAGGGTTTCAACTCCTTGGCTATAAAATACAATATCGTCCATCTGAGACTCGCCCGGAGAAGGTACAGATAAACGGTACGCGTTTTTTTGCGTACCTGAGACGGAAAATCAGAGCTAAAATACCAATTAAAGCTTTCAGCTTTTTCAGCAGCACTTTCAATGACGACACCATTCTGTTGCAGAGCAGGGATTGAAACAGAGTCCTTTTTCTTTCCTTTCACATAGTTCCATAGGTCTTTTTTATTTTTCTGAAGTCGTGATTGAAATTACTGAAAATAAGCAGATTTCGCAGCTGTCGTAGCACCTTTTAATTGAGACGCAATTTCCTTAAGCTCACGAAAATTTTGAATGGACGGATTGCGCAAATGGTTGTGATAGGCCCTTTTCCGTTTCTGTGCTAAGGCATGTAACTGTTTTGTGAACCATGGCTTGCTTCTTTGACGCCTTTTAGATAGCAACGAGGACGGCACGTGATGGTCACGTAGTTCCAAAAGCTTATCTTTGAAATTTGACCAAAGCTGCTGTACTGAAAGTGATTCTGCAAGTGTCTCGAAGACAACAAAGTAATTGTCAAGCTCGGCCCCAATTTCATCAGTATTTGCCTTCGCATAATTAAATATATGCCGGCTGTTAGTAGCAGTAGTAACTTTGATAGCTCATGTTGATTTTACAGACAACAGCATCGTGGTCACTAATTCCTGGCATGACTACCGTGGACAGAACTTTATCTGGTGCATTTGTGAAAAATAAATCAAGGACATGATTTTCTCTTGTGGGCTCCAAAACAGTCTGCGTAAGTGAAAATAAGTTATCAATATTGGCCATAGCAGTGTATAGCCTGCCAGTAATTCCTAAAAAGGCAGGCTGGCTATGCCAATCAAGATCTGGAAGGTTAAAATCTCCAGCGATAACAATGTAGTCAGTTTTAATTACTTCTAATTGGCTCGTAAGCTCTGATAATGTTTCGACAGAGGCCTGTATGTATGTATTTATTGCACAAAAAAAACAAGAAAGGAAGGTCCACCAACAGGCGTAAATTGTCTCGCCTAGGGGCGGACACCGGAACGCCTGCTGGTGTGGGGGAGGTGGGATAGGGAGGAAAGAGTACATAGGAATAGGGGGATAGGGTAGAGGGTTAACATAAATATATGAAACATGGGCAGGAATAACCTATATACAGCGTTGGGTGAAAGAAAAAAAAAAAAGTGGTTGAGGCCTGCGGTGGGCGGTAAAAAGAGCACACAGATAACGTTTTACCATTCCGAAGTCTTATTTGACACCACACTGCTTCGCATGTGCTTTCCCGCACTATAGTTTGACACGACGCAACGCTTTCGTCAACCAGAACAAATACGCCCCCACCACGGTTATTCCGATCTTTTCTGAAGCATACAAAGTTGGCTGGGAACACTTTACTGTCAGCTACACTCTCATCAAGCCACGACTCTGTTCCTATTACGACTAACGGTTTAACAGTTTCTAAGAGGCTACTTAGTTCATCAACCTTATTCTTAATACTGCGGCAATTGACTACAAGAAAAGATATTTTGCCGGACGGATCGCTGCATGGTCACTTGGTTCGTACGACTTCTTCAGTACTCTCATCATAAACATATTTGGTTTTGTTCAAGTAGAGGGTTTCGTTTTTTATTATAGCCTGTGTGTCATCAGTTTTGTGTTCCTGGGCGAATTTCCAAAGATGTCGCCTTATCGTTCGCCTTTGAGGCGAGAAATCTTCCGAGAGGCTGATATCAGTTCCTTTTAGATTCTTTGCACTCATCAAAAGCTCTTGTTTTTCTTTGTAAGATGCAAAGTTTGCAATCACAGGCCGATTTTTTCCCGGCATGAATTTGCCGATTCTATGCGCTCTTTCGATGAACTGTGGTGTGATTTTGAGCATGGTTGTGCATATGTTTTTGACGTGTTTTTCCGACTCTGACCACGGTTCCCGGCTATCGCTGTCTGCTATTCCGTAGAAAATAAGATTACATCGCCTACTGCTATTATACAGGTCGTCTACTTTTGACAGCAGAGACTGCATACTGCGTTCTTGATGGTCGCACAGCTTTTTACATTCATCTACTGCTGCTTCTACTTTCGGGAATCCTGCAACTGCTGCTTCCAAGGACGACATGCGCTTAGGCTTCTAGAGCAGCTTTTTGTGCTGTTTGGTTACTTTCAATGCTAATAAGCTGTTCCTTAATTTCAGTTTGCCCGTCCAAAAGTTTCTGCAGTGTTGCCTCATCAGGCCCCGGGTTAATTTCAATATCTCCGCACAACAAGAGCAAAAGTAAATAAAAACTCTATCGCCTCATCAACAGAAACCGCCGTTTTGTGCGATAATGTACAATAGAGTGCGACCTTACACAGTCATACAACACTTGGGGTGGAACCGGCAAAAGGAAAATAACGAACTTCTTGTGGTGTGGTAAGTGACTAACCTGCATGAACAGAAAAAATTGCGTGACCGGCTGATCCATCGATGTGCCGGCTCCACGCTCAGTTGTATGGTGTCATCTAGGGAACAGTGCGAAAAAGACGGGGACAAACGAAGGTCTTCTGAACCATTTTACCAGCGAAAAAACAACAACCACAACAAAAAAACAGGGACCCAGAGAGAAGCAAACAGGACAATCGCTAGTCCTGTTAGAATCGCTAGCCTTGATAGAAGGTCTTCTGCTCGGTTTGTCCCCGTGCTTTTCGCACTGATGCCAAGATGACATTCTACATCGCGCAGTGTGGCACAATGCAGATAACACGTCTCAGCCGAGTGATATGAATGTTTCTGTTATTCTCCCAAGTTGCCTTTTTGACGAGATGAATGGGTCAGCCAAGTACATTGTGGTGAATGTGGGCCACGGGGTTGCCTCGGTGCCGTGTAGCATCCAGGTGGCTCTTCCGTCTCAGATTGACGTTGAGCTCCCTTACGTCATTTCACTGAAGCCGTTTGTTAATCCTCTCATAGCCAGAAAATAGCGTTGGGTTTTACTTCAAGGGACTCTGCAACACTTACTTTCGATAAGCGCTCCCACTCTTTCTTTCGGGTGTGGAAGCACTGTGAAAGCTTTCGTTGTCGCCAGCGCAAAGCGGAACTGTGTGATTGGCTCGTCGCACCGGATGCTTCCTGCTTTGCTTTTGCGGCGATTTTTTTAAGTGGCTACCAAACGCGTTTATTGCTGGAGCTAAATGGAAGCCGTCCAATAGCCGCTACGTCGCTGTAATGACGTAACTTCAGCGGTCGAAGAACGCCAATATCGAAAAAGGGAGAAAAATCTTTTGAGCAAGTTTCATCTGATGGGCACAGTAATTTTTGACTAAGGTACTTCGTGGCTCCCTATTCTCAGTGGTGGTTATGTTTTTTAACTACGTTCTGAAAGCATTAAGAACTTAGAAAAAAATATTGAGAAATGTGTTGCAGGGTCCCTCTCAAACACTACAAGCTGCTTTCACAAAAAATATTTCACAAGCTGCTTTCACAAGCTGCTTTCACAGACGCGTTTTCACAAAAAAATATTTCAATAACCGCACCTGTCAATTTAATTGATTGATTGATTGATTGTAGGGTTTAACGCGCCGACGCAACGCAGGCGATGAGGCGCGCCGTAGTGGAGGGCTCCGGATTAATTTTGACCACCTTGGGATCTTTAACGTGCGCCGAAATCTCGTACGCACGGGCGTTTTTGCTTTTCGCCTCCATCAGAAAAGCAGCCGCCGGGAATCGAACCCGCGACCTCGTGCTCAGCAGCGCAACGCTGTCAATTTAATCGTGTCGAAGCATAACTTATGCGTGCAAGAAACTATAGCTGATGTGGCTTCACCCTTTCTTCGCCTTTTCTCAATATACTAGTATCAGACTTAAGTCCGCGTTAAAACTGCCATGAGTGTTATTTCAAATGGGCAGCAGTTCGACCGTAGCGATGTTGTATGTTGTCATGAATGTTCTTTTATAAACCTGATCCTTGTAGCACGCAGATTTAAATAATTCGCTTGAGGAACGTCAGTGCACCAAGAAAAACATTTTGTGTTGCACCGAATTACCTGTTAGAGGTGATAACACCATTAACGCAGTTTTTTCCGAAATGTGATGAGGTTTTTCTCGCATCAAGCTGCTTGAATTCGCGGACACCACCTCCTTAAAACGGTATTTGTTTTCGACAGCGTCAACTCCGTATCGGCTGAACTAACAAGACCGACGAGCCAGAGAATTCTTTCTGCCACTTTAGACCAGCATAAGTTCGTGCTCCAAGAAATGCATACATCTTTCATAGCTCGAAAGACCTGGATCCTAACGATGCCTTTCATCGGAATATAGCATTAATGAGAGGCCATCAAGGCATAGATAAGACCGGCCGCTATCAAAGAAAAATGGATAACCAATCGGAAAACTATTCCAGTCACTAAAAACCTATCTCGAGGCCTCATACCAGCCTTGCGGGTAAAAACACGTCACAGCTCATTTCCTGTAGTAATGGTAACGAGATACTTATGTCTGGCGGGGCTATCGATTTGTAATCGGTACGCCGTAAAAATATTCCACTCCAGAGATGCGAATACGCTGCACTGATTTATTTTGATACATAAAGGCAGTTACTAAAAAAAGTATCTATCTCTGAGATACTATCGCCATACGGTTCGTATGGAGGTACTGTCAGCAGTGATTTAAAAGGCACAAACTTGGCGGCTTACTAAGCGCCTTGAACGAAAATTGAGGTCAGTCAGTGCAACTGGCAGAGGAAAGAACGAGTGCATTTTTCGAGTGAGCCCTGATTGGCTGAAAGTGAAAGACCCGGATGTGAAGCAGCACAAGCAAGGCCTCCGCTCGGTGAACGCGTTGCCCTGTATGTATGGAAGCTTAACGTCCTCGAAGTTTTCGAGCTGTTTTGTACAAAGAGTTGCAATGTTTACTTTTCTTTTTTTTTCTTTGGGGGGGATTTGAGTTGTCCGAATACTTCCAGTAGCTACTCAAAAAGCGTTTTACCACTTACATTTGAGGTAGCGCAGAAGCATGTGCGTTATTGAGCTTTACTGAGTGCGAGTTTCCACGCCAGTCACATATCACATATGCAACTTCGTACTTGAACCTGGTGACTATCCCCTCCCCCCCCACTCCTTTCCTTCAAATTTAGTTGAATTATATCGAAACGCAAGGTAATATCCGTGTTGGTGTTTTACAGCTAGTTCTGATGGTGGGACTATTCATCTGCAACACGATGACAGCCAGACGCTAATAATGAGTTTTCTTTAAACGATTCAAATGAATTCCAGTTTCTGAAAGAATTAGCGTGCGGATAAGCATCAGCACACCACTGCAACGGCCCTTACGGACTTGGCAAGTGAACAACAAGAAGTCGGAGATTTCACATTTCGCTCCGACTTCAATGTCGCTCATAAGTTGTGCTTGCTGTGGACTTGTTCAGCCGAACGGACATCTGGCTGACGCCGAATGTCTCTGGTGTTGCTCAAAGGACGCCGCCTCCACCCTTTCAAGGTCCCGCGCGCGTATTGCGTTTCATGCGCATGGATCTCAGGAAGCCGCCTCCTTCACAATGCATGGAAAACAAGACAAATGGCTCTCACACAGCCAACGCGGAAGTGGACTCACGATAGCTGGGCATATCTATCTGGCCTTTATGATCTGGCCGCCACTTTGTGGTCGGAAAAGCGAACAAGAATCAGGGTGTTTACGTCGTTGGCGTCGCCGCTATTTGACATTTATAGAGTCTGAGGCAGCGTCAGAACGACATTTTGGACAGCGGTGCCAATATTCGCCCATTATACAATAGTAGATACGCGTTGGGAATTTTCTTTTAATTTTTTTCGTGTGTGTATGTATTTGTTTTTGACTCGAAAAAAAGCGATTGCTGTGTCACTGTCTGGCGCTTTGGTGTTCCCGCACAAAAAAAAAAGGGGGGGGGGGGGGGACAACAAACTAGATTTGACGATGAGATGCGACTGCATAACGTAGGTTTTCGTAAAGTATATGCCGATGTCAGCTTAGGCACGACGCTGCAGTCTCGCAAAAAGTGGGGGAAGGGTCATTTGTTACGACACGGTTGGTTGAAAGTAGGCCTAAGCTGGCAACAAAACTGCGGTGTACGATTAACGTTACTTCGCAGTGTCTTCCTTTTTAAATCGAAGCTTTAGTGTTCCCACTTATGGCGCCTGTACGCGAAAACGCCCTTCAGGAAAGCCAACTTTCTCTGACGATGATGATGAATGATTGTCGGTGAAGCGAGGAAAACAAATCAAACTTGGGTCGTCTATCCGATTGCCCTATGTTGACATGGTTGAACCAAACCTCAAGTAGTAGGTAGCGATTCGCGCCATGCACCTCAAATCCAAGCGTTACGGAGTGCACACCCGTCAGTTGCTATGGGTGTTTTAGAAAAGTGGTGCGTACCTCTAAACTTGCAGTGGGGGATTGGCTAACCAAATAATCCACCACGAGGAAGCTTCGAGTTCAACCATCGTGGTCGGTAGACGGAGGCGTGAGTGATTTTTAACGCGATAGCGTTATGAGGCTCATTTTTCGATTTCCCCGTGGCTGCTTCCGATCCGTCCACGAGTTGCGTCCACGACCACCGCCCTCCCCTCCTCGGAAAACGTCAAGAACATCTCCTCTTTCTACGCCTAGGAAGACGACCTTCCCCCGTGCTAAATTAAGAATTGCAAACTATGTGGAGAATAAACCACAAAGTATCTGCAAATAAATGCAGGCGGATATGGTCGGTGTCGAACATAATACATCATCATACTTCCACTGTCTTCAACCCAACCTACCATGTTCAAGGGCACGCTCAGGGCATAGTCATACAAACCTTACATATTGCACTTCTATCGAGATATGGGATGGGGCTTTGACGAGCATTTACCTCAAGATCAGAACGAGGGGATTGAGAGGTCAAGGAAAGAAGCTACTGTATCTGGGACCCTAGATTTAAGCTTGAACCCTTGAGCTGCCTACAATCTACTTACACCATTTTCATAAACCCCAACTCTCTCTCTCTCTCTCTCTAGCAAGAAAGCAGTAAAGCAGCCCGGCCACGATCTTACATAATAAACACTTTGAAACACACACTGAAACCTTCTCGCTTAAACTGGCCGGCACCCCTCTGGATGCCACCCTTTCATCACGCTCATGTCCTAAACCACAGAAGCACACACGGCCTCTGCCTCCTGGGCCACTGTGATTAAACACCTTTGCTTCTATAGTCTCCCTCTCTTCGCTTACTTTCAGTGCTAGTGAAAGATAGATCATAAATGCAGCAGTTCCGTTCGACAACACTCCTGGGGAGTCTATGTAACGCTATCGCGTCGTACATCTTAAGACCCAAACTTAGATTTCACTTGCAACTTTTTTTTTACAAACTTAAGGGTCAAACTCGAACGGAGATAACGAACCTACCAAGCTCCGGACAGGTCACTTTGAAACGTTCGCGCATGCAACGGTCATCAAGTAAGTTTTGCGGCCCCAGCGGCAAATGCGGCGCTTTATTGTTTCCATGAGCATGTCAACACAAGCATGCCTTTTTTTCAGCGTTCCCTGCTTGTAACATCGTTATCAAAGATTCCCGACGGCAAACATATATGCGTGAAAAAAATTTCCCATTCCTTCCTAAAGAAACTTGAAAGAAGCACGAAGGCTGAGAGTGCGTCCAATCGATCGTCAGATCTTCAAAGACGCAAATCGCAAACGAAGAAAGAAGCCATGCGACTATTTATCGTCCACTAAATGGACGCATCTATACGAGCGATCTAAATGTATACCGGTACGTGGTTTACGAGATAAAGGTATACTATTGTACTTCAAGCGTTTTCATGATCGGTGCGTGTATTGTCTTATTTAGAAGCGCTCCTTTTTCCAGATTTTCAAGTAACAGGTTTGACCCAATGGAAGCCCGGTTCCACGCACGCGCCGTGTGTCCGTATCTGAGCTTTTCGGTCGACCAATCGGTATATGGGGAAATGCATTAGTTTTTTCACAGGACGCCGTAGGTCCCACTAAGAAAGCTTCGGCTCTTAAAAAATGAGGCCAGAACAGTGTTGGCCAACGCAACGGAGTACAAAATGATTCCCGAAGAGAGTGATTCCCGAACTCACGTTCCGCAAAGGTCAAGCAGTGATGCTTCTGCACAAAGAACTTCAAAGGAAGCACGCTGAGCACACAACGGGTATTCCCGAAAATATCGAATAGATTTCGAATTAGTTTCGAAAGTTTCGAATACGTTTTGAATAATGACGACTGCTGCTGGCTGCCATGCTTGGATCACTCAACACGTCCCTTTTATTTTGGGCACCTTTTCTAGAAACCCGCTTCCCTTTAGCATTACACCCGCGAAATCTGAAATCAGGGGCTAGTTCATATTTTTTAAGCGGGCTTTATTCACCGGATCGCATAGGTTCTGATATGGCACTTATGCTACGTGACGCGTGTCTTTACCAACGGGGGAGGAATGCAGAGTTGACCGCTTGTTCCTTTACACAGTGCGTCGGGGGCCATAGCAAACCACATAAAGACAAAGCTCGTAAAAAATGTTTTGTCTTGTGCATCAGCGCATGCCCGTATAACGCTTAAGTCATCCAATTCCCTGGCTTCCATTTCGCATTGCTTTGTAAACGAACTGTTCTTTGCGATTCTTGCTTAGCCAGCAGGGGATTTCGGCTCGTCCGTTCACCGTCAGTAACTGCGTGAAGACCAGTGGCCCGAACAGCACGCGCACTATACGCACCGCGCAGCAGTAAAATGTACCCACAATGGCGCCTCCAAAAAGACCAATGCGCAAAGAAAGCTGTATGCACGCAGCCTTTCTTGCCATCTGAGCACATACAAAGGGATTTCTGCCTCGCCTCAACCATTTGCTGCGGAATTCACGCGCCCGTGCTCAAAACCACTCAGCATAGCGTTAGGTTTTAACGCCGCGTACTTAGAGGTGGGCATTCTCGATACGAATATCTTCTCTCCCTTGCCGCACACAGTGGTGCTGTTTCTTCTTTCCCGACTCGCCTTTCTGTCTCCTGACACCTGGGAATGCAGGCGCACACATAGTGAAGAACCACGGTAATGAACTGCGGCGCGCTCCTTTTTACGTGTGTGGTATGACCCGTTCTGGTGATCCAGCACAGAGGCGCGTCCACGCCTGTCACCAGCTAAGGGTCCTCAACGGAACGCTGCCCCTACGCCTGCGTCGTGTGTGCTCAGCCGACGCAGGGCTGTTGGTGCCCCGCACGTGCGCCAAGCTCCGTCTTTCCTCTTCTGTTGTCCGACTGTCAATCACCGCACTAAGTGACGACGGCTCGCAGGGCAAACACCGCCGACCCGAGGGACGGGACCGCACACCTCCACGCATCTCGAGGAGCTCTCGTCCACTGAGGGCACAGCCGTCCCCTTAGCGCGACCGGTTTCCATAGTCTTCGCAGGTGACCCCTTCCAGGATGGCACTCCTCAGTCGGTGGTCACTTGAAGAGCACGCCTCCCTTCTTCCGCGTACCAGGGAAAGATGCCACGGACAGATTGCCCGTCTTGCGCTTTACACCTCTGCCCTGGAGTTCCCGATGGTGAGGCTCCTAAAGAGTGCTCTCAAAACCCCCCCCACTTTGTTCTAGGAAGGCACGTCTCTTTACTCTGCCCTCGCGAGTGGCTGCCTTGTTCCCGGTTTCAGCGATGTGGGGGTCAACGGCATGGAACTCATTGTGTGAGGTAAAAATTCTCAGCGCCAGTCCTACAGGCTGTGTGGGCATAGAGTTCATGTCAGTCTGCAACAAAGCTAGGTGTCGGTGGTTTCGGTGCGAACGTGCAGAGAAGATTTGAGAGGAACGTTAGGGAAGTGAAGAAAGAAGTGAAAAAAAAAAAAGGGATTTAACCGGGAGACTGTTCTCTCTTTATCTGAAACTGCGTCGGGTCCAAATCTCGAAATACCGCGTTGCCTGTTCTCGTGGGGTGGGGTAGAATGCGGGGTGCATGTGAAGACGTGGGAATAAGCGATCCCAAAGGAGATCCCCCGTCAGAGAGGTCTATTTGCTTCCTGGAGAGTCTACAACTTCGTATACATCTCGGCAAAGTCTTAGAAACAAAATTACGGTAAGTGGAATTCACCAAGAGGAGAACAACGAAAAAAGAATGTCAAAAACTTGCAACGTTTCATTTGAAAATAAAATCTCAGCTTCAAACAAAGCATAGATAATGTAATGTTGTTGTAAATCCTTTGTTTACGCAGATGTCAATGCAATTCTGCGGTCTTTTCCTCTCCGTAAAGGAGAACCAACAACTGAGGTGCATTGACGGCAAAACTTTAACAACTTGTTTTCCGCATGTGAGTATAATTGTAAAGCCACGATTTAGTGCTTCGCTGTGCATGCGTTCATGCCGATGGCTATGCAGAGCAACAGCCTTGAACGATCAACGCCGGAAAGGATTCCAAAACGAGCCGTAGCATCGCATCCCAAATGTGGAGCGTATACCCTCCTCCCGTTCTTCCTTGCTTGAATGAACACCACGCGTGGTCGGTGTGAGCGCCAAGCGTGTAAATAAGGCCCGGCCAGGTGGCGCCTACGCTGTCCGGCGCTGCAAGTACCGGAAGCCTTTTCAACGAGAGGAGCTCCCCGCTCCGGATGCCCAGCTCGAGTATTTTTCGTACGCGAACGTCCAGCTCAACCATCGCTTTCCGGCGCCACTTACAGGTGTATCCACACGCGAAGGGGGTCGCTGCTAGGTGCTGGAACGGTTATACCGCATTTTCCGTCGTGTACGCAGCGGGCGCATTTCGGGACCCTGTCTTCTCTACGGATGCGGCACAAGGAGGATTTGCTTTTGGGTGGTGCTGAGCACTATATGAACGCGATACCGAACTCTAGATTAATGAAGATAACGATTGAAAGATCCGCGCCCCGTATTAGTGTAGCAATGCATCGAAATGTTGGGTACAAGTAACAAAACAAATAAATTAATTATGCAAAACTGAGCGTGTCATTTTTTTAAGAGCGCTTATTTTGCCACGGGGCATAGGT
The DNA here is from genome assembly GCA_013339765.2 of Haemaphysalis longicornis. NCBI lineage: Eukaryota > Metazoa > Arthropoda > Arachnida > Ixodida > Ixodidae > Haemaphysalis > Haemaphysalis longicornis. The sequence continues at coordinate 43,439,408 of CM023456.1, forward strand.
GAGGGGGTACGAGTTGATGATAACAAACGTTGATTAGAGGAAAATGAAAATGTTCGCTTCGCGGATGAAGTCTAGGAGGGAACGGTGATTGGGCTCATGAATTCACGCGGTGTATGCGGATGCGTCATCTACGCGGAGGCTGGTTGCCTTTCCCACGGAACCTTTGATTACTTACATGCGCAAATCACAAGGCTGCCTTAAACAAAGAACATCTGGGTCTAATTTCTGTGTAATTTTTGAATTCCCGCCCTTGTAGATTGCGTGGTGGACCTAAAGTTCGGGGAAAGGGAGGGAGGGGGGGACATTTATAGAAGACTAAGTAAGTACATGAAGAGTATGATGAAAACACTTTGTTCGAACCAAAAATTTGGGGCCAGTCCAGAGCTCAGAGTATGACGATAATGATGGCGGAACGACGGTAGCGGCGGCAACGGCGACGCAATTATGATGCTGATAAAGAGAAATCATGGCGCTTTGTTCTGTAACCTTCTGAGCTTTCGTCGAATTGCGTTGTTTGTTTCATGATGTTTGCTAACCAGCTCGTCCAAAAAATGTTTTACATGAGGTTTTACCTGCACCCGCAACGGTTATTCAGTTACGGAAGGTTTTATTTACTCAGCACGCGTCATCAAGGGCTCAAATTTTCGACGTGGCGGACATTTATGTAAGGAAGGCTGAAAGAAAGAGCTCCTGTGTGTCAATATTTCTGAGCGCGCCAAAGATCCGTAGGCGGCTTAAAGAAATTACAGGGAAGCTTATTAGGGAAGGCATATTACGCGCCTAAGTATCTTGAAATTCGAGGAGTAATTAGAGCAGCAATTTAAGTACATATAAACATAGTTCCTCCATGCCATAATTTTTCATTAAGCGCTGCTTGAAATTCGGAGAAGTAAGCGAAGAAAATCCTGTCTCTCATGTGTTAACGTGCCTGAATAAAAATACGGCCTGTGAACAGGCCGTAAGTTTCTTTTTTTATAATGAAGAATTGCTCTGAGTTATGCCAGCAATTCATTCGCGCTACCTCCGGTTCAAATTTGGTCGCATAATGCTCCAGTGTTCTCCAGTCATCGTGCAAGTGATGGTCGAATCGTATGCTGGCCAGTACCTTGTGTTGTGGCCGGAATAACCCAGGTTTGAAACCTGGTCACGTCACCATCTTTAGTAAGGAGAGAGACCAGCGGACCGTTTCCGCTTACTATATATTTGATGACAGAATGGATAGCAAACATTTCGATGACGATAAAGCACGCTCCACGAGGCAGTGGCGTCTTCTTCCTGACGTCTATTTTCCCATGTAGTGGGAAATCCGGGAACAATAAGCTTCCAGGCAGCCTGTAGGATGCAATATACCCAACAGCTACGGTGCTACCCCACGTGTACCACGATGCGAGACCAGCTTTTGCTGCCTTAGGACAAGAAGTTGCAACACCGGGGTATACTACTGTTGTACTGCTCATGCCTAGCATTCTGCAGCTAAAATAATAATGCACACCTCCGTCTTACGACGACGATGGTTGAATGCGAAGCGTTCTCGTTGCCTAATCCCACACTGCGAGTATGTTCTACTCTGGAGGGACGAACCCCCTTTCTGGAATTTTTTCAATTCCTGTAATGCCCTGGGGCAAAATGGCGCAATAATAATAAAAAAAAAAAACACTCTCGGGTGTGCACGCCGCAGGCGTAACGTTTGGGTTTGGGGTGCCCGGCGCGAATCGGTACCTGTTGCTGGCTTTCGCTTCGACTGTGTAGAAATCGAGCAATCAAATAGACGCCGGCTTCATAATGCGGGGTACCCCTGCAGGTTTGATTGCGGCGGCGGCAAGCGTTTTTTTCTCTCGCTTCACCTGACGATCATTCATCATTATCGTCAGAGAAAGTTGGCTTTCCAGAAGGGCGTTTTCACGTTACAGATGCGATCAGTAAGAACACTAAAGCGTTGCTTTAAAAGGAGCCACCGTCAAAGGATAAACAAACAGTACGCACGTGGACAATTTCGCACTTGTCCCCGTATTGGTTGAAATAATTCCTCGCTTCCTTGTACACTAACGTAGGAAGAGCCCACGCATCACGCCTGTTATACGCTAGAATTGATGGCCGTCCTATTCATGGCAACCGCTTTCTCACGCCTAGGATTCGCCCGAGTGAACTCTTTTGTACGCGCTTTTTTCGCTCCTTTTGGACTTGATGACCGTCGCGAAGTCGAGAAAAAAAAGGGGGAAGAGGGCTTGCTTATAAGGTGGTTCCCAGGAATATTACTACCGCCCGCATTCTGACTCTTCAATGAAAATAAAAAAAAAAGAGAAAAAGGAGCGAGAGAGAGAACGTCCAGGGCGCTCCAGCACAGTGTGAGGCTGAGTGGACGAGGCCCGCGAAAAAGGGTCTTGCAACAGCTGAAGAGTAAAAAAAAGAAGAGGAAAGGTACGAGGCAAGGCCCTGTGGGCCGCCGCGACAGGAGTAGCGCTGCTGTTTGCCCTCACGTCAGCGAATCAATGGCCGGCCCCCGCGAAGAGGAACGAACCGATTCGAAGCGTTTACTCGTGCATGAAAGCAGGCGGCATTCAAATGAATGGCGCAGTGGGACTCGAAAACGAACCGAAAAATACCACACGCAAGTACGAATCCAGCGCGACTGGAAAGAGTGGGGGAGGAGGGAGCCAAACTAGTAGAAAACGAACACCTGAGAAAGGAGATTCTAAGAGGGGGAGAGGGGAAATGCAGTTTTGAAGAGTATGAAGGCGCTCTCTTTGTTGGCGCGGCTGTGAGCCGCGTGAGGCCTTGACGGCCGGCTCGTATTTCGATCGAAGCTTCCAGGGAGGGCAAAAAAAAAAAAAAGCGGCTAAGTAGAAGCTGGCGGGAGTAGTTTGATGTATTCAATAAAGTGCGGGACTTGCTCCCTATGTTCAATTTCATTTCCGCCCTTTATGCTGCGTTTTTTTCTCTCCATTTGTGCCCGGAAAGCTTTGCCAGGACGCCGTTTAGTCTCCTGTCTCTCGCGATATATATATATGTATGTATGTGTGTGCGTGTGTGTGTGTGTGTGCGCGTGTGTGTGTGTGTGTGTGTGTGTGTGTGTGTGTGTGTGTGTGTGTGTGTGTGTGTTCATGTGAGGGTGCACATACGTACACAAACAGACAAATGAATGAAGGGGATACGCAATGTGTTAGTAGTGCGAATGTCTGTTGGGGTCGGCAGGCCGTTTGAGCTCTGCATTACGCTCCGGGAGAGTGGGGCTTGGTAACGAGAACAATGGCGATTATGTAAATACGGGGGAAAACTAGCTGTGCGACTTAGGGACATGGGCGCACGCACTCAGATCACGCACTAAGTGCTGAGTCACTGCAAGATGGGGAAAAGGAACGGACGAAAGCGCGGGAGCGGACGGAGTTTGCGGAAAAGGGAGGGGGCCTCGGCTTTGATGTTTTCGGCGCCACGTTTGAATCCGGCCGGCTGCCTGGGTGTTATAGCACAAACCAGTTCGACAACAATGGTCTCGCGGTCGTGTGCTCGGTTTGATAAGCCGTCTGTAACCGCCGACTGCTTTATTCGCGCCGAAACGTTTGTGCGCCAGTGCTGTACCCCCCGTCTCAGATGTGGTGCTTAGGGTTAACTTTTTTTTTGTTAAATGTTTCTGCGTGAGCATTTGCACGAGTGCGTGGATTGTGACCAGCCTACCAAACATTCGGTTCGTGCTGGGCTTGTTCGTGCTTCACGTTTTGGAGGGAACAAGGACCGCAACACAAAGGAAAGAGGAAAGAAGATAGACTTTCGGGGTGTCGGGGGGGGGGGGGGGGGGGGGGTCAGTCAGTAAAAGTTAATGTTTTATTCATGGGCGTGTTTGTTCCGCTACACGTGTAATTCTTTCTTGACTATATTATGTCCGCTTGATGTCCCTAGTATATACACTGCTGGTCGCCGGCAAAGAAAGGCCATTCGATACCGATCAGTCAAGCATGGGCTCTAATCGACATAAAAGGCGAACAAACGAAGCTGGCAAATACAAGTTCTGCGAGTGCAAGGTCGCACTGCTTTGGGTAGCATATTTAAGGTTTAATTGTTGCCGCCCTTTGAAAGCCAACTGCTTTACAGTTTGTGCATCCGCGTTGAGGATTTCAGGGCCAGTAAGCTATAGGTTTTCTGATTTCTTTGTTTTATTTTTCCTCTTTTATATTTGCATGGGGGCAGCCCATGAACGAACAAACTGAAAGAAAGGTAACCAATTCTGTTTACTTTCTCGCTACTCATTAGAAATGCACTGGTGAACACAGCATTAAAATACCCGAGAGGGAAATCCTGCTGTAAGATTAAAAACTTGAGTTCTGATTTGCTACAGGTATTTCGTTAGAAGAATTAAGTTGAAGACATGAAGTTAAACGAAGCTTGAAATTGGGTGGGAAATGCAGTCAACGTTATGAATGCACGTATCCAATAATGTTTTTCATGTTGGCGCGGTATAACTTTTGGAGCAGGAACCATGGTAAGATTAGCTTGCTGCTCGGGGGTAGCTATAAAATAAGGGTTGTTTTCGGGTTGCGGCGCCCGAAAGTTCACGAGGGAATTCATGAAAGTTGGAGCAAAGTATGATATGTTTGATAGCGGAATGAAGGTGTGGCTTCGAGCATATATGGAGCTTGGAACGTATCTCTAATATGGGTCCATAACAAGAAAAAAGTGTGTGTGTGTGTGTTGTGTGGGGGGGGGGGGGGGGAGAGAGAGAGAGAGAGAGAAAGGAGCGACGGAACTCAATCTCATCGGCCTTTTCGCACGAGTAAAAAAGGAAATCTTTACAATAAGCAACAAACAAAACCTTCTTGGTGCCTAAAAAACTTGTTGACCCTTTAAGAACTTATGGCAAGTGTTTGCAGAAACCTCTTATCTGGTTTTCGGATGCACTTCCCGAGCGCCGCTGGCTTCAGACAAGCCAACCTTGGATAATGCTGCGAGATGTCATCTCGACTGACACACCGAGCAGCTGCTTCCAGAACACTCACTTGACCTGGCAGCTGTTCTTCGAATAATTATCGCTGCTTAAATTGCCCGAGTTAAAAGGAAGCTGTATAATGGGAGAAAAGTGGCTAGTCAGGGCCACAAGTGACTGTTCCAAAAGCAGCCGTTCGCCGTATCAGCTTTGGTCACAGGTGGCGGCAATATCAGAGGCTAGCATCTGAGAACACCGAAATAATTAAGCTAGCTGCGCTGCGCTAGAAGCTTTAGGTACAATACTTCTGCAAATACTTTAAAGAAAATAGATCATTTTGTCATCATTTTTTTAACCTTACAAGAAACCTGAAACAGCACCGATAAACGCTTTCACTCTTTCTTTTGGGCCTAGAAGCATCGCGAAAAGTTATAATTATCCCCAACACAGAGCAGCACTGCGGGGTTTGTTCGTCGCAGCGATATGTCTTCCACCTACTGCTTTGCTTTGGTGCAATTCTTGGTAGCAAAACGAAAGGAAGCTGACGTCAACCGAGCGCGCAAACAATTCCAAAACCGGAAAAGAGCTCGAAATCGAAGCCAGTTTCTAGATAAGCTGATGGGCATAGAGCAGCACTTTTTTGTTCAGGTATCCATCATGAACCCCTGCCTTAGGTACTCGATGCGCTTACTAGGCACGTTCTGAAAGCAATTCAGATTTAGCGAAAAGTTGAAAAAGTGTTGCAGGGCCCTCCAAAGATACCGGTGTTCGGTTTCTTGTATAGGTGCAAAATTATTACAATTGTAACAAGCAGATTGAATTCATCTGTCATTTTTTTTAACATTCAAGGTTTATTCTTTAGTAAGAAAGTACATAATTTTGCAACAGTAAGAATGGCGAGAGAAAGTTCATACTAAGACAAAATGAAACGTTAAGGAAGCGATTTTTTTAAAAGCGCAGTGATGGTAGGAACGAGGGCATAGCTTGCTTCCTTGAAAACCACCGTCCTTGTTTCGTGCCTCCAGCAATCTGGCAGCATGCCATCGAGAAGCCTGCGTAGAGCACAATAGACTGGTCAGTTGCAATCCACGAAAAGCGTAGGGATTGAACTAGTGAACACTAAAGGTTGTTATGGGATATGAAAACAGCTACATTCATAACGATTCAAAATACCTCAAATTTTCCATCTTCTGGATAAACACAGGAATGAAGTAGGTGCCAATTTCACGCCTTTAAAGATACAACGATATAATAAAATATTTTGGAAACAGTGATATATATATATATATATATATATATATATATATATATATATATAGAGAGAGAGAGAGAGAGAGAGAGAGAGAGTGAATGAACTGATATGCAAAAGAAAAATTGAAGCCGTTCCACTCAATGTGAAAGCTGTCGGAAGTGCAGAGCAGTGATTCGCCATATTGGGCCATGGCGCTGTTATTCCGGCCACTCTCACCACCCATCACGCTCTTCTCTGCCCTGTCTCATTCCTCTCCTGATGAATTCAACGGAGAATTGTCCAACGCATTTCAAAATTCCCGCCTTCGCAGTGCTCGCGCGCCCCCTGCCTGAAACAGCGCCAGCGGGAGTTCTGTTCTTTTTGTGCTTGCTTTTCCTACCGCAGGTGCCGGTGTCGCACTGCCACTTTTTTCGCTTACTATCATAAAAAACAACCCAACGAGCGTTCCTAACAAAATGAGCACGGGCGCTGGTGGTTAATTACGTATATTTTGCCTGAAATGTACCTACAGTTTTCTTTGCGCTAAACAGCGAGGAGATGTATGACAAGCACCAGCGGTTCACGAGTTTCTAACACTTATGACTATTTAAACCACTTGGATTTCTAAGCTTCTTGGTTACGCCGCGACAACAGCCACTACGACGAAACGCCGTGGGGCTCTACTTCGGTACAGCGAGTGGGCTACGACGACAAGGCGAGCCCCTAAAGTGCTCTGCACTTAAAAGAGTGAGGTTGACCAGACAAAGATCTCCCCATGGCTGTACTCAGTGGGGAAGGAAACGTAGTAAAAAAAAGACAGAATAGAGAATGGAGTATAAAAAACGGTACAGAAATTGGGAGAGTTTTGTGATAATGTGCTCCTGCCGCCAGCACGATGCCCCGCGAGCAGAGCTTCGGGCCGCACTCCAGCGTCTCGGGCTGCCCAGCCACACCCTGATGGACCTGCATTTTCCCGACGGGCCCCAGCTCCATCTGGCGGGAAGCATTCCGACTTCTCCTGGCCTTCCTTGAGGAGACGAACCTCACACAACGGCTGTACGCCAATGCCTGAGGCCAGCCTTACGCACTCCTTATCTCTTTTTTCTCTCTCTCCCTCTTTCTCTGTCGCCATTTGTTCTCCCCTATCCCCTTTAATTCCCCCTCTCCACTTCCCCCGGACTCGGTTGTATACTGGTGAACTCCGAATGAGTTTAAAATATCCCCAGTCCACTTCTTTTCCACTTTCTGTATCAATAAAGCACTCACTCACGAGTCTTCTTCAAGTCGGCTCCACTGCATACACAGTTGCATTGCTAGAAAGACCTACTATTGTGGGAATGTATCGAAGCATGTATCGAAAGATGTATCGAAGGATGAGGGCCCCAAGCTTCGTTTCTGACATTCCCTCCCCCCTTACCCACACCAGCAGGCTTTCCGGTGCCCACTCCTAGGTGTGACAAATTCCTCCTGCTGGTGGACCTTCTTTTCCTCTTTTTCTTGACTTCATTTTTGAATTCATTCATTCATTCATAAACCAAGTCTTCCTAAAGTAGACTTCACATTTATGCACAAATGCATTGCTCGCGCATCGGGTCACGGGCTTTTTCTTTTTTTTATTCTTCCTTATCAATTGTGAAGATACCTATATAGATTTACACTATTATGACGATTACATGGGTGAAGTTGCCAATAATGCATTTATTTCGCTAGGTAAAAGGCGGCACGCTTGTTCAGCACGCAGAGTCATCGGTTCGCCAAAGTATGCTTACGCATTAATAAACTTCCAAGCATGCGCAGATGCTTCGCCCGTGCCTCTAGGGCTCCTGAAGCCTATCACATAGGCCACCATACTTTAAGAATTTAAGGAGGGCTGGGAGTGCCGTTTGGGATGACGGCGGGTATGACCAGTGTCCCAAAATTTTCACATCGTTGTGAAGACGAATTTTCAGGCTGTCTATGATATTGGAAACATGCTGCCGTGTTTCAAGCATGTAAAGTTTTTCGAATTTAGGTACCTGCCTGAAACACAGTAAGGCCCGCCCTTCCGCCCCCCCCCCCCCCCCCCCCCACACACACACACACGCACAAAAGAAGTAGGTGTTTGTAAACGCTACAGTGTCAACAAGAGGTGGCGCAAAAACGTCTATTCATATGGAGGGAAATTTTCGGTACACCTAAGGGGGTACCTGTTGAGGAGCTGTTGTGCGACGCCATTTCGGACATTTGGCACGCTGTACATAACCCACACAAAAATAAAGAAGTATGTTGAGTGCCCGAATGAGTTTCTTGCATATTGCGGCGTTTTGATAGCCTCCGTTGTGACACTATAACCAACGTCGTTGGGCAGACCCTTGAATCTGAAATAAATCATTTCATGGGCTAATTTCTATGCAGTGTGCGTAGAGCACATCGCATTCTTATTGTTTCCTTTATCCTTCTATTACAATTCACCTGATATGTTCGCGGGCGTTGTAAGTAACAGAAAATGATCGGACAAGCAGCGGAATCGAGCGACAGCGCATTGGTACAGATGGCTTAGCTTATACGAGAGCTTGAAAGCAATAACTTGGTCTTTAGCTGGCGAGCGGTCATCACTGTGGCAGGTCGTCGTTGTCGTTGTCGTCGTCACCACCATCCCCACCACCATCATCATCATCAACATCAACGACAACAACAACAACGAAACTGTGACAAGTAACACCTCCTAATACCAGGGATCACATCCGATGTGGAATCTTCCCCGTGGAACGACTTGAAACTTTGGTGCGTCCTTTTTGTATCTTCTGCAGCTCCAAATGACGTCAGTATGACGTCACTAAAACGCACCGATGCTCCCCTCAAGACGCGGGGGGGAAATGGTACAGGCGGAATTACATTAGCCCAACCATCTGGAGGCGCAGAGTGGGCACTTTTGCTGTGCGTTGCCAAAGCTGAGCCTTGAAAATTATACTTTTGCTATAGTAACGGGCCAGGTAGGATGTATTGATATTGCTTTGTGAATACGTCCCCAAAACATTCGACAGCGAACAGAGGTGACCCCAAATAACCTTAATTTATTGGGCCCAAATCTTAATGAGGACATTAAGATAACACGAATGGTACTGCGGCGGGTTCCACAGCGAGTATTGAATTACAGGAGAAGTAAAAAGAGATTAAGGAAGCTACTTTAGAGATAACACCACTTTAGCGACATACGCACTGAAAAACTGGTTTTGACTGTCACAGGTAATACTAGGTTAAAACAACGAGAGTATAAACATTTGATAATAAGATGCGGGTGAATTCTCTCACACTTAAGATAGACTGAAAAATAGCCCCTGCTGAAAAAAAGGAAAAGTGCAAACTAAAGAAAGCAGAATCTGAAGTATAAGGTGAAGGTGCAATAGTCTCTGCGGAAGATTCGAATCATGTGCCGAGATTCCACGCCTCACTTCTAATTGCCTTTCTTCACTTAGGATTACGGCCGAGTCCCATTGGGCGTTGAGTGGTGATAGCGAACAATTCACACGCTCGGGAACCGCGCGTAAAATAACCGCGAAGTAGGAGAAGTCACCACCGATGGCGGACGCGTGCTCCTCGTCGTTCCGGGGGCCCTCGTCTTCGGCGGCCATCATTTCCCATTCAGCCAGCGTGCTCCCGACGTCGTAAACACTCAATTTACGAGGTTGGCCCTAAGAGGGCGCCATAAAGCGAGGGCTCTCGATTGCCGCCACTCTCGGGGCTATTCCGGTGAGTCCGCGAGACCCTGCATGGATGCATGGATGCATGCGCGGCTTCCTCGGCCCGCAGCAGCGGTCGCTATCTCAACGCCACGCCCGGAGCGGACGTCGCCGGCTGACCGGTGCACTGCGCTGACCGACTGAGACCGCGACTAGAGCCGGGAAATCGGGAGCTAGCTTAACGGCACCTTTCGCTGCTATGGAACACCTCGCGCGATGGAACGCTTCAAAGACACGTAGTCGAGAAACAGTTTAAAAGCGAAGCTTTCTATGCCTTATTGATGGCGTCATTGTTCCGGATTAATCGCACCGCAGGAAAGCCAGCTTTACAGCAATGGGTTTCCAAAAATAATGATGATGATGATAAGACGAAGACATATGAAGCGCCCAGAAGAAAATAAAATGCTCCCCAAGGTCGGAATCTAGCCTGAGTCCCTCGCGTTATGAAGCCGAAGTATATCCGATGGCGCCATTCCGTCACGGTAGATGCAGCTTCGCGTTTTAACCGCATTTCTGTTAATCAGATAGGAGCTTCAAATTTTTGTGTACTGGCCGCCGCATGCCGGCTTTGTCCTCAACAAGAGTTCGGACTAGAGACAACACGGGACAAATTATACGGGGAATGGGATGGAGATCGGGACGCTGCTCTAAGGAAAACACGGAGGATGAGGGTATGGGGGAGGTCGGATTAAGTAAGACGAAAAGCTGTCCGATAGCGAAGTTACAATTTAAGCAACGTTCGTAACTGCTCCCTGAAACTTCTTTCCTCTTTTCTTTTTTTCAGTCGAGAAACACAGAGCTGATACTCTTCTTCTTTTTTTCTCGCTTTTGCTTCGAGAACCATTCGAGCCGTGCTGTTATCCTTGCTGCTCATAGTCGCAAGTCGGTAATTTCTTTTTTTTTCCCAGCTCGTTTTAATCCAGCGGCGAAGTTTGTATGCACGACGAACGCGCATGACATTATCATGTTTTTTTTTCCATTCAATGATGGATTCCCTCAGTTTGGAAAAAAATTATGCCACAGTCGTAACTTGCGGGCTTCGTAAGCGCCGGGACGGACTATTTCTGTAAACACCATACGTGTCCACGGTGCCATCATGTTACAAGCTTTCGAAACATCGTGACATTTGGTCCATCCCCCTCCTGTTCCCGCTCACTTCAATAACTTCCCCTTAATTATTCGCGACTGGGCTGCGCCGCTACGGGGAACTACTATATCCATCTTGACACACCGTTGGGCACAAGTGTTGCCCTGTATTCTAGATAACATGCGTGGGACTACTCAGACATTACTGACCCGTTTTAGGTGTAGCCAGTTGTCGTCATCGTCATCGTCGTCGTCGTCGTATGTCTGTTTGTGCTCGCTGCAATACGAAGGCTTCTCCCATGTTTCTCCAATCGTTCCGTTCTTGCGGTCCCCTAGCCCAGTGCTGCCCACACAAAAAAAAAGCGCATTGGGGACGGAGGCATGTCCCGCGATGAGTTTCCTGTTTCATAAATATTGCGCCCCTTCCTCGCTCGATACGGGCACACTTCGGCGTGCAGTATTCTAAACGTACGAGCGAGCTAATATCCGCGACCGCCGTTCTTCCTTCTTTTAGAGGGCGTGAGCCGAATACCATTTGGGTTAACCCAGTTTCGTTTGTCACCCCAATTATTGAGATAAATTATCGAATAGGGATGTGGAAACATTGTTGCACTAGCTCGTACACCTAACGCAGAGGTTCCAGCTGCAGCGAATGTATTGCACGTCGCATCGTAACTGCGTTTTGAGTCGGGCTAATTTATCTCAAACGTTATTTACCTTTACCTGTCAGGCATTGCCAATTATTGTAGCGTGGAACAGCCCGTGTTTCGGGCAATGCTACGCAGCTTGCCTTCAAGAGTTCAACCGGAAGTCATGCCGCGTCTTCGCGGAAAATATGACAGTGGGATGCTGAAAAGAAGTCGATTTGACTCACTGCATGCACTCATTACGATACAGCTGCCACACTTTTACGACGACCGGCAACGTAGACAAAGTGAACGACGCAACAGCACAACATGATCCCGACGTGTGTGTTCCGTCGACAACCATGAATGTGCGGGCCCTTACTCACTCCTTCTAAAGTATGTTGTTTTTTTTTTTTTTTTTTCAAATTTTACAATAACCTTTTATTTTTCTCGAATCTGGAAGCATCAGAAGCGTTTTTAATTGAACGCTTCCCACATCAAGGGGATCGACTGGTCCATATGTGGTCTATAAAACCTCCCAAAAACCAATAAAGGCAGATTTTGGGCTCGCAGAGTTAGAGACAGGCAAGTCTTCATTCAAAGTGCCTGGGATAAAAAACGCTGTTAAGGAAAGAGGGTGGGTGGGAAGGGCATCGTTACTATCGTCTTCGGATACATTTATTTTGCGTGACTGAAGAAATATCTCGTCACCAGGGCATGGTTTCAGGGGGGCCCGACCAGGGGCGGATACAAAAAACAAGTTCTACAGATTTGTTCCCGACCATTGTGAAAGCAATGCCATCGGTGGCTCAAACCGACACTGCTATTGGCGTCAGGCAGGATATGTATTCATCACCTGATACATACATACCCTGCATTGCTTTCATCTCGCTCTTATGTACTCTGATTATGAGGCACCTTTACTGCTGATACTGAAACGAAACCAGATGTGACGCCGGTGAACGCGTAATGACGCAGTTAAGTCCGTGAAAGATTGTAGGGATTTGACGCGAGAAACGCCGTAACAACCGTCACGTGAATACGCCGTTTCAGAGTTTGTTTCAGTTAAGCGCGTCGAAAAAGACAAAACCTTGAGCTTACTCACATGTGAAAAATCCGCTACGTCCGCTCCACTAGCGCCTAAAACGTTCTCCGCGCATGGCTCTCTGTTTTGGCGCTTCATACCCGAAAGAAAAGGCGTGCTTTTTTGCGCGAAGCAAGAAAAATATCACCGCTTGTGGGAAGAGCGAGAGAGGACCCTGCCGCTCTATTTCACTTCACTGCGGAGGCTTTCTTCGAGGTCCGTTGTCGATCTTCCCGATCGCTAAGGAGAAGAAGAGTCACACGCGCATCGCGGCGTCACCAGTTGCGGTGCCCATTCTCTGTTCTGCAGATACTTGCTTGGACTTCCCGAGGAGGCTCCTCAGCTGCGGTCGTTGGAGAGCGGCAGTTTTAAGTTCACCTGCTCGGCGAGTCCGGCGTGGCACCTTTATGGCAAAGCGGTTTTACGGTCGCCGCCTTAAAGTTGTGATTTGCGAGGCGGGACGTGTATGCGTACGAGGCCGCGAACGAAACTGCTCCGGCGAGCGCCCTTCAGTGAGAGCGCGCCGCGCTGGCTACCCGCTGGGAGCGCTGTTTACTTTGTGCGACTGTGCTTCGCATCGATATTCCTTGATCGATATCGCGAACGCACCGAGACGACGGTACTTGCTCGGTCTCTGCTCGAGAATGCTCCAGTTCCATCTCTGAAGCGGTGTGCGTCCTTACCAAGGTTTTGAAGGCACGGCGGTGAGGGAGACGTCACAAAAGACGCGCACGTGCACGAATCAGTAAAGTTGGAAAGAGTACAAAATCCGCCTGGTGGATACACCAGCGAATTCAATCCCCATTTTACACCAGCAGGAAGCTGCATACGGTCACGGTGTCATCTGAAGCAGGTCCACTGGAGCAGCAAAGGCTCTCCAATTGCAGTTGGGATATGGTCGGATTGACCATATCGCCACTGTAATTAGAGAGCCTGTGGTGTTCCAATGGTCCTGTTTTAGATACAATATGAGCGCTGACCCACACCATAGCGGAACTTGATACGGATTAGCTTAGAACATGTGATTAGTTGAAGTTCTCCGAAATCTTATTTGCCCGAGGTCTTTCTTTATCTTTCTTTGTCCCCTTCTATCCGAAAAAAAAAAGACGAACTTGAAACTTCCCGGAAACAAACTCAGCGGCGGAATGCTTTGTCGATAGTCTCAACCGAGCACTCACTCAGCGGGAAAAATACGTGTGCTTTTAGCCGAAGTGCTGCCGGCATCGGGAATATACAGATACAGAAAGAACGCTTGAGGGCTAATGGATCCGTAGTGCTGCTACGTGCGGGGTACTCACACAGACCGGCCTGTTCCATTTCCGGAGCTGTCAATCCGAGGACGGCACTGTCTAGCCACGCAATGCAGAGCTGGTTCTATCGTTTACGCAAATGTCTACTGATGAGCTGCCTTTCGTAACTGCTTAGCTCCATCCAACGTATACCATGTGAACAAGCCACCGACAATGTATCTGCGTGCTTGTCGTGTTTTTTATGCTGCTCCGCGAGACCGACGGCAATGAACCTCATCCACTGCTCAGACTCGCACTAAGCACATCGCATGTTTATTATCGAGCCTTCCGCTGGACCTTTAATGAACGAAGAACAACGGTATGGGGATACATCGGTTGAAAGAAATATGCGTCCCTTGCAAACCCAGAACCATACACAGCACTGTACGGTCGGCAATAAGATTTGGGTGGCCTGGAAGGAGAGGCGAGCCAGTGACTCGCGGGGAGCTTGAAACGAGGGGTGCCGGAAAGCTTTCGTCGGGGTTGGTTTCTAACGCGGTCTCCGTGATTGGCTCCGCGCGCCGTTCTCCGTGACGCTTTCGCGGACGCAGCCAATCACGTGATGTCACGCCAGAAACAAATCCCGCAGGAAGCTTTCCGGCGCCCTGAGGAGCTGGCCACAGGGTTCGGGTCTTCTTCTCTCTCTGGGCTACTTCTGCGTCTTCTTTCCAGTGACGAAGCGCATACGTACATAATCCGTGAGCATACAAACGCTCGAGCATCCTGACGCACTTTAGGCACGAACGCAAACGGTTTGGCGCCGGAGAGGGACGATCAGAGGCGCCGCCTGGCGATCGCCGATGCGTGCGGTGTGTATGTATACAGTGCAGCGGTCTGCTCAGTCTTTCCTGGCGGTCGCTGGCGCGAGCTTGGTGCGCTATTCGCGTCCATGACACGCGGCCACCAACGAGGGTGCGCGTGAGCGCGCGAAACCGCAAACAGTTTGGAATTTATGGAACCTCACGCATAAATGTTTGCGACCCAGGCCCTTGCACTTTTACGATGCGGCCTCTGTCGATGAAAGCCGGAAGGCATATCCCTGCTCTTGTTCGCGGGAGTTCCTTCCGCGCGTTTCTGTTTTCAGCGGGAAAGAGGACTGAACGGGTGGGAAAAGCGACCGAACGGAAAATAAGGACACAATGAGTATGATGATGATGATTGATGATGATGACGACGACAACGATGAATAAATTTTATTGGTCGGAGTCGAGGACCAAATAATGAAAAAAAACTTGCCCATTTTGATAGGCAAGCTAATGTTGGATTAATATTTCAAATTACAAAAAAAAAAAAAGAAAGAAAAGAACTCTTACCCCTTACAGGTCATGTGGAGCAAGTTGGTTGCCCGGATGCTGGAACCTTTGCTTGGCATAATGCTCAGCAAAAGCGCAGCTTCACAAGTTCGCCTACCGGTGTAGCAAACTGGCTGCAGCCCGCAGGAACCTTTTTGCACGCTTTAGTTCAACTTTTGGGAAAATACATATCCAGAACATTGGGGAAAACAAATTGAACATCATCATCACCCCCTTAGTCATCATCATAATCGTCACCGTCATGATGTCTGCGCCCACTGCAGGACGACGGCCTCTCTCATGTTTTTGCAGCCGCTCCCGTCCTGCGCTTCCCGCGCCCTTTGCCCTCGAATTTTCCGATTTCATTCCACAATTCATATATCGAACTCCCTCTAGTCCCAGTCCTGCCTCTCCAGCCGCTATGTCACCCTCGTCGTCCACAGGTTGTCAGTTCTTCGCATAACATGCCCAGCCCAAAGCTATCGCGTTCTCTGTGTTTGCTCGCATATCTTAGGCCGAACAAATGCCGAAGGGTTAACGTACTCTTACAGATAACAACGTCTATTCCGAGGAAGATGATGGACGGGTTCGTGACAGAGTCAGGGATGTAGACGCCATAATGATATTGGCGAGTACCCAGCGAGCGAGTTTAACCAAAGTTTCTCGGGTAAACGGCATTGGGTAAACAATTTTACGGCTGAACCAAGAAGAATGCCTTTTTATGGGTCTACAACGAGCGCACCTCTGCTACCCTAAAGGTCGGGTAACGTTATGTACACCGCAGCGCGGTCCCAGGCGCCTTTCCGGGTCGTTTCTCTCCCTCGTTTGATTTTTTTTTTTTTTTTTTTGTGGAGGCGTAAGGGAGGGGCTTTAGAAACGGAACGGGGATGTTCGAAGTATGTGTTAAGGAGCGCATGTGTCAGCATGTGTCAAGTTAACGGCAAAGAAGGGAGGGAGGAGGGGTGGCGACATAAAACTTTATGATGTGCTCACAAATAACACTTACATGTGTTCGTCTTGAAAGTGAGAATTTGGACATTCCACCTCGACCCCCCCCCCCCCCCCCCCCCCGGGCGCTCGTTTTGGCATCTGAGTGAAAGACACGCATATATTCTTATATTTATTAAATTATTGCATCACCATTATGTCAATAAGGTGCCTTATCTCGGGTACAATAGCCTGCGGAGACAAAGATACACACGCAGGCTGCTGTCGCCAGACTACAGTCTTTACCTGCATGGAGCTCAACAGAAGCTTCTCTTTTCTTGCATTACATTCACAAAATCCCATAGTAAAAGAAGAAACATCGCGTACACAATATTCGCAGTGCATAATGAGTAACATGCCTTTGGAACACACTGATTGGTTTCCAACAAGCTTATAAATAACAGTTTTCAGCGAAATGCGGTTGTCCCGTGCAAGAGAAATATTGGAAACTGCAGCAAAACAGTACGAAATACAGCAATGTTTTTTGACATATAACAATAAAAGTGAGAAACAAATATACACATTCATACATACGCACGTAAGTCAATAAGACAATAGATTTATTAGGACACCGTTTTACAACACACGCTGCGCTATGCGTATGTACATGCTTATTACGGTTGCGCCTTAGCGTCTACGCACGGCTTCGTAAACGCCAAATCCCAAAGACTTACGGCTGCACGACAGAATGGTGCGCAACATTTTTTTTTACACGTCATTTTTTCGTCACTACTTCGGATTACGTGTATAGAAACAACCAGGTGTCCAGTTAACACACCCTTTCGTTTCGGCTTTCTATCACTGTCCTTAATTCAGGCCTTTAAAACTCTCACAGGTGGCTACTTGAATGCATATACTCAGTAGTATGGTGAAGGAAGCGTATCGTCCTAATTGCTCGAATTCACAAAATGCAGAACCGATATATTTTCTACGTCCTTTGGTATGGCGGGAGCTGCCGAAAAAGCTAAACTGGCTGTAGCGTGGTAGGAAGGAAGGAAAGAAAGAAAAGAAAAAGAAAGAAAGAAAGAAATAAAGAAAGAAAGAAAGAAAGAAAGAAAGAAAGAAAGAAAGAAGAAAGAAAGAAAGAAAGAAAGAAAGAAAGAAAGAAAGAAAGAAAGAAAGAAAGAAAGAAAGCGGACCACCAACGAGGATGGTTCTGATACCCCTCTCTGGCGTTCGTGTCAAAACGCCCTTGATAAATTAGGTGCTATACGACATGAGGCGTTGATCCCGTTCGCATGGTATATTTTCCCGCGCTGGGTCTATATGTGGACATTCTCCCGATTCCACGAAGTCTCAAGTTTACATACGACTGGATGAAGCTCGAGGCGTAAGGCAGTGCGAACGCAGTTTGGACGTGTTGCCTAAAAAAGCCTCGCCTACATAACAAGAAAACATGCCGGATTACGCAAATGACCTTTTTATAGGCATTTAGTTGTATATAAAAAGATGAGTGTAACAAGAATTTCGCTCCTGCCGGTGGTGTGTACGACAAGACGGACATTATATGCACGAAAGTACCCATCTAACGCGTGAGCGATTCACAAACATCCTATCAATATACTTTAGAGCAGGGGGCGGCAACCTTTGGAGGCGGAAAGCCGAGTTGCATGAAGTTAACGCGGCGGAGCCCCGGACGGCAAGTGGGGGGTGGGTGGTGACTTTGCAGGCAAAGAGAAACAAACAATCGAATTGACAAGCACCTGGATAAATGTGAAGATGGGGGACAATTCCAATTGGAAGCGATAAATTTTCTGTTCTTGTCACCTGTGTGACACCATTTGAAGTCAGAACTGGGGTGTCGACCTACAGATATAAATTGACCGGGTGAGGGGGCTTTGACGACATGCTGGGAACCGCATAATACTGGCCTGCGGGCCGCATGCGGCCCCAGAGCCACAGGTTGTCGTAGTGTTAAAAGAACGGATTCCGGTAACGCAGGACAGACAGGAGTGGTTGGAGGTCAACTGCAGGTCTTTATCCTGTGGCGGACTGAAATAGGCGGCTTCTGCAGTTGCTAGATATGATGATGATGATCGTGATGATGATGATTATCATGCTGATTTGTACAATGTCTTAAGTTAACGATTTCTAGACCCACGCTTAGCAAGAACGCTAATTCATTTGAGGACGAACTTTTCGAATCCACCCTTTAGCCACAAGGAGGACTCAAGGATTTTATAAAAAGGATCTTCATTTATACTTCACAAAGCTATTATCGCAGCCAATCTGGTTGAAGAGAAGAACATGGGGAGTTTTCATGGTATAAAGATGGCGAATTACGTCAACAATACAAAAAGAAATGCCTTCCAGGTATCGAGAAAGCCGCCCAGCACCGTTGGCACAGTCGCAGAGGCGACAAGAACTTCGGTACTGTTAGTAAGTGAGGGTTTGTCAGAAAAGCAGAGAAAAAAAACACAATTGAAGTAAAATTAAAGATTTCCTGTAACTTCACATAAAACGCTGGAGTAATGAGGCAACGTGGTGGATTATCTTTTATCAAGCTGGCGTTGAACCAACCAACTCGTCCAAGTCAAGACGAGCTCGTTCGAAAGAAGGACTTCACTGCCGACCGAGCAAATTCACCCAGCCAACCATCACCAGCACCGTAAACATTTGTCTAGAATGCCATGCCGTGGTCCGTGTAGTGCACAATGAGGAGATATCTTGTTAAAGTATTTCGGAAGCATTTTAAATATTACAATCGAGATAGAGCGAAGAGTCTGTAAGATATTTTTAATGAATGACCCGCTGTGAGTATTAAACGCCCGCCAATATATCAAATCCTTGACCTAAAAACTTCACCCTTCCAAAACATTTTTTTGCATGGTTGAATGTATTCTGTGTCATGGGGCGGGTCTACAGTAGGCAAAGCAGGGTCGCGTAGATCGCGTTCTTGATAACAACGTGTAACTCGATCAAGATCGCCTATACATATCTCGCTTTTGATCTATCCACGCACGACAGTGACGAATGGTTCCACGATACAACTCGCAGCTAAATTATTCGCATTACAACCGCTCCGAGTGCAGTTGCTTTGTTTTTGATTTTTTTTTGTTTTGTTTCCTATAATCAAAGCGCTTCTTCACACGGTTGAGAAATTGACTGAAGTATTGGTTCATTCGAACTGATTTATAGTTCATTGGTCGGTCGGTTGGTCGGTTGGTTGGTTGGTTGGCTGTTTGATTGCTTGATTGGTTGATTGATGGTCTGATTGATTTATTGACTGTTTCCTTGATAGAATTATTTTTTATTGACTGTTTGTTTGGTTGACTGAGTGATTGGTTGTTTGGTTGACTGAGTGATTGTTTGTTTGGTTGACTGAGTGATTGTATGTTTGTATTGTTTGTTTGATCAATCGATCGATCGATCGATTGATTGATTGATTGATTGATTGAGTGCAGTCAAATGAAAAGGATAGACTGTAGCACCGCAAGACAGAAGCGGTCTGAGGAACATAAAAGAATACCTTCCTCCTGCAGTCGACACAAGCGAACTGATGATGATGGTGACGATAATGATGAGTGAAATGACTCCAATTTTCTATTTGATTCCCATTCAAGCTGTGTCCAGGCCTAGCTGTCGGTATGTGCGACGCCATGTATGCGCGTATGCACACGGGTATATATACTCATCAGGACCACCCATGAACGTTTCCACAACATCGACTACGTCATACACCCCAAACGGCATAGCCATATGGCGCTGCGAAGAGTAGAAAGAATATTCCACGCCTGCATGGATGAAAGTATGCTTTATTGACCAAAAGCGCGCGCTGTACCTGGAAATACACGGCGCAGGCCTTCATTCAGCGCGGCTCCACGCCTGCGTGTGCTGCCTTGCACGCGGTCGGGCACGTTCGGCACTTCCCTTCTGTGCTGCGTGTTTCTTAGCACTTTGAGCATCTTGCCTGGCGTAGGGGGCCCGTGGGTCTCTGTTTACGCGACTCATCACGTTCGGCCACTCTGGTCGCTCAGGGCGCTCCTTATGTCGGCACGCAGCAATGCTGACAATGCCAGCTGTGGAACTCAAGAACGAGGAGGTGGAAGGGAGTGGGGTTTGGGAGAGCGTCTCGACGATCTTAAGTGTTTCTCTACGTCCAGCAAGCCAGATTTTTTTTTCTTCCAGGAAACTTTACACAGAAAAAGAAAGGGGGAACCGCCGGATTGTGTTTCTGGCTGGTGGATAGTTGCGTCTGGTTTATGCGTGCCTTATGTCCCACTTGTCTCACAGATTGCGCAGTATTGGGGTTTATGCATGATTTCGATATATAGTACGCACGAACCACGCATGAGAGAGTGAGAGAAATTTATTTATTTATTTATTTATTTATTTTATTCATTTACCCTCAGGACTGGATGGCATCGCAGAGGGGTGTGGTTACAGTTTTACTACACAAATATAATAATAAAGCAGTCAGCTCCAATACAAACGCTAATAAAAAGCAATCATTTTGTTATGCAAAGATAAAATGATTTTATTGTACAATGCTAGGAAGGACATCGTGAAAAAAATGGTTATCAGTAATGGATACAACTTCTGCATGAAGGTGGTTCTAGTCTCGTGATGTACGGGGTATAAATGATTGCGCGAACGTTCTGGTAAGACGTGAATGTGAATTGAGACCTACTTTGGGAGCGTGATCAATGCGATGGGAAAGATATGACGGAGAGGGAATTAATTTATCTCGTAGCTTATTATGATGGTACAGTTTGTGTAATAAGCTGAGGAGAGAAATTTTACGACGAGTTTGTAATAACGGCAGGTCAAGACTGGACTTCATTGTAGTTATGCTAGCTGTACGGTTGTAATTGGAAAGAATGACACGTGCAGAGTTATTCTGAATCATTTAAAGACGGTGGATTAGTTTATCATGACTCGGGTCCCATATTGATGAGGCATGTTCTAATTGTCCCATGTCCCATACTGATGAGGCATGTTCCAGGGGCGGGCCGTTTGTTGAGGCGGAATGTCGCAACTGCCCACGTCGAAGAGCTCTGATCAATATAGGAACACGTGCAGAGTAGGTACCCATGCGTCCGTCGAGTAAGGCTACAGGAATAAGCCCAGTGATGGGAACCATCCGTAGATCCCTTCTATGGTGTCTCCTTATTCCGCAACAGATATAGGATCTCTATTCGCGTCTTATGTGCCAGGAAGAAAGGGAGGCACGTACATCATGGTACATGGGCAATAAAACGCGTTTGAATTTCGCGGACAAATCCCTTCAGTGTGACGTTGGGATAAGGCTACCGCATTTAAACTGAGAAGTTCGCTTGTGGTAGAGCTAACTGTATGAGTTCGGATAATGGCACGTGTACCGACCGCAGTTGAGGCGCGTATTTGATACTTTGATACTTAAATGACAAAGTGCGCTTTTAGAACGCTTGAGAGACTTTTATGGAATATGGCTGGTCTTATTTTACCGTTCCATCCTCGTTATGTCAATGAGTGCAGGGATTGCGGTACTGGACGGCGGTGCTTGTATCAAAACGCCCGCTCTCGATTAGCAGCAAATGAATGTCACTTCGTTCGGACGCTTTATCTCTCGCAGAGGTGCCCCTTTTATCTTAAATGCTGGAAGTATCCCTGTATGGTTATTGTCACAGATTTCTGAGTGTGAGAACCAACAGGGGTCCTTTAGTTCTTCACAGTAGTGTGGGGCAGGAGTTTATCCAGAATTTCAGTTTTGGGGGTTGTCGAAGCCCTCTTAGGGGGGTGTTGGGAGGGTGTTGGGGGTGTATATAAATTCCTATACAGGGTTCTCGCGGTCGTGGAATCTTTCTTTTTTTTTTTTGGGGGGGGGGGGGGGGGGGGGGGGGGGGGGTGTCGAAATCCTTCTGGAGGTGTCAGGGAGGGGGTGTATAAATCCTTGGTGTGGGGCGAGATGGACCAGGAGAAGGACCAAGCGTTTCATCAGCCTCCTCACGTCAGGGACGCCGCAACACTTTTTTGACTTTTTTATATTTTAAATGCTTTCAGAACGTAATCAACAAATCCACTCAGTACTTATAATAAGGGGTCACGAAGTACCTCAGCCAAAGATTACTGCTCTATTCTCAAAATATTCTCAAACTTGCTCAAATAATTTTCTCTCTTTCCTGGTCTTGGCGTTCTTCGAGCGTTCGAATCACGTCATTGCAGCGGTGTAGCGGCTATCGGCCGGCTTTTTTTTTTCAGTTGTAGCAATAAACGCCTTCGATAGCCACATTAAAAAAAAAAAAAAAAACGCCACAAAAGCAAAGCAGAAACGGAAGCCGCATCAGCTGCGACGAGCAAATCACGCAGTGCGGCTCAGTGCTGGCGACAACTGTATACCTTTCGCAGGACTTCCAGACGCGAAGGAAAGAGTGAAGGAGTTTGTCGAAAGCGTTGCAGAGTCCCTTTAAATGTTACTTACCCCACACCAAAGGTTTTGTCAAGTACTGATGGCCTGGGTATTGCTTTGGCATTCCACGTTGCCGTATTCTTCACGCCAGAAACGTCAAACAGCGCAGAATTAAGAATTTGATCGGGCGTTAAGCACCTCCTTTCTGCGTGTGTGCCCATGCGCGCGCACGTTTTGTACCCGATGGAGAAAAAATGGGCCAGGATATAGCCAGACCTAGTGTCACTAGATAAGGTTACAGAGTAACGGCACTCTTTTCTGCTATTGTTCCGTGCCGCCGCCATGATCATCGGTCAGTTCGCATCACGTTACATTTGTTTACACGGTGACGGTTCATGAGCGCCGACATATTGTTGTTTATGCATTTTCTCTCGGTCAATTGTGTTAGTCTCAGCTTGTCCTCCCTGCTCTGCGGATGCGCGCGACTGGCGTCGTTAGAACGCGAATCAAAGATAACGCGCTTCGCAAAATTTCAGCGGCAGAAGTGTGTCTGAAGATGCCGTGTTGCTGCGTCTTCGGCAGTGTTGTTCACAAATGACCTCGTCAAAGTTAGCAGTGAGGCCGCAGAAGCGGCAAGCTTGCCACACTGATAAACACCAAAATGGCCGCCGTTGCTCACTTGCGTGCCGCACTGACGGTACTCTGTACGATATCTAGTGACCCTAGCCACACCCCACCACCCGGCCAGTTTTTTGGCATGGAATATCTTGAGGGGGCTTCATGCCAGTAAATACCATAACATGACGCCTGTATCCGCACGTACGACTCTCACTAACCGTCTAATAAAATAAAAGAGGCACTCCAATGCGTGGACTTACACGCGTTGAGCTCCGCTCTATTAATACGCGCCCCGTCGGGCATTTCGTTCGTCGATCGATCGTGAGACAAGACAAAAGGAGGGCACATCATCTCCCGCGCTTCCTTCTGCACCGGACTCGATCTGTCGCTTCGACGATCCCCTCTCGGCGACGTCGACGATGTCGACGACGGCCGGCCGAACAACGCGCAGCGATGCGACGGCATAAATTAGCGCTCCCCGGCCATTACACGCGTCGGAGTTGGGACGCGACCTCGGGTCGACGGGCGACGCCGCCTTATCACGTGTATTATACGTACGTGCGTACACCATAGCTCATAACCCGAGCCGTCCGTGCCAGGCCGGCCGATGATGCGGTGGGCGGGATTTGGCTCGGCTTCTAATGAATTGAGCCAGGCTGGCCACTGGCGGAGGTCGCTGTATCGCATGCCTGGCCGGACACGCCCACTTGCCGTACAATTATTATACGCGCCGGCGTCTCCCGCACCGCGCAGAGGCGGCGGCGGTCGGCGCTCTTTCCTGCAGCGCGCGCGTGCATGCCTGGGAGCCGCCGCATGGGAGAGGGGATTCGCCTCGGCGCGCCGCCGACGCACCCGCGTGTACCGTTGTTATCGCTGTTTAATTAGGTCCCATGGGTTTGCGTTCAACTTTACCTTCGGAATAGCGATAGCAGAGGAAGCTCGGCGTGAGAGATGTGCATTCCAGCTTACGAGTACGGGCTGGTGGCAACGGCAGTAGAACACCTCGTGTGTCTGCTCCGAATTATCCGGTCAGGTAGAAGCCCTGCGCAGAGTTGCCCCTCAGAAGCAGCAACTGCAGTAAACCTTGATTGTATCAAAGTCCTTGTGACTGAAATCTGACTTCGCGATACGCAGTAATGCGTTTAAAGCGGGTATTATGCGCTCTCTATGTACTGCGGTGGGGAGTAGGAAAAACTTCGATTAAAGCGAGGGCTCGAGCAAAGCGATTTCGTTATAACGGAGATTCAGTAAGCAAGTACATGAGGGATGCCATGTGCTTTTATATACAGGCTATAGGCATTGGGTTCGACACTATTTTGTAAATGTGCGGACATTTTTCGTCGGCCTGTTTTATTGCTATCTTACTTTCGGTTACAGGATAATTTATTTTAAGCCCAGTACTCGCTTTTCCATTGTTCAGCCATTAACTGCCCTATACTTAACTTCAGCGTTTTATTACCGCAGTAAGCAAAAACAGCAACACGCCGGGAGACCGCACAGGCCGCGCATTCCATTTCAATGTGACTCCGTAGAAGCTGCGGCAGCATCCAATAGTAATTCAGGCACATGACGCCGTATACCAAGCTTGTTATCACTCGAATAGGAAGGTTTCCCACCTTAAACACACAATTCATTCACATGTCAGGAGGAAAACTGACAACATACGTGCGCTGTGCAGGGTCGAGATGCTTTGCATCTATCGTATTGGCCACTGTGAAAAACTTCCACCAAGACAAATTCTGTCTCCTGTATTAGCCTCCATTGCGGTTCTCCAAGCACTCTCAAAAGAGTTAAAGCGCATTTACTTTGCTGATGACGAACTTGTCTATCGGTACACCGCTGCACGAGCTTGTAGCACGGTTATCCGTTAGAACCTGTCTCGATCAACAAAGAGAGAGGACGTGGCTGATACTACAGTCATTTCTATATCGTACTCCGTGGTCATTTTAATTTCAAGCGGTTACAAAGCGTTTGTAGCGAGAGATACGACCACGCTGTGCTCGCTACCTGTCGTGACGGCCCAAGCGGCTAAGGTGTTGTGCTGCTGAGCCCGAGGACGCAAGCTCGATCCCTGGGGCGGCCGTCGCTTTTTTGATGTAGGCAAAAATGGGAAATTCCCGTGTGTCGCGATTTCGGAGCACGTTGAAGATCGCCTGGTAATCTAATTTAAACCGGAACCCTCCAGTACGGGACTCCTCATACCACACGTGTATCTTTAGCGTGCACCCCCCCCCCCCCCCCCCCCCCTTCCCCTCTTCCATCTCCTCCATTTTTTAACTCTGGGTTTGCCGCGAGGCTGAAAGACGTATTCTTTCTGCAAACCGCATGGCAAGTTGAAAAATTTACCATCCACTTCCTAAATGAAGTTGAGAGACGTGCGAAAGCTAAAAGTGCGTCCACCCTTCGCTCAAAGTGCGTCCAATCTATCGCCTAATCTTCAAAGACCCGAATTGCAAACGAAGAACGAAACCACGCGACCATTTTTTGCGCACTAAGTAAACGCAATTACGAACGATCTAAATGTATACCGATACGTCGTTTATGAGATAAAGGTATACTGTTCTACTCAAAGCTTCTTCATTATCGGGGCATGCATTGTCATATCTATAGAAGCGCTCCTTCTCGCGATTTTCAAGTAGCCGCTCTGACACCATGGAAGCCCGGTGTCACTCGCAAGCCGTGTGTCCAGATATCTTATCAGAGCTTTTCGGTCGACCAACCCGCCTACGGGGCAAAGGCATTGGTGTTTTGACAGAATGCCATCGGCTCCCACCAAGAAAGAAGAATTCGGCGATTAATTCCTAGAGTGGCCACACCATCTCGTTCTAACTATGTCTAAGTATATATGCATGCAGCTGCCCACTAGACATCGAACAACTCGATGGCGTCCAACACGGCGAATCAAGCGGTAAGCGCAGCTTCCGCAGGGTGTGCACACACCCTCTCATGTTTGCCCAGCGTGACGCGAGCGAAGCCGCCCGCTCTCGCGTGGTGCCGACAGGCTGGCTGCTCGGCCGAACCCGAGCAGCGCGCTTGATGCGGCGCTGCCATCAAGAAGAGAAATAAAGTATGCGGGCCTCCGTGCTTGCGCACGGGGCGCCGCTGCCATTTCGCCGATGGCCAAGCCTGGACGTGACTCTGCGGTGCGCGCAGGACCTCCCGCGTGTATGTATCGAGATGCTGATGAGCTTGTTTAAGGGAGCGCGCAGACGCCACGTGCACGGCCCGAGTAGGATGCGGGGCTTCTTCTTTTCGTCGCTGAGGTCATCGGCACGCTGACCGCCGCCTGCGAAGATCTGCTCAAGGCTTTCGGGTTGCGTATAATGTACCACATGCATAAACACACACTGCGTGCGCATACGCAACTCACTAAGCGGACGTGCGGTTAGTGCCTCTTTGATGTTACGTTTTCTTCAAAAGAGGCGTCCGGCTTGATTTACGGCGGAGTGTCATTAAGCCGTTTATAAGCATCGGTAGTGAAGAGAAGGCGGAGAGAGCAGCCTACGTTGTCGGCCTAATTGGTCGCTTCGTACACCGAGTGCATCGGCAGCAGCAGATACGAAGCGTTGCTTTGCTTCGAAATCGTGCCTGGTGGTCGGCTGGGCATTAGGCAGTGCAAGAGCACGACCAGCTTAGCCCCTCGATGGCTGGGATGTAACTGTCAGCCCGTTTTGGAAAGCTCGTGCAGAGTGTGCGGCATCGCAACAGTGCATATGCTGACGATCCTACTGGGGCTGTAAGTTTCCTGAACGATCAGCTTGCATGTTTAGGCTTAAAAGCGTCGAGGAATAGAGACGCAACGATGATCAAATACAGAAAACAGTTACGAGTTTCCTCACTGCCAGCTTTCATCTGATACACTTGAAGTAACATGTACGTGAGAGTGACGTATACGGCTTACGAAGGAAACACTAGGGCTTGACGTACGTTATCTCTCTTCTCTCTCCTATCTCTCTTCTCTCTACTCTACATACTCTCTCTCTCTATACTATATATATATAGTATAATCGATATATAGATATATAGATATATATATAGAATATGTATATAGATGAAGATTATATAGATAAATATTATATAGGATAAGAAGAGAGAGAGAGAGAGAGAGAGAGAGAGAGAGAGATCCTTTGATTGTTTAGAAGTTCTCGCTGGCTTGCTAGTTCGGAAGATTGAACTCTCGCGTTTAGTGCACCCGACGCATTTCCCAAGAAAATGTTACGCGACATTAAAATACGGGAGCTTAAAATAATTAGTCGTTTTCCCTCAAACATGCATAATTCTAATGTGTATTGATTGATTATGAGGTTTAACGCGCCCACGCTACACAGGCGATGAAGCGCGCCCTTGTGGAGGGCTCCGGATTAGTTTTGACCACCTGCGCATCTTTAACGGGTGACGACACCTCGAACACACGGGCGTGTCAGCTTTTCACCTTCGTCAGAAAAGCGGCCGCCGCGGCCGGGAATCGAACCCGCGTCCTTGGACTCAGCAGCACAACGCCTTAGCCACCGAGCCACCGCAGAGGGTTCATTTTAATGTGTAAATAAAACAATGAACGTTCGGTTGATATTACTGTGCCGTATTAAATTTACCGACATCCAAACTGCTTGTCCCTGTAACTATATGCCTGGTCCAGTCTGATGTTGCCTATGTCTAATAAACGGCGCAAGGGCTGTTGAACCAGCGCCCAGATTAAGGCATCGCCCACGGAAGTAAGATCTCGCGCTGTCTTTTGGACGTGATATATGCGCTGGACAGCTCCCATAACGTATAAAATATGCTTCAAAAATGGTCTGCTGTTGCACAACCTTCCGTTGCGTGGAGCGCTCAAGGCTCACGAATGATGATGAGACGAGTTACGTCAAAGCAGAGCACACAGAGACCGTGCGTTCCCCGCGCGGTGAAGTCTCTGGCGTGCCGTTAATAGCAGGCTGCAATGCCTTGTCATCGAGGCAGAAGCCGTCGTCGACGCGAGCACGGCTAACGACGTGCGGAAAGCTCCTTGTTGACATAATGATACGTGCGCGCTCCTCGCTAGCGTAATTAAGAAGGGCCCAGCCGGCGGAGCGACTTCTAATGGCCAGAACCGGATTTGCGTCGGCCATTATATATGCCAGGAGACGACGGCAGTTTACATAGCCGAGACGCGCCAGCGCCCGTGTGGGCCTCCGCACCCCCCCCCCCCCCCCCTCTCCCCTCCCTGCCTTTTTTTCATTCACGGGTATTCCTTCAGGCGAATATACCTAATTGTGTTTCGTATGTCGTATTGTCCTCAGGCACGCGAACGTTTGTTATAATATGCATGCAGAATGTACGCACATTCCGCGAAATTGTTTTGGGAGGTACTGAAAATTTTCGCTAATATTTTAAAATACATCTTACTTTTCTTAAGATTGAGACAGGCAGTCTGTCCCTGCCTTTATTGGTATACGTATACGTATATCTCGGGGTGTTATGCTAACAATCACATTATAGCAATATGATTTAGAAAACAATCCTCATCATCATCACTATCATCATCAACATCATCATTATCATCCATCTCTCTCCTCCTCCTCCTCCTCTCCTCTCCTCCTCTCTTCTTCTTCTTCTTCTTCTTCTTCGTTGTCGTCGTCGTCGTCGTCGTCATTGTCGTCGTTGTCATCATCCTCCTCCCAACCATCATAATCATTTTAATGATATCGCGAGCTGATTTAAACTACTACAAATGCTTCAGCTTACGAATTCGTGGCCTACTAGTGTTCAATACTCACATTTTTCCCGCTGTGTGAGGAAGAAATAGCAGACAATGTCATTAATGCCTAGCTGTGTATTTTTAAAAGCTCCGCGGAAACATCGCCAATTGGGCAGGCTCCACGCTGGAGATGAATGCGCCGGAATTAATCCAAATCAAATCAAATCAAATAAAATTAATCAATTTTATTTTCAACATTACAATGTTGAAGATCATCCTGGCATGAAAGCTGCTGGATGCAGCTTGACGGGGCTAGGGGGCCCAATATGAACTTTGACGGCACACATGCATACAGTGCTAATTGCAAACAACAAAATTTATACAATCAGGTGAAATAACAAGTATATTTTTACAAAAAAACGTCTGTGTAACATAGCAGCACTGAATTTGCAACAAAAGGGGAGCAGGCGA